>JBAIAA010000267.1:1200000-1773411 GCA_037893245.1 Crossaster papposus
ATTCGGCCGGAGTTGACAAAAGCAAATTGGTAGTCTTAACTCCATGGTAAGTCCGACTTGGGTCAAGTCTACCCTCCGAGTACATTTGCGCGCGCCTCTACGCGGCATACGAGAAAATGCGCCGACTGCGCACGCACAAGCGGCGTATCGCCCGCCTCTTCAAAGAGGATGCGCAGTGGTGGGCGCACACGGGCGTCAAAGCGCTGCTGCCGCCGTTGGAGCGGAAGTAGTCTTGCCTGCGTATTTGCGTCGAGCACTCGCTTTGCACCGCCCTCATCCGCCTAGTCTCATTACATCCCTCACATGTGGACAGCTCCGAGGCCTCCGCTCCACCCCCTTCTCCCGTCTCTTAGTCATGGAGTGCGTGAGCTCTTCTCCGCTCCATCCCTAGCTAGTCACGTAGTCATGGAGTGCGTGAGCTCTACTCCGCTCCATCCCTAGCTAGTCACGTAGTCATGGAGTGCGTGAGCTCTTCTCCGCTCCATCCCTAGCTAGTCACGTAGTCATGGAGTGCGTGAGCTCTACTCCGCTCCATCCCTAGCTAGTCACGTACAAATAGTCATGGAGTGCGTGAGCTCTTCTCCGCTCCATCCCTAGCTAGTCTCTCATCCACGGACGCGTCGAGGCCTCCAACGCTCCACCCTTTCTGCGGCACCGCTGTTAGGGTTGCGTCAAAGTTCGAGTGCTCCGCAAAATCTCGCATGGCGAACGCTTCACGCTGGACGACACCTGCACATTATTGCTCCTTTGTGCCGCGCACCGCGCAACACGAGTACACAAAAAACTCCACATCTGGGCAATCGGCCGGGGGAAGGCGCTCGCTCGAATATAAACAAAACCCCCCGGACGCCAGATGTGGAGTTAGTCGAGCGATTGGTTGAGGGACTGCATGCACCCGATGATCCCGAGCCAAAAGCGCGCATGCAAACTTCTCACTGTTCAAACACAAGCTACTAAATAAAAGGAAGTGGACAAGTCAAAGGTAAAATGCTCTGAGAGCATAATAAAAGGGCCAACGGGTTTCCAGTTAAAGTAAAATGCTGTGCGAGCATTCCAGCTAAAGTAAAATGCTGTCTCAGCACTGCACTCGCGTCAAAAAGGAAGTGGACAAGAGAATGCCAACGGGTTTTACCTCTTACCCCCCCAACAAGCGCAGACCGAGCGAAAGGTCAGCAGGTGTGGGCCACTAGTTCGGTGTGGGCGGGTCGAAACCGTTGCCCTCCCACCGAGCAGTAGATGTTAACTGGTTAGCACCGTACCGTAATCACTGCATTTATTTGCATACACTAATGCTGGTGGGTCATCGTAAGATAGCCATTACGGCTTGGATGGAGTTCAATTTTGGTTTTGCGTTGCTATAAAGAGTACTATCACCAATGTTCGATATACGCTGCGCGCTCTCCTGCACTGACGACACTGTCTGAGAGGTCCTAGAGGTGCCGCTATGCACGCTCTTCTACTCTGGCGCATACTAGCTACGCCCATAATTCTAACCTACACCCTCCAGCTAGCCCAAGACACTTGACAGCCTTCGCTCCGCTTTGCATGCACATCTGCGCCGGCGTACTTTCAGCATCTGTCAGCTACACCTAATGCATGAGCGCCTGTGCGCGCCTGCATAGGGTTGCACTTCATACACTGCAACAGGTCATCACGTCAGTTGACAATGACAATTCTACTTAGCACCGCCTTCTTTCTCCGCCTTTAGACCACCGTACGTAGCTGTGCCTTGCGCGCATTTGTCTCACAAACGCTCGCAAATACACAGCGAACGCACGCTTTCTCTAATTCATCCGACACGTGTGCCGGATTCCAAAAAAAACGATGTCACCTTGCTTCAATACTCAACAACTTTTGCACGGAAACACGTGAGCGCCAATAGCAGCATACTTACTACTTGATACACAGCGCGCACAGAGCGGGTAAGAAGTGAACTTCACCGTGGGCCCACAGCGCGCGTCGAGATTATCCGTTAATAATAAGCCCATTATAAGCTTATTTATAAGCTCGTGCTCATCCGCCCTATCGCGCGAGCACAAGTTATTGTTTACGCGCCGTCCATTTCGTGCCAGTTATTCAGCTACGTGACCACCGACCGCGTTACATAGCCGGTGATCGCCTTCCCACTCTCTTGCGTTGCGGCCTTCTCTCTCTCGCAGAGAGTGCAGCGCTTTCCCCTCCAATGCGTGTGTCTCGATCTCTCTCATTGGCTCATTGAGTCGGTGCTTTAGACTACCCGATTGTGAGTCCATGCTGCTATGGGAGGAGGGGGCGAGGTGGGAGGGCAACGGTTTCGACCCGCCCACACCGAACTAGTGGCCCACACCTGCTGACCTTTCGCTCGGTCTGCGCTTGTTGGGGGGGTAAGAGGTAAAACCCGTTGGCATTCTCTTGTCCACTTCCTTTTTGACGCGAGTGCAGTGCTGAGACAGCATTTTACTTTAGCTGGAATGCTCGCACAGCATTTTACTTTAACTGGAAACCCGTTGGCCCTTTTATTATGCTCTCAGAGCATTTTACCTTTGACTTGTTGTATAGTGCATGAGCAAATATGGAAATGTTATTGACACACAGCAGTAAACATACATGTACAGTACGTATCATGTTGAGCTATTTAACAATATTGAATAAACCTATGTTGACAATATATATACATGCTCATGTATGCTATGACTGACAACACAGAATGCTGGAGAACTTTGTGAAAGTTAGGGAAGTAGAGTCATTTCAGCAAAGGGCTGGTATCTGTAACCAATACCTGTGAATACTAAACAATTAGGCCTGTTTCAAACGTCGTGCTTGTGCCGAGTACAATACAACTTGGATATTTTAGGATGTTTGTATTTGACACGGCTATTGAAATAAGGGGTATTTGGACCCCATATTTTCCCTCTTTTCTCCTGATGACAGGCAGAGCGTATTGTCCGAAGCGTTGAGTTCCCTTTGGATATTCTGAACCATACCGGTACATTTTTCTAAAGAGTATTACCGTGCTGTTACTGCAAACTACTAATTATCTATTCATGTCCCTCTTTTGTTTGTACAATGTACAAGTTTATCTTTTTTGGAAGACCTTCCATATGTTTTGCACACGAATTTCAATCATGGACTTTTTGTCAATCGTAAAACCCTATATTGTCCTATATTGTTCTACGTCCACTATTTGAATGTGGATACAGACTCACACGTACGATACAGGACAAAAATAGTACCTTGAAAGTCAAAATCAAGAAAACATTTGCAGGCTATCGGGAGTGATTTTTGCCGATACCCATGTCATGCGTGTCCATAGCATCACAAGCCTATCAGGCATGTTTGTCCTTGCAACACTTGTGTTCTGGTCACCCTCAACTAAAGCTCTTGGAAGTACAAAATGTACATTTACTGCTGCACCAAAGTTAAGAGTTGAATAAATATAATAAAGTAGACATTTTAATATACAAAAAGTGGGAAAGGAAATGAAGCAATGTAAAAAACAAAAACGAAAAAAGAGCTAAATTTAAAATATTTGAAAGCCTGCAATGAATTAAGTATTGCTCTAACCTTGCCACCAGCCAAGTTGACATCAGCTCCTTTGTCCAGAAGAACTCTGCACATCCCTGGCGACGAAAAAGCTGCTTCCCTCAGCATTGTCGAACCTTTACAGAAAAGCTGTTAAAAAGATTTAAATTGTAGAATCATTTTTACACAACTATGTATGATCAAATTTCGCAATGGGGAGAAATTCACTCCTGCCCTTATTCTTTGTCAATAATGCTAATACCCCAAATTCCTCCATTTTGAAAAGAGAATTTTTGAGGATTTGAGAAGGTTAGAGTTGTTATACCCTCAGTGCTCAGAACATGAATGCACCAATGGTAAATCGTTGATTGCAAGTTGTTGCATTATTAGCAGGCAAAGGCATGTCTGGTACCGTACATGCATGTCTTCTGGTCTGATGCAACCTGCTGCATTTACACAGGGAAGTTACTTAGTACCAAGACTATATATGAAATAACTTCACTACACAACAAAACAAAATTCAGCCCTGATTTCACTGCACAATTACTGTTGCTTGTTGTTGCATTTGGCAGGGTACTTAGAAAATGCCTTGTTTGGGTTTAGGATTAGTGACAAGTCCGCAAAAAAGTGAAAAACTATTTTTCAAAAAGCTCACTTCGGCTTCGAAGTTCACATCAATGTCATGATCCTGCAAAAGCTGTGTTCCCAGGGCGACATTGTCGTTTATGATAGCCTTAAGAACCCGGTACGGTAGCTGCTCCGCTGGTGATAATAAGGCATTTAATTGCTGGAGGTCATTTGAAGACATTATGGGAGGATGCAATGTACTGGTACATGTACCTGCAAGAGAAAGCAAACGATATACATGTAAGAGTTATAGGGTGCACTTGTTTAGCTCACTCAGGTCAGCCCAATCATAACATCATACTCAGGGCTCACCCGAGTCATCCACCACACAGACCCTCGTGAGCAGAGTCAGTGGTGGGAATAGATCACCGGCATGTGCTGTTTATTCCAAGAAACAAATTATGAAAGATGAACTGCAGATAAGCAGTCTATTGAGTTTGTTGCAACTTTAGAAGTTGCAAATCTGCGCGCGCGGACAAAATAACAAAAGGGTCTTGGGCAAGACTACATTTGCGGGTGCGCACTGATTAGAACATAAAAATCAGAGTAACTATAGAATGCAGGGCCACGCGAGAACCATTTAAAAAAAAAAAATTATGCGCGGTGGGTGGACATGAAGTAACTTTTAATCCAGCGATATCGATATCATACAGCTTGGGTTGGATGTGTGTTAAAGGTGTCACAAAGATCGAATAAATGGCTAAAGTACGAAAGGCTTAAAGGTTCAATCAATGTAGGATACCATCATCTGCAGATATCGAACATTTTTACAGGTCTGGGTGTATGTATGTAAGTCGGAACCTCCGGACCTTGTCGGACCTTCCCGGATCCTCCATAGAAAACGCTATAGATTCAATGAATCATTTGAATCAATATAGTCCGAGTTACTGGGCCCTACATGTAGTTATATCGTTTTGTTACCATTTGGACATGATCTGGCGCGACTATTAGCACCAGATCATGTCCAAATGTTAAAACAAACGATAACTAGGGCCCAGTAACTCGGACTTATCTTAATAAAATATACATTGAATTTACAAACAATAACATTCTATTCACATTGGGTATTTCATTATGTTTTGACATTTTTCATCGAAGGAATAACTTTGTTATGCAGGATCCGGGAAGGCCCGACTAGGAACGGAAGACCAGATTTTACCAACTGCCTAGCTGAGTTACTGAACTATAGTTATTGCATTTTTAACATTTGGACATGATCTGGCGCTACTAGCGCCAGATCATGTCCAAATGTAGCGCGTTGGAAATAGTGTGATGTCATCAGCCGCAAACGTCTTAATTAAAGTGGTGTCAGATTTCATGCGTGAATTATGTCCACGCGCGGTCGGCGCTAATAAGAAAATGCCACTTTATATTGATATTCTTGATGATTTAGAGTATACACTGTAATTTGTTTTTGCCAGGTGCTTGTTTGATTTTTTACATTTATTTCTTTTTGCGGGGGGTGATTTTATTATAACGGTAAAGTATTGAGAGTTTTTAAATTAGTGCAACTATTAAACAGTGAAAAAAAAAACTTTTGCGTTACCGGGCGCGTTTTTAAAAAATGTAGGCGGCAAAAGGGAAGTTTGTTTAACATGTACATGTATTGGCCGAATTTCATGTCAATCCGGATATGCTCTTAGTTTTTATGGCCCCCATAATATTAATAAAGTCGGCAGTATCTAACGCCTGTCAACTGTTTAGTCTCGATTCCAAACGCTCTATAATCTAGCACGGCAATTTATTTTGTCAGCGCCGCGCGCCACGTCCAATCGACGGGGTTTCTGTGGTTTGGTTTTTCCTTATGATTTTGTTTTGGTAACTCAAACATCGGACACTCAAATAAAGTGAGGTTGAAGAAAAGTTTTGTTGGACAATGGCTTCGATTGTTCTCTGTTCTTTTATTTAGTTTTAATTAATTCAACTCTGACTAGGTGGGTTTCTGTATAGTACGACTAAATTACATACTGATGGCAAGCTTAATATACAAATTAGGAAATACATACATATAAAATAGCCACCAATGACTTTGACAATCTTCTAAAATTATAAAATAAATGTACAAAGAAAATGCCCTCACAAGGCTCTGCCAATCACCCAGGCCAATAATAATATGTGACCTGTTCCAACGAAACCCGGACAAAGTCGCACAATATGTTTTGTCACAATGTACTCCTGAAGTCATTTCTGGATGAATTTTACCATTTTGAGGTTTTAGGTTTTCCTAAGTCACTCACTATTAATCTACAATCTCCTCAAATTTGAACAAAATCCGTCTACCAGAAGTGTGTTTTTTTGTCAATTTTGTGAAACATTTGTGTATAGAAATAATACGCTTTTCTGAACTTCAAAGCTGTTTATCTCATAATTAGGTTGTCAGCGTTTTATCACTAAATCCAGACCCCAGGGAAGATAGGGTGGGGGTACATATGTAAATGATACATCATTTTAAAGCTGAGAACCTAGAGAATTTGAAAAAAGCAAAATCTGAAAAACTAAAAAGTCGACTTTGTCCGGGTTTCGTTGGAACAGGTCACATATGCAGTCAAAAAGTACGTAAATAATACACGCTTCTTTAGGTTGCAGGCAATAAATACCATGCCAATCGACTGCGTCACCCGTTTTAATCGCTGCCTGAAGCGTATACCAATTAAACGGGTATCATTCTTGCAGACAGCGCAATAAGAAGAAACCGGCATTAGAAGAAACGGTGCCGACTGGTGGTGATAGCAACCTTCGTCCATCAAAACGGTTGCGAACAGACTGTGACAAGTGTGCTCAATAACGTGCTTCTGTTGCAAAGTTAACCACACCGGATAAAGCGCTGAAAGAACTAACAAGTGAAAAAATAAACTCAAAACAGCGTTAAACTTGTAGACTCTCTGTCAGTTTCACACCGAGTTCGTATGAGTGCGTGTATTGATGCCCACGCGAGCACATGGACCTCCGCAAATCCGTGATCGATGCTGCATGCTGCACGCATTGATATTATTATTAAGCCTGCACGCAGCATCGCGCATACAATGCATGTCGTATACGAACTCGAGTCGGTATGAAACTGATGAAGAGAGCGTAACGTTACTAAAACAAATTGTACATGTATATAAATGAGCCTTGCTCTATTATACCTTCACAATCACATTGTCTACATGTGGGTGTTTACATAAATGTGGAGGCCAGTAGTGAATTCTTGCACTTGCAATGTATTTTGCCAATTTAAGCAAATTAACAAAGATCAATGACATTTTTTTTTTTGGTTTTTAGTAACATATTTGTCTGTAAATATGTTAGGGTCAGTAGTTGTCAAAATAAATCCGCTAATTTTTTTGTAACTTTAGTAAATGTTTTGGAGTCACCAATTTTTTGGCGAAATTGATGTGACATCAAAAACTTAATTACAAACAAATAAAATTATTCTGTAATAATATTTAAAATATCATTTATTTTCTAAGCAAAGTATCAACAAGTAACTATTTTTGAAGTCTAATAAGGAGAATTGGTAAGAAATTGTAAAAAAAAAAAATCTGGATCAATGAAGATTCGCGCACCACTCCGTAACATTTCGTGTCAGCACATGTTACGGTGTGAAACGTCTTTACAAATAATAACTACGTTCAAACATAACCAAAAGAGTTGCATAAAGCAACATTTTTTATCATATCTGGCACCCACTTTTCAACAGAAAAGGGTAGAATGTTATTATTTACCGGGATCGAAAAAATATCCCACCATATTCCAAAATTCTTGAGTATTTGGAGTCATCCGATTTCGTTACGGAGTGGTGTTTCGATGCGCTGAAGAAAACACAAATGTATTTCTTTTTTATGAATGAGTATCACATGGTACATCACATGATGTAGCCTCAGTTAGTGCCGTCTGCAAAATTTCTGCTCGAACTCCGGCACCTGCAGCCGGACTGAATTTGTTTTTCGTGTTGAGCTGGTTACGGAGTTGCCAGGTTACGGCGTGATCTACCCTTTTTCCGGGTCATCCAAGGTAAGCTTCTAATTTACCTTCTACTTGTGAATAAAATGCGATAAAATGGGTCACTAGATTTGAAATACAAAGTTTAGAATTCTTTAGAAGTTGTAATAATGACCCGATGTCATGTGTAGAGCATCGTGTAGCTTCCGTTAAACGCACGACCACGCTTGTGTTCGTGTTACGGCGTGTTCATTGTTAAACGATCTTATGGTAATTATCAGTAAAGTACGATCATATTTTTATATGGAAATGTTTCAATAATGCTACATTCATTAGAGAGATACCAAACTATTTATATTTTACGAAGCAGGGTTTTATTCACGAACAGTATTCTGCCCAATAAGCCACTTTGGAGTTCCGACTGCGCATGTGCACAACAAGATTCAACAATTTTTCTCAAGGAGGTCAAGTGATACAAACACGGCAGACAAATGCACACAAGGCTATGGGGGACGTGGTAACCAAATCCGCATTTTTTACATTTTCTTGTGAAATCGAAAAAAATAAATAATATTTGTTCGAACAAAAGTTTGGCCACACAAAGCGGCTGAAAACACCAAAACGAAAACAAAAATATGTTACTTAGTAACTTTAAAACACGACGATCTCTTGAAATTTGCTGGTACCCCCGCTATGCTTTTGCACGCAATCGATGAAATGTTTATATCGAAAGAAATATCGTCAAGGGAAAATGTGCGCATGTGCAGTTGGAATACCAAATTGGCTTATTGCTAGGCCTACACTTGTAGTTCGCGATAAACTTCGCGATAAACACAAAACAATATGGCGGAACAAGTCTGCGCAGGCGCGGCATACAAAGCTCGTTGCGCCCATCGCGCCGAACAACAGAGGGCCAGAGCCGTAGTTTTTTCGTATACACGATTTATACCAAAATTTAACCAAAATTATTGGTTAATAATCTCATCTAGATAGGGTCTTATAGAAAAAGGTATAAAGGTCTTGTATACGAAATACTAGGAACTGTATACAATTAACTAGGGACTGCGCATGCACAACCAGAACTCGCCAGGCATAAAAATAGCAAAAGTACGTAGGTTTACGGTCACGTAAAAATAGCCACGGCCTTTCCACAAAGGGCACTTGACTTTGGAAAGTTGGAGAACACTGTTTAGGAATGAGAAATCCTTTTCCTCGTCATATTGCAGTTTGTGCCATGACATTTGTAAAAAGAAAAGTAAATTGTTAAAATTAAATTAAAAATTATACATGCAGTAGAAGCATTGTTTCACATGTACCTTTACTTTTGTTGTGTTAGTTTTATTAACTTTTTGGCTACTCTTGCAAAGCAGTTTGGGCTGACAATGCCTTCATGCAGCAGGTCCGCTTGTACTCGGCAGTGGTGTAACTATACCACCCCCCCCCCTCCCTTTCAAATTTAGAAGGTGCCGCCCCCCCCCCCCCCCCCCCCCTACAAATTCAACACAAGTTATGCTGCTGGTACTTGAAGTACATGTACACTGATGTTACTGGTTCAAATCAATTGCTGCTATCATGGATCAAGATTTGTCATGAACACTTGCCCCCAATAAGTTGAAAGACAAACAAATATTGTTGACCTAGCCAGATCAAAATGAACTGCTTTGACTTGAGTGGCTGTATAATGAGCTTGGATTTGTAAAAACATGCGTGTTCATTCCAAACAAGCAGTATTAGAAATGATGTGTCACCTGAGGAACAGTACCCTCTGAACTTCTGAAGAAAAAAATCCTTTGTCTTGAAATAATAGCCAAAGATTCAAAATTCAAGTTTGTTTTTTTACTAGAACAAATGGATTTTAACTATACATGTATTTCATTGGTTTACTTTTACGTGTTAACCTACTTGAAAATGAATCCAGACTAAAATGACAATCAAACTTAAAACTTAAACACTTAAAATTGACTTTTTGCCACTTTGTTTATAGATATTTTCTGAAAATTTAATATCTAAGAAATTAAAACATCCAGCTGGGTCGTACTTTTGACTACTTTTGTTTGTTGTGACTAAATATATTTCTGTTTGGCCTGGTATTTCAATAAATCATATACAGTATACTTCATTCTTGGCATTAAAAAAAAAAAATTCTTAAAGAAAACAAAAGAATACAAAACGCGAAATCGGTGCTTCAGCTCCTTGGGTAAATAGTTCTTCCTTTCGAAAATGACTTTCCAAATTACTTTTGTAGCCTGAAACTTTTTAATTTGTTAATTAGCTCTATATGTTTGAGTCACTTTGATCATAGAGCAAGGTTGCTCTATGCTTTGATGAGCAGTTTTTCAATGACAACGATTGATCAGCCAAGTCGTGCGTAAAACGCATGCAGCGAGTGCATGTAGTACAAAAACACGGATAGCGCGCGCGGCGTTACGTGGAAACAAAATGGCTTCTAATCCGTAGTTGTCGCAACTCTCTCTATCTACGGCTCTGCAGAGGGCACAAGCAGAGCGCCCTCTGTTGTTTGGTGCGACGAGCTGTGCACGCCTGCGCAGACTTGTTCCGTCATATTGTTTTGCGTTTATCGCGATTTAAAAAAAAATGTATAACGCAGATTCAGAGACAAACTACACCTTCGAAAAGTCCTAAATCGGAAAATATCGATGCGCTATCATAAATATACCTGCATGCCGAGTTTGAGACCGAATGATTTCCATAAAATAAGTGAAAAAAAAATCCCTTTTTTTTTTTTTTTTTTAATTTTTTTTTTAATTTTTTTTTTTTATAGTCTCTGAAGAAGATCTTGTTAAGATCGAAATATTAGGCCCTCTTAACTTATTTGATTTCCATGCACTGAGTGATGGACCTTGGCCTACATGTGTGCGGGGCCACAGACTAGCTAGTCATGCTAGTGTAGGCCTGACAATTGGACAGAATATTGTTCATGAATAAAACTCTGCTTCGTAAAATATTTCCATATAAAAATATGATTGTAATTTAATGATAAATATCATAAGATTGATTAAGAATGAACACGCAGTAACACAAACACAAGATTGGTCGTGCGTTAAACGGAAGCTACACGATGCCCTACACATGGCATCGGGTCATTAAATACAACTTCTAAATAATTCGAAACTTTTTATTTCAATTCTAGTGACTCATTTCATCGCATTTTATTCACAAGTAAAAGTTAAATTAGAAGCTCACCTTGCCGGAACCGGAAAAAGGGTAGATCACGCCGTAACCTGGCAACTCCGTAACCAGCTCAACACGAAAAACAAATTCAGTCCGGCTGCAGGTGCCGGAGTTCGAGCAGAAATTTTGCAGACGGCACTAACTGAGGCCACATCATGTGATGTAGTATCATGTAATACTCATTCATAAAAATGTCATAAGTTTGTGTTTTCTATAGTGCATCGAAACACCACTCCGTAACGAAATCGGACAACTCCAAATACTCAAGAATTTTGGAATATGGTGGGATATTTTCTCGATTCCCGGTAAATAATAGCATTCTTCCCTTTTCTGTTGAAAAGTTGGAGCCAAATACAATACAAAATGTTGCTTTATGCAACTCTTTTGGTTATGTTTTAATGTAGTAATGATTTGTAAAGACGTTTCACACGGTAACATGTGCTGACACAAAATGTTACGGAATGGTGTGCGAATCTTCATCATCATGAAAATAAATTTTAACAATTTCTAACCAATTCTTCTTTGTAGACTTCAAAAATAGTTACGTGTTGATACTTTGCTTAACAAATAAATGTGCTTTAAATATTGTTACAGAATAATTGTATTTGTTTGTAAACACCCATATATGGTGTCAGCGTTACAGGTGAAATGATAAATATCTCCAAATCCTAACAGTCCTCAATCCTCCAACAGGTACAGGGTTGAAGACTGTTAGGGTTTTAAAGCAACAAATTAACTTGTTAATGTCAATCTGAGACAAACAGAAAAGTAAAATTCATCAATGAAGAAAATTTCTTTACTCGAATGTCAAATGTAAACAAATTGACCTCACACAATATGTTATTATACCACTGGCAGAAGTTTTTAGCTAACTTGCCTAGAGAAAAATGCAAATCAAAGCTGTGACGCTCAGATTTATCTTCAAGTGAATCAAATCAATTGCTGAAATAAAGTTATTAAGTACCCGTGTAAGTTTAGTATAGTTTAGTTTAGTTTATTAGGAGTGTCACTCCGTAACCGTGACACCAAATATTTGGTGTCAGCGTTACAGGTGAAATGTCGGTAAACACCAGACTTTACTTCCAATTACATGCTCTCTAGTGGTGTTTTAAACTTTAATTGCTCTTCATAGTTGCTGCTTCTGCCGTCAAATGTGATTTCAGAGAAAAACAAGTGAATGTGTCTTAAGATATGACAATTTCATGCCCAGTGAGAGTAAATTGCCATAATATGGTGAATTTTGTGAAACTTGATATTCGATTTTCAACTAATGTTGAACAAAGATAGTGTGAAAGTTTTTTTTGAACTTAAATAAGTTGCAAATAGTTGTATGAAAAGCAACATGTCATTACCATATGTCAACAATATGCTGGTAAGAGCTCTGACACAAATAAACAATTTGGTGTCACTGTTACAGGTGGAATTTGTGTCCCAAGTGCTGTTTTATAATGTTCTTACTCTAAAACGAATCATGTTACAGGAAAATGGTTTTGTTTTTGACAAAATGTAAACCCTAGACTACAAAACCAGGTGAAGCGGAATTTCATAAAATTATTTTAAAATTTGACCCCTAATGTCACACTTTGGCCTCCACATTTATGTAAACACCCATGTACGTACTATCACAGACATAATTTAAAAAAAGAAATAAGCAATGTCCCTTCAAGATTGCTGCTATTCATAATCATCAAAGAAATACCCATAGGACTATTTTCACCGTAAACTGGCTCAAGACACGTTGCGGCGGATTAGATAAGCCTCAGACTGGTTAGTACTGTTTCAAACCCACAGTATTTGTTGGCAACGATTGGTGTGTACGTAATAATAACTTGAAACTACTCAAAGTAATGTATTAATATCTTTTTGTTAATTATATCTTCATGTAAATTTCGTTTAAAAAAATGTCTTTAACGACGCGATATTCGTTAAATCACCATGTGATGGGCAAGTACATAAAATTGACATGGCGTGCATCGGAATTGCTTACATAGTATACAAACACTATATAAGCTATGTTGTGACATGGTATTTACTAATATTTTGTTAATGGAGACATTTAGCTTCATCGCGGATGAAATGCAAGGATGAAAATAGCTAAATTCTGAGTGATTAACGAATAATGAAGTGATTAACGATTATACGTGAATAAAAACAGTTTACAAATAAAATGAAAAGAAAATACTAGGTTTGTGATTAACAACATAAAACACATTGACCTAGACATAAAGAAGAGATTTAACAAATTACACGGAAAAATGGCATTAACAACTGATGTTAAAAACGGAAAGTGCAACAATAACATTTAAACAGCAATAAACCGTACACAGACTAAAAACTACAGGGGATAATATTAATAAGTTGCGAGTCAAGCGCCGAATGTGAAAGTATGCTTTCTGGAGTTTGCTTTGTCACACGTACGAGGGCGTTCTTCTGCCAAGGGCAGAGCTAGCTACATGTATCTGTACATTCGATCATGGTTTTTAAACGTTTGAATTCTAGACTAAACAACACAAAAGATTTATCTGGACAATAGGAAAGAGGATTTGTGCAGCAAAACCCGCACTGCGCGTAATAACAGGTTATTGTGTTCTTCTCTTATTATATTCGATTACACTATCGGCGCGGTTGGAAAACGGTCGCGTTACTTTAAACAAGCGTATCTCCCCAACCACTTGTTAAATTTGGGAAATCAAAGTAGTTTTGAAATCTGTGAATTAAAATCGATACGCTCTACTTATTTTTTTACCAGTAATAATATTCTGATTACTTTTTAAAAGCTCCTACCAAATGTTAGCAAAACGTAGCGCCAAAGTTAGACCGAGTTACTGGCCTCTAGTTATCGCTTTTTTAACATTTGGGCATTATCTTGCGCTACTAGAGGCCGAGCCAGACTAATAACTAATTTTTGAAAACTCTTAAATGTGGTTTAAAATATCGCCGAAATCCACCAAAATACTTAACAAAATACCTCTAAATCGTCTAAATAGCGTTCCATATGTGTCCGAGCATTGTGGGATGGCTGTGACGTCACTGCCAAAGTGCATGCCGACCGTACCACTATATGCGGGGGTGCTCTGCGACGTCACAGGTCAGTATCAAGTCGCGCGCATGGTGCACGCGATACACACTGATCTGTCACATCGCAAAGCACCCCCGCGTATAGTGGTACGGTCGGCAAGCACTACCGTTCAAAATCATGGGAACAACAAGTGTACTCGCTCGAAAACTGTCGTCGAATTTCCTTGATTTGCAGGTCAAAAATTGATGGTGAGTACCTTAGAAGTTCGTAAACCCAGCTTGGACACATATGGAAGGCTATTCAGACAATTTAGAGTTATTTTGTTAAGCATTTTGGTGGATTTTGGCGATATTTTGAACCACGTTTAAGAGTTTTCAAAAATTAGTTATTAGTCTGGCTCGGCCTCTAGCGCAAGATAATGCCCAAAATAAATGTTAAAAAAGCGATAACTACATGTAGAGGCCAGTAACTCGGTCCCGCGCCAGATCATGTCCAAATGTTAACAAAACGATAACTAGGGCCTAGTAACTCGTACTACTAGTACCGCCCATTTTTACTACCGAATTATTAAAACAAATCTTACGTGATAATGATTGTAGTCATCCAGCAAAATAATTGCGCTAGTAGTCCGAGTTACTGGACTCTAGTTATCGCTTTTTTAACATTTGGACATCATCTGTCGCTACTAGAGTCCGAGGTCAGGCAATATGCATCATGTGAAATCTCTTAAATGTGGTTCAAAAAGTCGCCCAAATCCACACAAATATTTAACAAAATACCTCAAAATCCCCTTAATCGCCTTCCATGTGTCCAAGATTAACTTTCTAGGCTTCGGTGATATTCGCGAACAATTTCTGACCTGCCTTTATTTTGCAACGTTGGGAATTTATTCACGAATGGTTGCAAACATTTTTTTTGGCGTCATCATTTTTCACGACGTGGCAAAAATATTCACTAGTCTTAAAAAAATTACGATGCCACAAATTATATTTTCGACCATTCGTAAATATTCACGACATTGCAAAAATAATCACCACTGATTGTCTGATTATGCCCCGTCCGGGCCACCGTATCCATAAACATTTGGTGTCACTTCTAAAGATGGCGACCAACAGTGCAGACTACTTTAAATATCGTCGTTGAATTTCCTGGATTTGCAGGTCAGAAATTGTTCGCGAATATCACCGAAGCCTAGAAAGTTGATACGGAAGGCGATTTAGGGAATTTTGAGGTATTTTGTCAAATATTTGTGTGGATTTGGGCGACTTTTTGAACCATATTTAAGAGATTTCACATGATGCATTATATATTGCCTGACCTCGGACTCTAGTAGCGCCAGATGATGTCCAAATGTTAAAAAAGCGATAACTAGAGTCCAGTATTAACTCGGACTATTGCGCTAGATTTATAAATTATAATTGTTTCCGAAAAATTCAATTTTATTTAAAGAAAATTACGATCGCCGGACAGCGATCACGAAAAGAAAAAAAAGGAATAGCACACAACTGCCTAGCACCCAATAATTGGGGCGTTTTCACCCCTTTTTCGAATTTTGGATTTTGTCTGTCGTTCTATAAGCCACTTCGACATTCCAACTGCGCATGTGCACAACAAGATTCAACAATTTTTCTCGGCAGACAAACACGGCAGACAAATGCACACAAGGCTATGGGGGACGTGGTAACCGAATCCGCATTTTGTGCATTTTCTTGTGAAATCGAAAAGACGATGGGAACTTTGTTAGAACAAAAGTTTGGCCACACAAAACACCTGAAAACACCAAAACTTAAAAAAAAAATGTTACTTAATAACTTTAGAACACGACGATCTCTTTAAATTCGCTGGTACCCCGCTATGCTTTTGCACGTAATCGCTGAACTGTTTGGTACAACTATAGAATGCAGGGCCACTCAACCCCTCTCGACTTTATTTACCCTATCACATAAAATGGAGTGGCCCTGTATTCATCATCATCATCATCACTTGGTACACGGCAACAGAACTAATAGTTCCATGACGCCGCGGGATCACCACGAGAAGGTAGCTGACGTGATCCTCCAGAAACACCGGGGCGAACCCCTTCTCTTAGCGATAATTTTTTTCTGGGTTCTTTTACGTGCATTATACAATACACGGGACCTACGGCTTTACGTCCCATCCGAAGGACGAAGCAATAGTGGTTTAATTGCCTTGCTTAAGGACACACGTGTCGACGGCCGGGATTCAAACTCACGCTCTGTGGAACAGAAAACACACGCTCTTAACCACTCGGCCACGACAATCCACTATGTCTATGGATGGGGCCGGGTATTGGGGTATACAGGGTTAGGGTTAGGGTTAGGGTCAGTTCATTATATGTCCTCCAAATGTTTATCTCCAAAAAAAAAATCGTAAAATCTCCATGTGCGCAGCGGGAATATCGAACTGGCATATTCCATGGAGGAATGCTTATGTTGAGCGCATTTTTTTTAAATGCCCATTTTTTAAATTTGCGCGCACAAATTTTAAAAACTGTGGGCGGAGATTTATTTTGTTCAAGTTTGCGCGCACACACTTAAATTGCGCGATGCGGTCAACAACCAAGGCAAATACTGACACGAACTACATGAGTTTTACATCGGCGTCAGCGCTATCCACTCCCCCCTGGGCGCGGAATCCACGTGTCGCGTCGTTTTCAGCACTCGGCAGATGATATGCGTGGCGGCAACATCATGGCAGTAAAACCAGCAGTAAATGTTGACGATTTTTTAGAGTTTTGCAGAGGACAATATCTCTCTGACTTAACAACAAGCCTCACACTAGGAAGGGAAAAGGGCGAACATATTGTTGCTTTCCTGAAGGGGAGGGGAGTACTAGTACTACGACTACATTCAAGATTTTTGTAAAGCGGAGGGGCTTCCAGGTTTTAAGTTTCCCCGCTCTCGATCTTCACAATGTTCTTTGCACACCTGCAATTGAGAAGCAATCTTAAATTGTATTCTTCACAAAGCACACCCCCCCCCCCCCCCCCCACAACAAACAAAAACTACATGTACGCCTATAAGTAGGCTTACATTTGTTTGTATGTATTTTTATTACACTTTTTCACTGGCAGACGACCAAAAACATAAGGAACAGGCAGTTTAAGATTTGCAAAAAAAATATATTGATTCCAAAAAATATGAGGATTAAGCCACTGTAAAATAAATATTAAGAATATTAAATCCCCTACAACATTTATCTTTTCAATTTTACTATAGTAGGGTTGACTGAGTTGATTTTGTTTTTTATATTCTCTCCCGATCCCCAAAACCACCCCTAAAATGATCATCAGTCCCTTGGTCGAAATATATTCCTGCCACCATGTAAAATAGACACACACGTTAGTATTTTTGTAGAACCAAATCCCTGAAGTTTGAAAACGCAAGTCTCAAATGCTCGATCTCCACAATTAATTTATATTTTTGTAGGCCACATGGACTTCAAAATTATTTGAGGATCACAAACTAACGAGCTCGCGCATACTAGTAACACAGTGAATTGGACTTCGAGGTGTGCACCCAGTACCCGTACCTTGCCATCTTTTATAGTAGTCCAGGAAAAATAAGTTTTGACCTCAAACAAATTGCAACAAATTGTTTTTCACCACAGTGCACTTCTACAGGGTTCCTAGAATTACATACTAAAAGTCGACAAAAATCCAAGTGGTGGAAATATGTCTAATTTGCATAAATTGTTAATCCCTGCTGTGTAATATGTTTATTCCCATATTTGGGTATATATTTTATTTTAATTTTTTGAAAAGTTTATTTTGGTGATTCTCCTTAAATATCCTTACTTCAATAACATTTGCTAAAGCATAGAAGTGACTGAATAATTATGAGAACACAGTGATTATCCAAAATGACAACTTCGTGACCCTATAAATGTGTGCACATTACACTGTCTCCAGATATCATCAAGTAGTCAGTATTGGTGAGCTTCAAATTCACCGAGTTGCTTACTGGCACAGTTATCATATTAAAACCTTATGAAAAATCATATGAACAATAATAACATTGTGATATTTAGCCCAGAAAACAAAAACTTGTGAAAAATGGTGTGTCTATAAATTGGGCTAAAAAGTAGTTAAAGGGTTGCCTAACATGGAAGACTTGAACAAGTTCAAGGAAATCCCCAAAATACATTTTAACGTAGATATGATTATTGTAAGCAACAACATTTTAAATTTGGGGGGTTTCCTTGAACTTGTTCAAGTCTCTCACCTTAGGCAACCCTTCACCTACCGGTACTTGTTAGCCCAATTTGTTTGCTGGGCTAAATATCACAATGTTATCATTGTTCATATGATTTTCCATTTGGTTTTAATGGGATAACTGTGCCAGTAAGCAACTTGGTGAATTTGAAGCACTTCAATACTTACTACTTGATGATATCTGGAGACACTGTAAATGCGTGCAAATGATAGGGTATAATTGTATTCATTTTGGACCATTACTATATTTTCATAATTATTTAGTCACTTACATGCTTTAGAAAATGTTATTGAAGTAAGGATGTTTTAGTATAATCGCCAAAATAAACTTTAAAAAAAATTTAAAAAAAATATATACCCAAATATGGGAATAAACATATTACACGGCAGGGATTAACGATTTATGCAAATTAGACATAATTTCCACCACTTGGATTTTTGTAGACTTTTAGTATGTAATTCTAGGGACCTTATAGAAGTGCACTGTGATGAAAAACAATTTGTTGCAATTTTGTTCAGGTCAACAAAACAAAATTATGTATTTTGCCTGGACTATAGCGCCCCCAGCTCAACAGGCAATAGCCTTTTCATTTTTAACAAACCGCCCGGTACGGGTATGGCTGGCCAAAAGTTACAAACACTAGCAATTTGTTGTTAACAAATTGTGATGCAAAGCAAAATGTTTGAAAAATCTTTCAAAAGGTAAATGTATTCTGTTATTTATTTAATTGTTCCTAATAATAGATTAAACACTGTTTAAACAAATTCTAGAATTTTTACACAGTTTTTTTGAATTTGTTCTTGTTTTCACTACATGTACTACAGACGTTTTCCTAGTTCCGGATCGCAAACAATATTTAGGCTGTTTTCGGCTAGTCTAATCCTCAAAATTCAAATGAAATAGGTAGTAGTTTACCTTAATTATTGGAGAAACTACAGTTTTTGTTTCGATATTTATGCTCTTCTTAATTTGAAAATACGACGTCAAATATACCGACATCACTTTTCCTAGTTGCGGATCGGTTTAACCAATTCCGGATCGGGTAAAAAACTGCTTCGTACATGAAAAATAATCACGCTAGAACCAACCCGAATGAAGCCTATATTTCTGATAAAGTATTCATTAGTTTATATAAGTACAGTTTAAAATACATTTCAAATACTTCCACTTCCAATAAAGTTCAAAAAGAAGACTTGCAAGCAAATTTTTTGAAATGTTTTGTCCGTGTAGCGTGCGCGACCGGTACGTGTGTGGCGCGGCGCAACGAGCCGATAAACGTTGACCGATCACATCGCAGAACACGTCATATGAAAACGCTTGCGCGCGTGTAGTTGATGCATGTATTTTACGCGCGATCCGGAACTAGGAAAAGATTTACGTTCAGTTTTTGGCAGATATTTTAATACTGGAGACTTTTAGACTTATTTTTACTCAACAAATAATCGATGCATGAGTTTTATACAACTGTAGACTACAACAAGGAATAAATGAAATCAAACGTTTTGAGTGACATGTCGCAAAATATTTGTTCGTGGTTTTGCGGCTCCCGTGATTTCTACAAACCGTCCAAACATGTCAAAGTACGAGTCGAAAATCTAGCCAAAATTCCTTTTCTGGATATTTTATTGAAAATATATTCATGTATCAAGAAGCTTGTATGTTTCTTTTCAAAATGCACTTCATCTAAAAAAATAGTATTGGAGACCAAGCCATTAAGAGGTAGGTTTTTGTTTGAAGCGATCCGGAACTAGGAAAAATCCGGAACTAGGAAAACAACTGTACCAGTACCAGCACTCCTGGTTTTCCATACATTTGCCAAATCTTTAATTGTATCCCAGCATCCCTTGAGCGCACGCTTTGTCACAAAGAATTTCAAACTTACAGTTCGTGTGCAACGCTGGTTTACTCAAGTTTTGAACAAAAATATCACTTTAGGCAATAGCCTTTTCATTTTTAACAAACCGCCCGGTACGGGTATGGCTGGCCAAAAGTTACAAACACTAGCAATTTGTTGTTAACAAATTGTGATGCAAAGCAAAATGTTTGAAAAATCTTTCAAAAGGTAAATGTATTCTGTTATTTATTTAATTGTTCCTAATAATAGATTAAACACTGTTTAAACAAATTCTAGAATTTTTACACAGTTTTTTTGAATTTGTTCTTGTTTTCACTACATGTACTACAGACGTTTTCCTAGTTCCGGATCGCAAACAATATTTAGGCTGTTTTCGGCTAGTCTAATCCTCAAAATTCAAATGAAATAGGTAGTAGTTTACCTTAATTATTGGAGAAACTACAGTTTTTGTTTCGATATTTATGCTCTTCTTAATTTGAAAATACGACGTCAAATATACCGACATCACTTTTCCTAGTTGCGGATCGGTTTAACCAATTCCGGATCGGGTAAAAAACTGCTTCGTACATGAAAAATAATCACGCTAGAACCAACCCGAATGAAGCCTATATTTCTGATAAAGTATTCATTAGTTTATATAAGTACAGTTTAAAATACATTTCAAATACTTCCACTTCCAATAAAGTTCAAAAAGAAGACTTGCAAGCAAATTTTTTGAAATGTTTTGTCCGTGTAGCGTGCGCGACCGGTACGTGTGTGGCGCGGCGCAACGAGCCGATAAACGTTGACCGATCACATCGCAGAACACGTCATATGAAAACGCTTGCGCGCGTGTAGTTGATGCATGTATTTTACGCGCGATCCGGAACTAGGAAAAGATTTACGTTCAGTTTTTGGCAGATATTTTAATACTGGAGACTTTTAGACTTATTTTTACTCAACAAATAATCGATGCATGAGTTTTATACAACTGTAGACTACAACAAGGAATAAATGAAATCAAACGTTTTGAGTGACATGTCGCAAAATATTTGTTCGTGGTTTTGCGGCTCCCGTGATTTCTACAAACCGTCCAAACATGTCAAAGTACGAGTCGAAAATCTAGCCAAAATTCCTTTTCTGGATATTTTATTGAAAATATATTCATGTATCAAGAAGCTTGTATGTTTCTTTTCAAAATGCACTTCATCTAAAAAAATAGTATTGGAGACCAAGCCATTAAGAGGTAGGTTTTTGTTTGAAGCGATCCGGAACTAGGAAAAATCCGGAACTAGGAAAACAACTGTACCAGTACCAGCACTCCTGGTTTTCCATACATTTGCCAAATCTTTAATTGTATCCCAGCATCCCTTGAGCGCACGCTTTGTCACAAAGAATTTCAAACTTACAGTTCGTGTGCAACGCTGGTTTACTCAAGTTTTGAACAAAAATATCACTTTAGACAGAAATTAACAAACAGCAGAACTCTACTTTGGCCTTACCCTTTTTACCTTCAGAGATAAAATATAATTCTACGGCAAGTAATTCATGGTGGTGGTCAGAATTCTGTTTGAATAATAAAGATCGCGCGATTTTCAAAAAATGCGCGTCAACTCTTATGCGCAAATTTAAAATGTGTGCGCTCAAACTAAGTTTGCGTGTTTAAAAATTGCACAACGCGCATTTTTTTTAAAGTGCGCGCCGTCGAAAAATGCGCTCAACACTTATTCTAAGTTCCGCCCCAACATGCCCAACGACTTCCGTGGCGCCTAGTGCCAATACAAAAGTGGCCCAAAACAGGCCAAATAATAATAATAATAATAACAGGCATTTATACTGCGCTTTTCCAAAACATGATCAAAGCGCATAACAAAAGAAAGGATAAATTAAAACGTTTTCAGGTCAACTCGGTCCGTGACCAACTCGGTCCGAGTCAACTCGGTCCGTCACCGACTCGGTCCGTCACCGACTCGGTCCGTGACCAACTCGGTCCGTGACCAGCTCGGTCCCTATGGGAGATTGTACACAAAAAGATTGCATTTCCTTGTAACTGGCGATTTCGAGCGCGTGTTTTTGTACTTAGGTATCGCACTAAGTTTCTGTTGCCTCAATTTCTAGGCAGCATGTGGACGGCTCGGGCCTGGGAGAGCTTGTGGAGCTTAAATAAAAATAAGACTGAACTTTGAAATAAAAGTTTCACGCACGACCCAGTGTACGTGTGCCGAGGCTAGGTACATGTAGGCTGCGCTGCGCTGCCGCGCCGGGTCACCCCCCGATCGAACGACCGACCCGGCATATGGCATGCAGCTGGGTGCGCGCAGTGCGGCGCGGTACGGTGCGGACTTTGTGAAGAAAATGGCCGGCGTTGCGATGGCTAGATCATCTTTCATCAGAACATTTACGCCACTGCTATAAAATCCAATCGGGATGGGATCGTTACAAGAAAATTGTTTTGTGTACAATTTCCCATAGGGACCGAGCTGGTTACGGACCGAGCTGGTTACGGACCGAGCTGGTCACGGACCGAGTTGGTCACGGACCGAGTCGGTCACGGACCGAGTCGGTGACGGACCGAGTCGGTGATGGACCGAGTTGACTCGGACCGAGTTGGTCACGGACAGAGTTGACCGGCACCCATTAAAACAAACTAGAACAAAACTTAAATCTACTATTTAGGAAAAAGATAAGTTTTAAGTTTACTCTTAAATGTAACAACACAAGTAGAGTCACGGACACTAATTGGGAGACTCAAAGTTCAGCAGCAGAGTGTGAGAAGGCGTGTTTGCCATAAGATAAACTTGAGTTGCGAGTGTTAAGCCGAGTTCTATCGGAAAAAGAACGGAGTCCTTGACGATTGCTTTGGTGAAGATGAAACATATCAGAGAGAGATAAAGTGGGCCAATGTAGCGCGTTGGAAATAGTGTGACGTCATCAGCCGCAAACGTCTTTAATAAAGTGGTGTCAAATTTCACGCGTTAATTATGTTCACGCGCGGTCGGCGCTAATAAGAAAATGCTCCTTTATATTGATATTATTGATGATTTAGAGTATAATTTGTTTTTGCCAGGAGCTTGTGTGATTTCTTACATTTATTTTGTTTTGGTGGGGGGTGATTTTATTATAACGGGAAAGCATTGAGAGCTTGTAAATTAGTGCAAATATTAAACAGTGAAAATAAAATCTTTTGCGTTATTGGGCGCGGTTTTTTTAAATGTGGCGCCAAAAGGAAAGTTTGTTTAACATATTGGCCGAATTTCATGTCAATCGGGATATGCTCTTAGTTTTTATGGCGCCCCTAAAATTAATAAAGTCGGCAGAATCCGACGCCTGTCAACTGTTTAGTCTGATTCCAAACGCTCTAAAATCGACGATAAACTCACATTAATGCGCCCTCATGCGTCCTCCACTTTTAACTATCTAGCGCGTCAATTTATTTTGTCAGCGCCGCCGCGTCGAACCCTGACGGCGGGGTTGTTGTGGTTTGGTTTTTCCTTATGATTTTGTTTTGGTAACTCAAACATCGGACACTCAAATAAAGTGAGGTTGAAGAAAAGTTTTGTTGGACAATGGCTTCGATTGTTCTCTGTTCTTTTATTTAGTTTTAATTAATTCAACTCTGACTATGCGGGTTCCTGTAGGCCTATAGTACGACTAAATTACATACTGATGGCAAGCTTAATATACAAATTAAGAAATAAATACATATAAAATAGCCACCAACTTTGACAATCTTCTAAAATTATGATGTACAAAGAAAATGCCTTCACAAGGCTTTGTCAGGCAGGCCAATCATAATATGCGGTCAAAAAGTTCTTAAATAATACACGTTTCTTTAGGTTGCAGGCAATAAATACCATGCCAATCGACTGCGTCGCCCGTTTTAATCGCTGCCTGAAGCGTATACCAATTAAACGGGTATCATTCTTGCAGATAGCGCAATACGGATATATGTACATGTACGTATATTGGAACAGCACGAAAATTAAGTGCATCTTTACATGGTGAGTCAAAACAATATTAAAACCATATTTATGTCGTGTTTATTTACCCAATAATAGGTAAGTTTTTTTACGTCAAAATACATTGCTTCTAACATCATTCCAATTTGTATTCATTATTTTGTACATACCAGATTTAATAGTGTCAGACTTGTTGTGTAATACACTCACAATGTTACCATTTTAAATGTATTACCTGCACGTTTGTAACTTGTCGTTTGGACAAGGTGCCGTGAATATTTCTTGTTGCGAAAGACCTCCGACTTCGCTTCATAAACATAAGGTTGGGAGCTACACTACTACTGCCCCAAATCGTAATAATTATATTAGTCATATTTATAGAAAGATTATTCATCAATTAGTATAGGCCTAGGTTGGCCTTAGGCTGGTCCGTATTTTTGTGGGTCACACTATGGAGGAATGGTCACACTGTATACAATATTTTTTTCTTCAAGAGCAAGCCACACAGGCCTATTGATAAAGTACTTTTTATAATTTGATCCATTTTCGTTTACTCTCCCTGTAGAGACTGAATTCAACCACACATCACGCTCCGTCAAAAGGCTTGTGGAGTGGAGCACTTCTAAGAAAGAAAATAATTGACCACAATGTTGTTGCTGGTCTTTAGGATCATTCTACCATTCCACATGACATCGTCGGAAACAGCTACAAGTGGTGAGCCGGTCATATATAGGCCTAAAAGTGAAAGTCCTTCTGTCTCGACTCGTTCTTAACCGGCATTAGACGGAACGGTGTCGACTGGTGTTGATAACAACCTTCGTCCATCAAACTGACGGTTGCGAACAGACTGTGATGACAAGTGTGCTCAATAACGTGCTTCTGTTGCAAAGTTAACCACAACGGTTAAAGCGCTGAAAGAACTAACAAGTGAAAAACAATTAACTCAAAACAGCGTTAAACTTGTATACTCTCTTCGTCAGTTTCACACCGAGTTCGTATGAGTGCGTGCATCGCACGCGCGCCTTCCCTGCGCCCTTCGCGAATCCGCGATATATGCATGCTGCATGCTGCGCGCATTGATATTATTATTAAGCCTGCACGCAGCATCGCGCATACAACGCACGTCATTGTACGAACTCGAGTCGGTATGAAACTGATGAAGAGAGCGCAACGTTACTAAAACAAATTGTACATGTGTATAAATGAGCCTTGCTCTATATACCTTCACATAATTGTCTACGTACTATCACAGACATAATTTTTAAAAAAGAAATAAGCAATGTCCCTTCAAGATTGCTGCTATTCATAAGCATCAAAGAAATACCCATATGACTATTTTCACCGTAAACTGGCTCAAGACACGTTGCGGCGGATTAGATAGGCTGGTTACTGTCTCGAACCCACAGTATTTGTTGGCAACGATTGGTGTGTACGTAATAATAACTTGAAACTACTAAAAGTAATGTATTAATATCTTTTTGTTAATTATATCTTCATGTAAATTTCTTTTAAAAAAACTGTCTTTAACGACGCGATATTCGTTAAATCACCATGTGATGGGCAAGTACATAAAATTGACATGGCGTGCATTGGAATTGCTTACATACAAACACTATATAAGCTATGTTGTGACATGGTACAAACTAATATTTGGTTAATGGAGACATTTAACTTCATCGCGGATGAAATGCAAGGATGAAAATAGCTAAATTCTGAGCTGTAAATGAGAACGGAAAAAAGAACAAACTCCAAGAATAAATACTTTAATAAAGAAGTATGAATAAAATAATGAAGTGATTAACGATTATACGTGAATAAAAACAGTTTACAAATAAAATGAAAAGAAAATACTAGGTCTGTGATTAACAACATAAAACACATTGACCTACATAAAGAAGAGATTCAACAAATTACACGGGAAAATGGCATTAACAACTGATGTTAAAACGGAAAGTTCAACAATAACATTTAAACAGCAATAAACCGTACACAGACTAAAAACTACAGGGGATAATAAGTTGCGAGTCAAGCGCCGAATTCGAACGTATGCTTTCTGGAGTTTGCTTTGTCACACGAGGGCGTTCTTCTGCCAAGGGCGGAGCAAGCTATATGTACGTTCAATCATGGTTTTCAAACGTTTGAATTCTAGACTAAACAACACAAAAGATTTATCTTGACAATAGGAAAGAGGATTTGTGCGGCAAAACCCGCACTGCGCGTAATTTCACGTTATTGTGTTCTTCTCTTATATTCAATTACACTATCGGCGCGGTTAGAAAACGGCCGCGTTTAAACAAGCGTATCTCCCCAACCGCTTGTTAAATTTGGGAAATCAAAGTAGTTTTGGAAACTGTGATTTAAAATCGATTCGCTCTACTTATTTTTTTACCAGTAATAATGTTCTGATTACTTTTTAAAAGTCCCTAGGCAATGTCCTTCAAACATTTAAAAACATATAGAAGAGTTTTGAACTGGATGCGTTTCTCCATGGGTAGCCAGTGTAGTTTAGCAAGTAGGGGGGATCCATGAGCTCTCCAACAGTTAACAGTGAGAACAAGTTTGGCAGCTCTGTATTGGATACTGGTGAGGCGTTTAAGATGTGCTTTGGTGATTCCAGATAACAGGGAGTTACAATAGTCGAGACGAGAAGTGGCAAGACAGCGAACCACATGGTGACAAGTATCATCATGATCAATGTATTTTCGAATCCTTACAAAATATCTTGGAAAGCGTATACTGGCTTCTATACATGATAAAGACAAACTATTTGGGCTTCATTGGTACTCACGGTTTTTTGGGGTTGCAAATCCGAGCAATTTCGAACAGCTTTTTAAAACAATGTTCCCCTCTGTCTGTTTTCAAATCATCATCATCATCATCATTCAGGCACGAAGTGCGTATGCACATGGCGCCCTAGATCGCCACACCACCTTCCTCCATTCGCCTCTGTCCTGCGCCAGTTGGGTGGCACCCTCTACTGTTAGTCCTAGAGTGCCCAGATCCTTTTTGAGCACTGAGATCCAGGTTATTGTTTGGCCTCCTCTTAACTTTTTCACTTTTCTGTACACTTCTCGTAGTGCTGTTTTTGCAGGTGTTTCTTCTGGTAGTCGCATAGCGTGGCCGTACCATCGCAGTCTTCTGGTCTTGATTTTTGCGCTCCATTTTTCTTGTGTTGTCTTGTTGTACAGGTCTTCACTGGATATTTTCTTTGGCCATTTGATGTTTATAGCCTTTCGTAGTATTCTTCGATGGTACGAGTCGATCTTTTTTTCCGCGGTTTTGGTCAGCGTCCACAGTTCCGAGTTGTATAGAAATATGCTTTCTGCGCACGCTCTGAACACTCTGATCTTCATTTTGATGTTGAGGTTGTTGTTCTCGAAGATGTGTTCAAGTTTTTTCATTGCGTTGTTCGTCAGCTGTTTTCGTCTTTTGATGTCTTCGTTGGTATCCATAAGGCTACCGAGGATCTTACATTTCTTCCAGTCCTCTGGTCCGTTCTTCTTTACCAGGTATTCTTCGGTTTTTGCTTCGTTTATTTTTAGGCCTCATGTTTTCAAATGATTGCTGGCGTATAAACGGCACCCGTCTCACATAAAGAGCACACTGTGCGAAGACGGGGGACACGACAATAGCTTTTTGAGCGACCATCAACGACTGTTTCATGGTGCAAGAGTGCAGGCCTGCATATATAGCTGTACTGTATAGCGCGCACGTACTCCTTCAGATTTTCTCAGGCTTACGACTGCACTTAAAGGGATCGTCGAATACGTTTGGTAATTGAAACCACTGTTTGTTTCAATTCTATTTAGTTATATACATGTACCATAAAACTAACCTGTAACAATTTCATTTCAAAAGGTGGTAGCGATTTTGAGATATTGCAGAAAATCTGGAGCGGTTATGTCCACGCTGAGAATAATCTGCATTGGAATACACAATCTGAGAAACGTCGCTCTGCACGGTAACGCTTCTCAGATTCAATTTTTTTTTGGGATAACAAGTGATATCTTTTTCCATAACCGCAGTACTTCGAAGTAGTAGTTTTTAAAAATGCATTATACTATCCAAAGCTGCTTTATAACTGTAACCAAGTAAGTTTTTACTGCCATTAATTTTTGGAGTAATTACCAAACGTATACGATCCCTTAAAAATTCTTTCCTCTATCAGCTAGATTTCTCATTTTGAACTTAGTTGGAGAATTAAGATTGATTTACTTAATTTGAGTGTGCAAATGTAGCATACAAAAGTTAAATGTAGTAAATTGACTTCTGGGGTCAATGATAGTTTTTCGATCCATATTTTATTGTAATCTTATTTTTCTGGTACATGTATTACCACTTTTTGGTTTATATTGTAACGGGTGAGGGAGTGCCCGTTCAGAGAATGACGATGTACGGCCACCGTACAATACTTATGAAGGGTGCACCACCCTAATTGAAAGGATAATTTCTACGCGAGGTCATCTGCATGAAATGTGCCCCCACAATTTCTTTTGAAAACGGATGCCGTTTGGTGAAAGAAATGGTGGGATTGTGTAAATATAGCATAGAATCAACTCCCTGGTTTTTGAGCTTCAATCTGAGGTCAGACTTGACAAAATTACGGTTGGAAAATGGGTCCTAATTGCCCTAGAATGTGGAGGGATGCCATTTGTAAAATGGCTGCTTTCAGGCTCGGGAAGTATCACTTTTCGGAAGGTGAGTTTCTTTTGGTGTGAATATTAAAAAATGTAATCGGCTAACCTACTAAAAATTGAAATGAAATGGAAAGATAAAGACCAAGACAATAATCTGATTGTTGTTTGAGAAACCCCAGTGATGTCGGTGTGCATGAAACTTGGTCGTTAACATTGTTGATTTTACACTGTTTCCAATGGGACTTGAATTAGGATGGTGCACCCTGAAGTTACGGCTGGTCTGACCATATGGAGCAGAATCAGTGTCAAAAAGATCGGACGTGTTTTTACAACTCGGATGCTTTTCTAATTCGGATGCTTTTCTAATTCGGATGCTTTTTTCAAACTCGGATGCTTTTTTAATTCGGATGAATTCGTAATTCGGATGCTTTTTGTAAACTCGGATGCTTTTTTAATTCGGATGAATTCGTAATTCGGATGAATTCGTAATTCGGATGCTTTTTGTAAACTCGGATGCTTTTTTAATTCGGATGTTTTTTAATTCGGATGCTTTTCTAGCTCGGATGCTTTTTATAAACTCGGATGCTTTTTTAATTCGGATGCTTTTCTAGTTTGAATGCTTTTTGTAAACTCGGATGCTTTTTGCAAACCGAACATATTCGCAAATCGGATGCTTTCCCAATCCGGCACTAGGGTGGCCCTGAAAGGACATCACACATCGCAGATTCTGCGATTTCGCGCATTCTGCGCGAATTTGAACGATGACAAACATGTTATCATATATATCTAAGCATATATCTGAGATGTGGAAGATTTTATTGTAGATTTCTGCACAGATTTATGTGATAATGAATATTTTCTGGGCAGATTTTTGAAAAGTCGCATATTTTTATTTTAGATTTCAAGTTCTGCGCAGAATTCTTAGTACGCAAATTTGTGCGATGTCGCACGGATGGGCACTACATGTACATTTTCATTGCACATTTAATTATGCGCAGCTATATGTCGCACTCACGTACAGCAGATTTATATACAGATTTATGTGCACATTTCTGCCGCGATGTCAGCACATACGACGTTTTGAAAGTTGAACCACGACGTTTTGAATGTTATGATGTTCTAAAACGGACAGGCAACGTCGTGGTTCAACTTTCAAAACGTCGTGGTTCAACTTTCAAAACGTCGTACTTCAACTTCCAATTAACGTCCAACTTTCGCGCGCTTTTAACTGGTTCAAGGTAGCCGCGTATTCGGCCGGTTCTCTCCGCGCGGGTTCTCTCCGCGCGGATTCAGTCCGCATTCACTAAAAGGCGACAAATATTTAATACATGCTGCAAAAGGTGATGCATTTTCTAAAAAGTTTTTTGTCAATTTATTTAAAGAATTTTTCGAAATAAACCGTAAATATAACAATACTTTTTCAAACCCTTGTAGATCATACAGCATATTAGCCACACTTGTTCCTGTAATTGTAAAACCTTAACCTTTCCTGTAATTTTGATGAAAAATTACAGTTAAATTAGCTGCTTAATGGAAGTAATTCTACTTCGAGTTATTTGTCAAACCTTTTATAGAAATTTCAAACAATACGGCAACAGTGTGGTTTTACAAATTCAAGACCTGCTTTTATCATTGCTGTACTTTTTTTCTTTTGCCACATGAATTGCAATTGTACATTTCTCTAAAGCACACCTGCAAGGACTATCTTTCCGTGCCCCACTCTTTCTATCTGGCAAGTGTTCTTTCAAGCACGAGTGGCAGTACGTAGTTTCCAAGATTCTTTTATATGCTAATTTTGACATATAACCGTTGTTCTTTGTTTACATTTTATGTAGTTTTGATAATATCTGCTTATTTGCACTCGACCTTAGAAACTTACATTTGACCCAAGTGTGCTATATATCGCAAAGAAATTATTATGGGGCGATATTAGGTGGAAATAAAAAAGAAATTATGGACACGGTCTGAAACCGTATTTTACCTAACGTTCTAAGCTGACAAACTACTAGGATCCATCTAATGATGCAGAACTTTATAGTTGAAGGGCTGTTGTGTTATTAAATAAAGTAACAGTTATCATTCTCATAAAATCTGGCGTGGTGAAATTAATTGTTGAAATTGTTGATTGACGAAACTGATTCACCGAAAACATTGCAAATAAGCCCGAGTGCGAGTGCACTAATTACTGTTCGGCTGAAGCCTATACCCACATGCCCAGTAACATTATCTTGTAGATTATGAAATAAAAGTATGAGTTTTTGATAACATGTGAGGTATATTTTGTTTTAAATGTTTCATTCTCATTTCCAAATAACTCGAAGTAGGATTACTTAGTTCATTAGGCAGCTAGTTTAACTGTAATTTTTCATCAAAATTACAGGAAAGGTTAAACAAGTGTGGCTAATATGCTGTATGATCTACAAGGGTTTGAAAAAGTATTGTTATATTTACGGTTTATTTCGAAAAATTCTGAACATCATAAATATTCATGTTATACAGAAGAGCTTTTTCAAGAAAGGCAGCGAGTGCACACAGAAAATCCCGTATTGTACTTGTACATGTACACTGTACACTGTACACTGTACATAATGTACAGTATAAGCGTGTAGATATGTAGTTCCCCTGTACCGCACGTTGCTATGCGGACTATTGGTCCCCATAGCACCGTGCGGTACGAACAAAAACAAAACAAAAGCCACTTGTTAATAGGAATTAGGCACGTAAAATAATGTCATTTGAATGTAGGTTATGTTACGTGGCTCTTGACACGACTCTGTTTTTATTTGCATGGTAGAATAATATATAAATAAAGTTTCACCTAATAAATAATAATTTTAATAACAACCATCTTTTATGAACCAAATAGTAAAAATGCCGTATTGTGTAGATGCATTGAAATTATATTAATTGCAGGGGACCCCGTTATTTATGTACAGCATCATTTTGAATACCTAAAATGTTCTAGAATGTTTCAATCCTGGTATTTGTTACGTATTTAAATTTTAAAATGTTAAATTAAGAAAAATGTCCATGTCTCAAACAAGCACATTACTTATCGCATTACTCAGCTTTTCCATCAAGGTGTTGTCGAACTTTAATGTAAATACATACACTGGTAATGACATCCGAAATAAAACAATTCTCAGAGTATTTATTTTAAATTCATCGTAATGAATTTATTAAAAACACGAGGGTTTAAAATAACATAGCAGAAGAGTATCTTGTGACATCGTTAAAATAAATAAAAACTATAGCCTAATAGGCTAATTATAATAAGCAAACTTAAATCTTACATGAAATGGACAGCCTATTCCTGTTTGTCGTTCATCATCTTGCCGTATACCCAGCACGATATGTGGCAGAGGGGTACCCCCTCTTATCCCTATACTTTATACACACTCAACACTATTGTAACCTAACCCATCCCCCCTTGAAACCTAAAAGGAACTCCTGAGCTTCCGGGAACACAATGGTCAACACAAAGAAGGGGGGGGTTTCTCTGCCACATGTCGTGCTTCATATGTCTTGCCGTGGTGGTGCCGGGTGCATCTCTCCTTGCAACAGGTCTGCTGTTCACATTCAAATGAGATTTCGTTCGTTCGTAATGCTATTCAGGTTTGCTGTTCACATTCAAATGAGATTTCGTTCGGTCGTAATGCTGTTCAGGTCTGCTGTTCACATTCAAATGAGATTTCGTTCGGTCGTAATGCTGTTCAGGCGTGCTGTTCACATTTAAATGAGATTTCGTTGGGTCGTAATGCTGTTCAGGCGTGCTGTTCACATTTAAATGAGATTTCGTTGGGTCGTAATGCTGTTCAGGCGTGCTGTTCACATTTAAATGAGATTTCGTTGGGTCGTAATGCTGTTCAGGTCTGCTGTTCACCGTCAGTCAAATGAGATTTCGTTCGGTCGTAATGCTATTCAGGTCTGCTGTTTACATTCAAATGAGATTTCGTTCGGTCGTAATGCTGTTCAGGTCTGCTGTTCACATTCAAATAAGATTTCGTTCGGTCGTAATGCTGTTCAGGTGTGCTGTTCACATTCAAATGAGATTTCGTTTGGTCGTAATGCTATACAGGTGTGCTGTTCACATTTAAATGAGATTTCGTTTTCGTCGTAATGCTGTTCAGGTCTGCTGTTCACATTCAAATGAGATTTCGTTCGTTCGTAATGCTATTCAGGTCTGCTGTTCACATTCAAATGAGATTTGGTTTGATCATAGACCACACTGCTGTACCTTTGGTTACATTGCCGGACAACTGACCGGACAACCAAACCCTTGCTATGTTTGACCAGGGCCCCGTCCAACTCCCTGGTAAATACACACATTTATAAAGTACTCGTAACGACGGAAAATTACCTTTCTCTTACAAAGTTGTTTTTGTTTGCTTAAAGTTAGGGCCTGATGTTTCAATCCTTGCAGGATCTTTCTTTTAAGATGAAAGTATATGTGAAACTTCTAGAAAGTGCCGGTGTGAACATTTACAAAAGGTGACCATATTTAGTTTCAATGTCCCCAAACTTGAAACACGAATTGGAGAATGAAAATCGCAACATGAAAATATTTCTGTCTGAAATACTCTCAAAGTCGAGAAAATAGCATTTTAAGCAATTTTGATTGTAACAATCGAAATTAAGGACAATGTCAGTGTTTACACGCTGAAAGTTTGCACGGATTTTTAATATTTTCTCCTGACTTAGATGAAGGATTAAGCCTAAATTTTTACGGGTTTGTTTTATCATGTATATATTGAATCACATAAAGTAAAAACACTGCACTGTCAGCTTTACTAAGTCTATATTTAACCTTTAAACAACCAACGGTATGCCTTTAATATAAATCAATGAATATTGTCTGTTAATCTCATATGTCGCTGGGCTAGGCAGGCGCAGAGTTCCGCGACAATGGGCATCAGCCATCTCGGATGTCGGTACACACCCTTCACTGCTCGGTATGTCTTGAAGAATCCTATAACGTGCTCAATTCTACATCTCGAATGTTCCCCATTAAACACACCCATGGCCATACGTTCATCAGCATCTGCCACATTTCGGATCTGATCCCGTCTGTATCTTGTCATTACTGGATACCTGTTGGCGTAGCAGTTATCCCCAAGAAGACAACTGTCATCCGGAAAGTTCAAATCCAGGTCAGGGCCAATGTATGGTGGTCCTGGCCAACATCGTTCTGATGTCCAAGAAAGCCACTCTGAACATAGCGGATGTTGTCGATGATTATCTGTGAAGAAAACAAATCTATGATTTTATTATGATGTTTTTCAAGGGATGATTGTGGTGTAATTAAAGAAATATGACAATTGAGAGACGTTAGTGAAAATGGAAGACGGTGAGGGGAAAATAATTAGAGTTGATCGTAAAATATGACGATGGGGAAGATGAGAGATGATAGATAGGAGATATGAGACGATGATGAGGGATCAGGTAATATCCTTCTTACTAAAAACCTTTCTCTTTTTATTTCTTAAAAAAAAAAATATCTTCAGTTTGAGACCTTACACGGAATTATGTTATAGAGATATATACAGAGTATAACCAAATAAATAAAACTTGAGGCTTTGCATGGTGGGAGATACAAACTGAGGCAAATATAACTGGACTAGTGATCTTCTATTGTAAAGTTAATTTCATGGCCCTAAGAGCACTTAATAATTTATGACACCCCTTGTTAAGAATACACAAATTTCATTTCCATTGCACTGTCACGCGAAGGCGTTTTACAATAAAACTTAAAAACATTGCTGTGGTAATAATAGTAACCGGAATGTGGTAACCTAGACAACAGTGATATATAGTGCTCGGTAAGAAAAGAGTTGAACGTAAACTTGAGTGAAACAAATGGCAATTGCAAAACTCTTACATGTGTGCTCATACAGTGATATCGAGAATATCCGCTGTAAAAGTCCTCTTGGTTCTCTGACTGTGGTCTTTGTATTTCATGTAGGGTGCCATCGATGGCCCCCACTGCAGTAGGAAATACATCCCACTTCCCTCTAATGGCGATCCATTTCTCCCTACTTGGCCAAGAAATGTTTGATTCGAAATAATACCAAAGTAAAGTTATGACAGAATAAATGTCTCTCGTGACAGCAGCCTCATTCATATTAAATAATGCAGCGAGTACATCATAAGTTGGGTGCTGTCGAAGCCATATCAAAATTGTATATTAATGGGGCGATGGAGATGTCTCTTTCCGGGTCCCTGGTTAGTGATAAAAGACTGCGATCACGGGTGATCACCAGCATCGACTCTGGTGTTTCTCCTGTGAGACGAAACAACCCTGGCGGGTCCCTCACCAGATCATCAAAGAGGTTTCTTGGATTGAGGTGAATGTCAACGACTAAATCAGGAAACATTTCTAACTTCTTCGAATTTGTTAAAATGTTAACACATTTAAATTTCTGTTGAACATAGCATTTTTTTATTTATTATTTAATAGCGAAAACTGTTTGTATATTATTCTATCTTGCAATAGAAACAGGGTCTACTTTCAACTACGCAACACAACCTACTTTCAAATGACATTCTTTTACGGGCTCAATTCCTATTAACAGGTGGCATTCTTTTTATTGTTCGTACCGCACAGTGCATGCTATGGGGAATAGCAACGTGTGGTACATGGAATAGGTGCATATTGATGCAGCTTTGCGCTTAGATATCAACTTTGTACATGTACTTACTTTACAGGTACATGTACAATACGGGATTTCCTGTGTGCACTGCCTTTCTTGAAAAAGCTCTTATGTATAACATGAATATTTATGATTTTCAATCAATACAACGGTCTGAATTGGGCGGAGCCTGTTGTGCAGAGCTTCTCATTGGGCGATGGCGAAGTCTTGACGGTGTACGGTCGTACGTACGTTCAAAACGAAGGAACACTAGTACGACGTTTTGAAAGTTGAACCACGACGTTTTGAAAGTTGAACCACGACGTTGCCTGTCCGTTTTAGAACATCATAACATTCAAAACGTCGTGGTTCAACTTTCAAAACGTCGTATGTGCTGACATCGCGGCAGAAATGTGCACATAAATCTGTATATAAATCTGCTGTACGTGAGTGCGACATATAGCTGCGCATAATTAAATGTGCAATGAAAATGTACATGTAGTGCCCATCCGTGCGACATCGCACAAATTTGCGGACTAAGAATTCTGCGCAGAACTTGAAATCTAAAATAAAAATATGCGACTTTTCAAAAATCTGCCCAGAAAATATTCATTATCACATAAATCTGTGCAGAAATCTACAATAAAATCTTCCACATCTCAGATATATGCTTAGATATATATGATAACATGTTTGTCATCGTTCAAATTCGCGCAGAATGCGCGAAATCGCAGAATCTGCGATGTGTGATGTCCTTTCAGGGCCACCCTAGTGCCGGATTGGGAAAGCATCCGATTTGCGAATATGTTCGGTTTGCAAAAAGCATCCGAGTTTACAAAAAGCATTCAAACTAGAAAAGCATCCGAATTAAAAAAGCATCCGAGTTTATAAAAAGCATCCGAGCTAGAAAAGCATTCGAATTAAAAAAGCATCCGAGCTAGAAAAGCATTCGAATTAAAAAAGCATCCGAACTAGAAAAGCATCCGAATTTAAAAAACACGTCCGATCTTTTTGACACTGATTCTGCTCCATATGACCACTGACCTCTATCAGTGGGTCTGACGGACGTCTGCGCTGCAGGAACTTCACTAATCGTCAGAGGGCGCACTTCAAACGGGATCGGTCGCAGCCAGAAGATCGGGGATGGGCGTGGTTTTGGGAAAGGGGAGGGGGTGAAAGTCTTGAACCAGTCTAACTAACTCTGTGGGAACTGGGGAAGGGGAGGGGTGTAGGTAGCCCAGGGTCACCAGGAAGATTCCACCGTCGTCAACCAAATGAGGAGGCTTAAAGAAAATCCAGTCTACTAATTAATAAACCTAATGCGCAGGCGCACGCATTAAAAACAGACTAAATAGAGTAATTCACTCGAGGAAACAACTTTTATAATTCAAGAACTCGAACGCAACAAATAATGTATTAACAGTAGCGTTAAATGCAACTCTATTCACAGTAATTATTATTTACACTAATTATTCGCTTACAGTGAGTAAATCATAGCTGTTTTCACTGTTCAGTACGTGTGACTCATAAAATATACGCCGCAGCTAACAGTCTTGTAATTCTGACTGCAAGCTACACAAAATAATAATTAATATGCGCACAATTAATAGCTCACGCACAAAAGCTCGCCGATGGCTTCGCAGTTGCACGCAGCGCTAGCATGCACTGAATAACTTCGCAGGAGTAGCGATACGTTGCTTCAGCACTTTAGCTTTGCCCTGGGTCTCCAAGGTTTAGGAGTGATAATAGGGCGATTGCAAAACTATTACGGACGGATACGTAAATGACCTACAGAACTACGTATCCTCCCAAAATCACTGTAATGAATAATTATTAGCTATCGGTAGCGTATCCGAGTATGCAATTGGCCAGTGATGGTCCAGGCTTTGACAAGTAGGAGCGCTTGGCAATTACCATAATGAGACAACAGAAAAAAAATAAAGATAGAGAGGCCCCCAACTCTCGCTAGCCACCTGGAAATTTCCATAATAATACCCTTGTGATAGTGTACGGTAGGATAGCTTCATCATTGTTATCACTGGAAATGGTTTTCACCGCGTCTATTCCTTTTAATCTTTTACAAGCCAGATGTGATTGAGTATCGCCAAGTACAGTAAGCTTTGAGTGTATCGCCACGATGGCAGACAGAGCAGTTGCAAGGGGTCGCTTTGTAATGAGTGACCAAGAAAAGAGAGTAATTCGTAGAGGATGGCTGGTACACAGAAATAACTATGTCCGTTTGTTGGCTTATGTTAGGGACAGACTATGTTATCCTCAACGCGGTGCTTAGACCACAGGGCATGGCTGCAAAATGTGCTCAGAAATCAATTTCCTTGGCGCACCTCTTGAATCTAAGTGGAATCACTGCAGTCTGTTAGCTGGGATCATGTGGATCACGAAAAACCAAAATCCCCAATTAAATGTTCACCAGTTAATTAAATATTTGCATTTTAATCACCTGTGTATAACGGGCGCCCTCTATTGACCAGGATTGGAAATGGGAAAAGATTGCTTATTGTAGTTGCTTGCTCAAAAGGGAATCTACAGAGACAGAATTCGATTAAAGAGGAATTAGGATGTGTTTTAATGTCTTATTAAATACAAATTTTGTTCATTGCCATAATTTGAACTTTTTAATAGTGTCATTTTGTTATTGTTATTGTTTGATTTTTGTATTATAATTGTTTAATCTTTTTTTTTGGGGGGGGGGGGTTAAAAATCTAAATGTAAATTGTATGAAACAAATATATACACGACCAGAGTTTTTTTTTAGCATAGGCCTAAGTCTTTGATACATGTTTATTCGTGACGGTAAAACTGAAATTTGTCCATGTCTTTAACAATGTACTTGTGAGTGGGTGAACAACAACTTGTACCGATTTACATTTAATACACAATTCTGTTATAACAAACATTTTGCCCATTTCCAGCTGAATTTATATTAGGGAGAGTCAGATGGAAAGCAGACTGTGTGATACAATGTTTCTGTGGTGACAAGATCCTTCCGTTCGATCTGTGAGAGCAGCCACTGATCTTCTTTTTTCCTCGCTGCTTCCAGAAGCTTTCCTGCAGTTAGCGTCTGGCATTGTGAATGTTTGTCAAGGACAGTTGTTCGGGTCTTTTTGTCCAAACTCCACCTCTGTTCTCTTTTTTTAACGGCATATACTCAACTACATCACGTACTGTTGACAATGCGGATTCCTGCGGTACATCAACCAGTGCGTGTACGATTGGAATGCCAATACGATCATCTCCGCTTTTGGGGCGATTTTTGCTTGGATACATTTTTCCACCTACCGGCACAAGCGTGGAATTTTTTAAAACTCTTTTCAGAGAACAACAAAACCCTGGAATCTGCATCTAAACCGTGCATAATATACTTTTTCTTTTTCAAATCGCTATCATCTGAGCAGCTCGTGTCAACAGCGCCTACGCTCGCTCTATTTTACAACGCCCGCTATTGGTCCATTTTCCCACTATTCGCACAAACGTGCCGCACCACGACAGAAGGGCCTCGTTGATTGGTCGTTGGAAAACATGAATTTTAAATTGAGATTTTATCGAGTACTGGTTCGCAGACCGTTTGGGGATTTTATTTGTGAGTTTCCCAACAACTTCCTAAGTAGTTTAAAGTAAAATTTATATAGATTCACGATATGCGTCAAGAAGGTGCAAGATAATCGGCCATGCCCTGTGGTCTAGCTCTCACTGACATCAAACAAAACCGAAAGCGAATTAAAGTCCGGATATTTACGGAGCCAGATTAATGTCATTAGTAGTCGGTTCTGTTCATCTAGTAATGGGTTCCTTCCATTGCCCCCCCCCCCCCCCTCCTGAAGGTAAGTTCGTATGAACTCTAACAGCTGGCTAAAAGAGGCTACGGTCTCCCCAGTCTCTCGCCAAAAAGATCTAGGATGGTCCTGCAGAGTGCTGAAAACGTCCCTTCCTCGAAATTCAATTGTTGGCTGTGTGAACACCAGTTCGTTAAACCTTGGCGGTACAATGGGCACCATGGGTAAGCCCACTCCCAAGATTGAGTATAATTCAACGATTTCAGTTACGAATTGTCCACAATGTGGCGGCGGCAAAGTACTCACTTCGGCCGTACAAACAGCAGCAACTTTTCGCAGCATGTCCATTTTGCAACAAATGCAGTCAACAGCAGTGGTTAATTGTCGGAGGACGTTGTCTGTAATGCTGTGGAATGGAAAGGGCGTTAAACAAGTAAGACCGTACCCACACACGCACCCAATCATATAAACCCTTTGTTAGAGCCCAGTATGCGCCATCCAATCAGCATGCACATTGTGATACCTTATCGGGTACGTAACCTACGTATCCATCCGTAGTAGTTTTGCAATCTCCCTAGGCCCCTAGAAAGGGTATTTATAGTTAGTCCCTGAAATTGTTTTATGTTTGGCACAGCCCAGGCGATCAGACCTTGATTGTTATGGGAGCGTGTATGTACAAGGCGGCGAAGCCCCATGGCAAAGCCACAGGGCATGATATGGGTCAGGGGGGGGGGGGGGGGGGGGCGGAGGGGGGCCCAACAAAGTGCGCCACCAACGTTGAAATGTATCTCATTCGTTCTTCCACGCTCGATGAGCCACACATCTCACACAGTAAATACGTATACATGTAGATCGCTACCGCGAAGCTCACCATTGAAACACGTACAGATTTGCTCCGTGTATCGCTCTCCGAATTCAGTGATTCATGCAACGTCCGCAAAGCCAGGTACACAGGCACGATCTACACGAATATTTTGGGGGCGATGTCATTTTCTGCCATTTTTGTTCGAAAACAACACGATAAAACGCAAGGGGTTCACAGGCAGATCTTTTTAAAAATTCAGTATATCACTGCTACATCCTTTTTTAACGTATCCATAGAAAAAAATGAGTGGGTTCGAAGCACGATTTTTCACAATTTATGGATTATTATTGCCCTTTTTAGGGGAGGTATTTGTTAACGTCGTTTGAGTATTTGTGCACAATCTCCACGCGCATCAACGGTACGTCAACGCTTAATTTTTTTCGACTGCTTTTTTAATTTTCATTACAATTTTTGTCATTGGATGATAAAAATTAAGGTAAATAACAACCTTTTACAACTACAAAAGACAAGATGTTAAGATTTGATGCTAAAAACTCTTTATTTTTCGCTTAAGAAAATTGTTCCCCCCTATTTTGAGAATGGACGGTACATCAGCGTTTCGCAATCACAGTCTCGAAGGGCCCCCCCTCCGCCCCCCCCCCCCCTGATATGGGTTTAGAACCACGCGTTGTTCCTTACGAGGCAAGTTGTATCGTGTTAACCTGCAAACAGGAATGAGAGGGTGGTGAAATATACGTGCATATTTACATTAACATTCCGTTCATGATAGCCAAAATTCACCAAAGAAATAGACTCAGAAACGGTGAATTAATGCGATTGGCTATCGGTTGCAATCAAAGTTCAATAATTTAACTGAAGACAAAGGCCGCATTTGCGCTGCCTTGCAATAGCACATTCCATCCGTTGAATTATATTCGCTCTTTTGAAGCATGTGGCTCAATGTATTCCAAGCGAGATTGGAGAAAATTCGCACTTGTGGACCGGAAACAGTCATGCCCTCCTCATGCGTTGCTGTTAAACAATATTGTATAGAGTAAGCTTAGCCAAGAGATAGATATTAATCAAGGATTATACACAAAGGTAGTATATATCTTGGTGAGAGGAAGTTCCAAAACGGTGTTGGTGGAAAGTACAGTAGGCATGTACGATGGGAACATGTACAATTAAAGCAACTGTATAGGTCTAAGGAGAATATATTAATTTATTTTCACGGTTGTGGTTGCACTTGCAGGATTTGGTTGCTCTAGATGACCATAGTCTTGGCAGAGTGTAACAATGAACTGAAGGTAAGGGTCAGACTCAAGTGTGGTCTCTCGGCGGGTTTGGGCGCCCCGATGTTGGCAAAAATTACCCAGAAAATGGTGTCTGGTAAATAGTTGGTAAATGCCCTTAAAGTGATAATGATAAATGTAACGCTTGGCTCACAACTAAATATGTGAAAGTGGATGCCTGTAAACGGACTGCAACCAAGTATCTGCGAAATTCACGTGGGAACAATTTTCTATTTACAAATTGTATGTGCATATCAGACAACAAATTTCGGAGTCTGGCAATTTATATGACATTGTGGTCAATTCCTTGGAAGAGTATTACTGAAAGTAGACAATTTTTGCTGTCTAATAAACGGCAAGCATTACAGCAATGGACACTGAGCGTCAAAATCGGAAGTTTTTTTAAATCTTTTGCTGGAGCAGACGTGCTGTACCTATATGATATGGGAAATAGTAGTGAAATGGTGGGAGGAAACAAACACAGGCCCCGCATACAAATGCTTTGGCTAAACTAAGGTCTTCAGGAAGACTAGTCATATCCTAAACAAAGAGTTATTTCGATTGAATATTTTCTGGTTGTTAAACCTTGCTAAGCCTTAGTGCACAAACTGTTGCGTGAGTTTACCTTAACGAAAGTTGCCACCATGGTATGTTTGTTTCCAAAATCGGAAATAATTGTTTGTTGACCCTAATAAAGGATTATATTACTGCATAATACTTTTATCAACTAAGGCATGCTTAGAATGAGTCAGATTTAGCCGAACAAATTTGCTGCAGTTAAACTGTTGGGAAAATAAATAAATAAATAAATAAATAAAACATCTTACAGTTGATATTATGCAGTAGATGCGCGTGTCAAGATGCAAAATGCTAAACAAAGGTTACCGGTGATAACCATTTGCCTAAATAATTTAGGTACGTCAGTGTGGACGAAGTAGTTCAATTTAAGCCCGATGTCAAGAACTTCTAACTGTGAATCTTATCTTGTAAATCCCTATGTCTTAAACTGACCCCTGTTAGCGGATACTGCTGCTAATCCAAGATATGCGGTACATAATGTGTACAGGTACAGGTAATGTGCGTGTACATAGGCAGGGCAGTGTTTTGGCATGAGCAGAGTAACAGACCCCATGGGGAGCTGTGTTTGGACTAGGGTCTAAAATAGATAAGAGGGCTGGCAAGTTTTGCGGTTGGTTTTATTGTTTTCTCTAACAAGTTTCATGTTAAGCAAGAGATGGAACAGATGGAACAGAGGTAACCCCCCCCCCCCCCCCCTTTCTTTTGTGGCGTTTAGTGTTTTCCGGAGTGTTGTGGTTTCTCCAAAATTCTGTTTAGATTTTTGGGGGATGCTTTAGGTAACCATGGTATAGACAGGGAAAAGCCCCGTTTATACAATTAAAAGCCATTCATACAAATGAGGTGAAAAGCCATTCATAAAAATGAGGTGAAAAGCCATTCATAAAAAATGAGGTGAAAAGCCATTCATAAGAAATGAGGTAAAAAGCCCCATTCATAGAAATGAGGTGAAAAGCCCCATTCATAGAATTGAGGTGAAAAGCCCCATTCATAGAAATGAGGTGAAAACCCCCATTCATAGAAATGAGGTGAAAACCCCCATTCATAAAAATGAGGTGAAAACCCCCATTCATTGAAATGAGGTGAAAAGCCCCATTCATGAAAATGAGGTGAAGAGCAACATTTTTATTTTTTATTTTTGACAGGTGGAAAACCTGATTTGTAGACATGAATGGTCAAAAGCACCGTTGATAGGCATGAAATAGAAAGCCCCATATACAAAGATATAAATTGAGGCGAAAGGCTATAGATGGGTCGATGCGGGGAAAAATCCCCAGAAATAGAGGTGGGGAAAGGCCCCAGGCTGAGAGGTGGGGAAAGGCCCCAGAGAAATGGGGAAAAGCCCTATAGTTAAATGTAAGGAAAAAACTCGATTTTAATGTGAGAAAAAGCCTCGGATATTAATGTGGGGAAAGGCCCCAGGGAGATATGTATAGAAAACCTCCAGAAATAGATGTGGGGAAAAGCCGGAGATTAATGTGAGACAAAAACCCAGATGTTATTTTTGACAGGTGGAAAACCTGATTTGTAGACGTGAATGGTCAAAAGCACCGTTGATAGGCATGAAATAGAAAGCCCCATATACAAAGATATAAATTGAGGCGAAAGGCTATAGATGGGTGTGGGGGAAGGCCCTAGAGATCGATGTGGGGAAAAGCCCCGGAGATCGATGCGGGGAAAAATCCCCAGAAATAGATGTGGGGAAAGGCCCCAGGCTGAGAGGTGGGGGAAAGCCCCAGGTTGAGATGGGGAAAGGCCCCAGAGAAATGGGAAAAAGCCCCATAGTTAAATGTAAGGACAAACCTAGATTTTAATGTGAGGAAAGGCCTTGGATATTAATGTGGGGAAAGGCCCCATGGAGATATGTATAGAAAACTTCCAGAAATAGATGTGGGGAAAAGCCGGAGATTAATGTGAGACAAAAAACCAGAGTTTAATGTGGAAAAAACCAGACATTGATGTGGGGAAAGGCCCAAGGCAGAAAGATGGGGGAAAGGCCCCCCAAAAAAAATGCGAGGAAAGGCCCCAGGCAGAGATGTGGGAAAACGCCCCAGAGATCGATGTGGGGAAAAGCCCCAGAGATCGATGTGGGGAAAAGCCTCAGAAATAAATCCGAGGAAAAGCCCCAGGCAGGGATGGGGAAAGGCCCAGAAAGAGATGTGGGGAAGAGCCCCAGATATTGATGTTGGCGAAGGCACAAGGCAGAGATTGGGAAAGGCCCAATTTGTAATAATGTATTTATAAAAAGGAGAATAGCCCCAGTGAATTAAGAAGGCAGGTAAAGGTATATGTTATGTTTTATGTTGTATTAGTTATTCGACCACGAATGGCAACAATCGAACAATATGCTTGTGCAGAAAGTACGATAATGTAATAATGTAATAAAGCAACAAAGCAACAAACAAGGGCAAGCGAAGGGTTATGAATATTACTTAGACAGCAATAGGAAGTCAAGGTTGTTACAATAAAAAACAAAACAGAAACGAGGCAATACCAACATAAAAATAGTCAGGAAAGATGAAATGAATAATGAAGCGGGTATTTATGGTAAATTGGATCTAAAACGTATAAGGTTTGACGCTTGTAGGTTGTAGATATTGCTTAATAAAACAGAGGCATGACAGTGGGGGCAACAGCCCCAATTTAAATAGCACGGGGTTATTTATGTGTATTCTGTATTCCCCTTATATGTAAGCTAGATAGGCCGATTCAGTAGGCCACAGATCCTCGGGAGGTCGACAACTCGCAGTGCATGATGTTGACGTCTGACTAATTGGTCGCTATATGCTGTCCGGCGGGATTCTTCGCATTGGCGTGATTTGCTGCACTCGGGGTTGAGTTAACGTATTTCACTTGTAGGCAAATTATACCCACTTGGTTTTAGTAATGGTTGGGGTTTTTCGTTTGTAAATGTGACCCCCATCACTGTTAATAAAGAGGAAAGGAAACCTTTAAGCACTTCAAGGTTTTAGTTACCTGCTTGTATGAAATTACACGAAGGTTGAAATTGCACTGTGCAAGTGTTTGGCCATGCCCACGTCACGCTACACGACACTCACTATGGCGGGCGTGGCCCAATCGATGTATTTTGATGTCCACGGTTTTGTCTTGCAAATAACAGTGAAGTTTAAGAAATAAAACAAACAACAAATGAGGGGATGAACCCCGGTTATAGCAATGAGATAATAAAACCTCTCGGGAAAATGGGACTAACAATAATAATTGGGGAATGAGTACCGTAAATAAAGGAAGCAGGCCGCAAAATTAGTTAGGCAAAGCGAATTATCAGGAGATAAATATCAAGGCCATTGTCGGCTAATCAATCATAAGGAGGAGGTAAATCATGAATTTCCATACTTTGGTGCTAGCATGCATTAGTACAGTAGATATATTTTAACTTTTTAGCTGAGCTAACCGATTTGCATAAGAATACTTTGCAGGAAGGACCATGATGCGTTGAAGTGGGAGAGTGCTGTAGCAAGCACTAACCTCGTTCGGCATACGAGACGACGGCCGTGTGACAACACGCCTATGAGGGACGGAGGAAGGATGCAAGTCAGGTTTAGAACGTTGGCACATCAGAAGTGACAGCACAGCATTGTGTACTCTTCAAGACAATGGCCTCGTCTGGCGCACCAATTGAAGGGGTTACGATGAAGAAGGGACATCTGGGAAGTATTGGAGATTGTCGGGGATGTAGTCGAGTCCATCAAAAGTCCCTGCAAGTCCCTGTAAGTCCCTGCAAGTCCATCACAAGTCCTTCAGTTCCAATTCAAATAACAGGCTATTTAAATCAGCTTTGACAAAAGCATTCCTTTGTCATTGTTCATCCAGTTACTTGTGACTGCCTTTATGAAGAGACTTGTGACTGGCTTCACAAAAGGACTTGTGAACGGACTTGCAGGGACTCGACTACAACCCTGGAGATTGTGAGTATTGTTTGAAACGAAATAGCACGGAGATGCTGCCCAGCAGTCCAGTGAGGCTGGTAAGTAACAGGTCAGACTCATTTCGTCCACTCTGTTTTGCTGTCATGGTGTTGTTCATGGTGTTGTAGACTTGGTGGCAAGTCGGTAATAGCGGTCCACTCGGTATATACAGGGGGGGAGGTTGCGGTTGCCTCGTTCCCAATTTCGAAGTGTTAGATCTGTCGCAACTCGGCACGTTACTAGTCTTAAACCAGCCGTGCCGATGAATTTCGACTGAAATACACGGATGAAACCCGACTATCTAACGACTTGTCATCAAGTCTAAAGGTGTTGCGACGAAAAGTGCAATGACTTAGTGCTGTCTATAGTCAGGTGGCTTAGCAAATTTAACGTTACCGGCCGGACAAAAGTACCAAATTTGGCATGGAGTTTCTTTTCGACCTATTTATTGATTTTATCCGTGGAACCCACTTGACCGGTTCCGATTTTTCAAGATGGCGGCCAAAATCCAAAATGGCCGCCAGAAACAAAGGAAATGTCATATATCTGGCTGTACAAATCGGAAATGAACAAATGAGGTGTCAATTCAGGTGTTTCGGGGTCACTGAAACAGATGCTGGTTATAAATGGCATGTTGCTCGGGTCACCCATTTCCAAGATGGCGGCCAAATTTAAAAATGGCCGCCAAAAAAAAGGAAATTACGTATATCTGACTTTGAAAATCGGAAATAAACAAATGAGGTGTCAATTCAGGGGTTTCTTGGGTCACTGAAACAGATGCTGGCCATGGCATTTTGCTCAGGTCGCCCATTTCCAAGATGGCTGCCAAATTTCAAAATGGCGGCCAATAGTACATTTGAGATATATGACAGAAATTTGTATAAGAGGTGTAAAATCATTTTTAGATTCAGCACAGCTGAATCTTATAAAGTGGTATGGATATGTTAATGTGATGTAGGATGTGACGGATTAACTCCGTCAAAACTGGCGGTCAAAACTGGCGCTTCTTCCTGCACCAGCTTGCCGTCCAAATAGGTGTTCCTTCGTGATGGCTAACCTAATCCATATATTTGGCGGGAAGCCTATGCTTCCTCTGAGGATGCTTCCTCTGAGGATACCTCCTTGCAGGTTTTCTAGAGTGTCACACCGAGGGAGTGGCCCCAGCAAGTCCACAGCCACTCTCTCCATGGGCTCGCCCACCAAATACTGTTTGAGCGGGGAAACTCTTCTCTTCGCAGGAGATTTCCTCCTCCCACACAGCTCGCAACATCTAGTCTGATAAATGGCCTCACATCCGCGGTCATTCCGGGCCAATAGTATCGCAACTTGACCTTGGCCAAAGTCTTATTGACCCCTAAATGGCCACTCGTACGACCTCTGATAAATGGCCTCACATCCGCGTCATTCCGGGCCAATAGTATCGCAACTTGACCTTGGCCAAAGTCTTATTGACCCCTAAATGGCCACTCGTACGACCTCTCTAAATTTCTCAGGAAGTACTAGTCGCAACCTCACGGACTTCCCATCGCCGGACTCCCAATTTCTAGGACACCGTCCTGCACCTCCAATACTGATCCCAAGAGGACCAGAGGGTCTTGTGTGCCAAGGAGGCGGCTGACACAGTCTCCCAACTGAGACGACTGCCCGACTCCTTTGCCCTAATCATCCAACCAATACTTCCGTCACCAAGTTGCCCTCACCCTCGCCTCTGGGATCGGCACGTCAGAGTCAACCTCATGGCGACCATCGTCAACCTCACTGTCGCCTTATTCGAAGCCTCAACGGTCTCTGGCGCTTCATCAGTGTCAGCACGACCACACTGTTTGCAGGCCTTCCATGCAGGACAACCCATCAGCATTTCCATGCTTCCGCCCAAGTCTGTGTTGAATCATCAAATCGTACTCGCTGATCACATCCAGCCACCTGGCGAGCTGATCCTCGGGGTCCTTAAAATTAAGCAACCACCTAAGAGCAGCATGGTCGGTTCGGAGTAGCACCTTCTGACCATACAGGTACTGTCTAAACTTCCTCAGGTAGACAACTACCGCCAGAAGTTCTCTCCGAGTAACACAGTACCCAGTAGTTCCTCACTGCCTTGCTGAGTTTACAGCTCGCAAAGGCGAGAACCTTCTCTTCCCCGTCATGGATCTGAGACAAAACTGCCCCAATCCCATCCCCACTAGCATTTGTATCTAAGATGTAGTCGCTATCAGGAACAGGGTATACCAACACCGGTGCTGTCTGCAGCCTCTGCTTAAACTCAACAAATGCCTGTTGGAAGGCATCTGTCCACTGGAACTCACGCGACTTTTCAGTCGGCGCATGCAACGGTGAAGCAACCTCCGCAAATCCCCGGACAAACTTCAGATAATAAGAAGCGAGGCCTAAAAAGCTTCGAACTTCCTTAACCCACTTAGGTGTTGGCCAATTGGCCATGGCCCGAACCTTCTCCAGGTCGGTAGCAACACCTTCAGGCGACACAATATGTCCCAAATAGCGCACTGATCTCTGAAACAAGAAGCACTTACTAGGCTTCAACTTTAAACCAGCTCGCCTCAACCTGGAGAAGACGACCAAACACAATGACATCGTCCAAGTATATCAGCAGGATGTCCCACTGAAGACCTGCCATTACCTTCTCCACCAACCTTTAAAATGTCGCAGGGGCGTTGCACAGACCAAAGGGCATGCAGCGCCACCTGTATAAACCGTTCCGCACCACAACGGTTGACTTCTGGCTGCTGTCCTCATCGAGGTCGACCTGCCAGTACCCGGACGCTAAATCGAGAGTGGAAAACCCCTCTGCCCCCACCAACGCATCTTGTGTCTCGTCGATACGAGGGACAGGGTAAGCATCTTTGATTGTTACATTATTCAGACCCCTATCAGGGCCTGAATAAGGTAACAAAATCGCTTAGTTCCGTCCTTCCGGACTAACACAACATTTGCAGCCTAGGGACTATATAGGATGGCTCGATAACCCCTCGCTTCTTCAAATCTCCAACCTGCCTCATTATTTCCTCCTGATTACACAAGGGATGGCGCCGAGGCCTCTCCTTGTTAGGCCTCGCATCGCCCGTACTGATGTGGTGCTTCAGAAGAAAATACATCCTGAAATTCTATCATGCATGCCTTCACCCCCTTATGATATTCCTCAGCGGGGTTGATCTTACTACGGTCGTATATATCATGCAGGTAACTTGGCAAGCCTCCTTGAACCTCACACCAACGACTCTCACCCGGCACCACTACCGAGTCAACCTCAACTGTCGCAATTGTGCCCAAAGTAAATTTTTTGGTACTTCAGGTACTTCTTCTAGCATTGACGCCATCCACCGAACTGACTAGAAACGGCGCAAAAGGCCCCAGATATCGCGAAAATGCGCTACGGCGATTGGTCACCACGCGCTAATTATCTATACAGTTACCGGGCAGAAGCTACGTGCACCGGTAATTGGTTGCTTAACCCTGATCATGCAGCCGCGCGTTGATGATTGGCCGCTGCGCCATGTATCACGCAGTATGAGCGCGTGATCTTACACGAGCAATATATTTTTTGATTAACTAGACGTGCATACGAGTCGGCATTTAGGCCCTACCCAGTTCCGTTACAATACATTGTATTAAAACATTGTAGATAGAATTCAGGAATACTACCAGTATGTACGGTACTTAACAGTAACGATGTGTATTTTTTGTTATATTGGCCACCATCTTGGAAATGGGTGACCTGAGCAAAATGCCATGACCAGCATATGTTTCAGTGACCGAAGAAACCCCTGAATCGACACCTCATTTGTTTATTTCCGATTTTCACAGTCAGATATACGTAATTTCCTTTTTTTTGGCGGCCATTTTAAAATTTGGCCGCCATCTTGGAAATGGGTGACCCGAGCAACATGCCATGACCAGCATCTGTTTCAGTGACCCCGGGAACACCTGAATTGACACCTCATTTGTTCATTTCCGATTTTTACAGCCAGATATATGACATTTCCTTGTTTCTGGCGGCCATCTTGGATTTTGGCCGCCATCTTGAAAAATCGGAACCGGTCAAGTGGGTTCCACGGATAAAATCAATAGATAGGTCGAAAAGAAACTCCATGCCAAATTTGGTACTTTTGTCCGGCCGGTAACGTTAATCCTGAAAATTGTCGCTAAGCCACCTGACTACTATGCTATTGTAATTATAACCTTATGGATGAAATGTAACCCAGGGCGTACGTGACCTGTATTTGCGCGCGCTGGCTGGGCGGAGCTTACCGCTCAGTGACTCGCTGCGTGAATGCACGAGATCAAATATTTTATCCCTTCTACAATTTTAGTTTCTTTGTACAATACATTAATATTGTCATATCTTAGCAATGGTATTCTAGCCTGGGGAGCATGTTCCCTCAGTAATCTTAACAGGCTTTTTCTCTTACAAAAACGGGCTCTTAGAATTATTAATTTTTCTGATTTCAATGCTCATACTGACCCCTTATTTTTCAAACACAAGACTTTAAAAGTTAAGGACATTTATTTTCATCAGCTTGGGTCTCTCATGTACCAATCTATTCTTGGTATTCTACCATCTTCTATAAATTCCATTTTCATCCGGAATTGCGATGTTCATTCTCATTACACTCGTACATTTTCTAATTTTCATCTTCCATTTACTCGTACATCTTTATCCAAAAAAACTATTAAATACGAGGGACCCAGGCTGTGGAATTCTTTTAAAGAGAACCTGAAAATGTCAAAGTATTTGTCAACTTTTAAACGGAATTATAAATCAGTCTTGTTGGCTAATTATTGCGATCCCATGTAACTTATTAATTTCAAGGTTCCATAATTATGATACACATCTAACTTGTTTGCTGGCATGTAATGTAATTTACGTATACTATCTTTGTCTATTGTTTGTTTTGTTTTTGTGTTTTACGTATATAAAGTAACTCAAACTTGTAAAAGGGGCCCACGATTACAAGCTTTGCTTCTTATGGCCCTGTCACACTAGAACGTTTTAGGCCAACGCGTGAGTAGCGCGTTAAAAATAGTTGATACGCTGGCAAACGCTGAACTTCCACAGAAAAAGTCAAGTGGAACCGTGATTTCAGCGTGTCCATAACGCGTTAATAACGGGTTCATAGCGTTCACCAGCGCGTGAATAACGCGTTAGTAACGCGCTCGACGACTGATGAACGACTGCCCAGCGCGTGAGTAGCGCGGTCCAACGCGCGCCAGCGTACGGCAACGACCACATGATTAGTTGTACAAAAAGATGACGCGCTACTACAGTAATGGCCCTGTCACACCAGAACGTTTTAGGCCAACGTGCTGAAATTTCGGCAACACGCGGGTAAACGTTGACCAATGCTAGGCCAGCGTTCGCAACGCGTTGAGCGCGTTACCCACACGCTGGAACACGCTGGAACACGCTGTCACACGCTGAGACAAAAATACGTTTTTCAACATACCTAAAAAAAATCAGCGTTTGCCAGCGTGTGACTGCACACGCTGGCGGCGCGCAAGAAGGCCGTTACTCACGCGTCGAACGCGCTAGACGATCGTTACCAACCCCTACTCTCACGCTGGCGACCCGCTGTCGTATTTTTACTATAAATCAGTGATGCGTTCCTTACACGCTGAGCGCGTTCCTCACACGCTACTTACGCGCTGGCATACGCTATGAACCCGTTATCAACCTGTATGGACACGCTGAAATCACGGTTCCACTTGACGTTTTCTGTGAAAGTTCAGCAATTGCCAGCGTATCAACTATTTTTAACGCGCTACTCATGCATTGGCCTAAAACGTCCTGGTGTGGCAGGGCCATAACCAGCGTGTCGCAAGCGTACGTCGGCGTATGCCATCGTGTGAGTAGCGGGTTGATAACGATCGCCTAGCGTGTTCGACGCGTGAGTAACGAATCTAAAAACCGCCGCCAGCGTGTGCAGTCACACGCTGGCAAACGCTGGAAATTGTAGCTATGTTGAAACTAATATTTTTTTCCTCAGCGTATGACAGCGTGTCCCAGCGTGTGAGTAACGCGCTCATCGTGTTGCTAACGCTGGCCTAGCGTTGGTCAGCGTTTGCCAGCGTGTTGCCAAAATTACAACACGCTACTCACGCGTTGGCCTAAAATGTTCTGGTGTGACAGGGCCATAAGTGGGTCCCTCTACAGTTTCACTTTCTGTATATCAAGGACCCTTTTTGTTTAATTGCCATAATTAAAATGTGTGACGCTGTGGAAATAAAATGAACAATGAACAATGAACAATTGTGTAACAAAGCCCATAGGTGTAAGTAAGTGTACATGTACGTGTTTTTACATGGTGTACGTGTTTACGTACCTGGGTGGTACGTAATGCGTGTTTATGGTTAGTTGGTGGCGGGAGTGCCGCGCCACCGGAAGAAGTACAGTACATGTTAGACTTGACCCAAGTCGGACTTACCATGGAGTTAAGACTACCAATTTGCTTTCGTCAATCCGGCCGAATAATTATGTGCAAGCTTTGTTGGCCTTAGATAAAGGGCGCCCTCATCTGGTTGTCGTTCCGCGATCGGCATCAACGTGATGTCATCATGTCATCAGTGCAGTAAATCTGAACCACACATGAGCATGGGCGGCGCATGAGGGCGCGCTACTATGAGCGTGGACGTGACGCGCGAGGCGCACGGTGTGGATGACATGAGCAATGTTACCACAGAATCCCGACTTGGATCAAGTCTAAGTACATGTAGGTTCACGACTTGTGTTCTGAGTTGTACGTACATTGCGCATACCAGTAGTGCATTGTGTATGCTGTGGTGCATTGTATATGCTATAATACATTGTGTACGCTGTAGTGCATAGCAGTGCGTATGCGGTAGTACAATGCGTATGCTGCAGTACACTGCGTATGCTGCAGTGCACTGCGTATGTTGTTGTGCACTGCGTATGCTGTTGGACACTTCGTATGCTGTTGGATACTGCGTATGCTGTTGGACATTGCGTATGCTGCTGTGCATTGCGTATGCTGCTGTGCATTACGTAGTTGGGCGTTGCGCATGGCGTTGCACATTGTTGATGCTGTCGCGCGTTGCGCTGCGCATGGCGTTGCACATTGTTGATGCGGTTGCGCGTTGCTGCTGTAAGCAGTAGGTTTTCCTTCCCAGTAATTAAGAACTCATGAAATGAAACAGCCCCAATGACATCCTAAGTATCGTACATTGTATTGATTGTTGAGAATAAATCATCATTGTTGATCTTTGTAGGCCTATACCGACAATACAGTTGTCAAGGTGTCTTTGTTCACAGGTTTATTGTGTAATTAACAGAGAGTAATCGCAATCATCATAATCGGCGGTATATTTCCACCAAAACGGACCTGCACCCTTAGCCTTTTAGGTCGCTCTGAGTGATCTCTAGTATAGGGAAGAGCCTTGGGTTGGGAAGATTGTCGTCGGTTTAATAGGTGTCCGACTTATCGAACAGCCTTGGGTTGGCCCGGGGAGTTCCCGCCACAGTATGCTGCATTTTGCTTGTTTCCTTTTGTTGCTTGTTCCACTTTCTCACAATTTTGGGAAGGAAGGTAAATGTTAGTGTTGGCTGTGATTTCATTGATTTGTTCGTTGTTCCCCCTGCGCAGTCAAGTAAAGTTTTGATTTCAGGACGGTAGGTTTAATTTTAACAATGTTGTGGAGGATTTTGTATAGGTAGGTGAGCTAGTTCGCTTTCCTTCTATTTTCCAGTTATAACCAGCATTAGTTTGCCAGCATTTTTTGAGACGCTACTTCTTCTTGAGAAATCACCACAGACAAAGCGGGCAGCCCCTACTCAAGGTTTGGTCTAACTAAGGCAGTTTACAACTTCTCCTTGACAGCCTTTTGAGGCTGGGTAGAAGTTTCGCATGAGGAAGTTCAAGATGCGGGTAGCTTTGAATGTTGCATGTCGGGTCTGACTGTTCCAGCTCAGATTACTTTGAATGTTGCTACCTAGAGGTGATCTCAGATTTCTCATCGATCTAATAGATAGAGGGAGTAGTCGGCGCAGCGGAAATTGAAATGGATCCACTTGTATTCGGTTGGGGTTGATTTATTTATGATGCTCTAGTTTAAATTTACACAAGTCCAATTTATAGGTACAACATATCATTTAGCATTTGAGTGAATTCGAATAGCGCTGGTCGACTGGGATGAGGATGTCCTTTAATTTGAAGCAACCTGGAGGTATAATGGACGGCGGCCAAATTTCGCCGATGGATGGGCTCGGTGAGAAAGCGGTTTTCATTCGAAATTTGCTGACGGGCATGACGAGAGGTCGTTTTAGGCAGCTCAAATTTCAGCATGTATATGTCGTCGAGACGAAGACAAACTATGTGCATTGTAAGAATGGTCAAGGTGCTACAATCCATCTCGGGGTAGTCCAGGCCTTCACTATTTTGCAACATGCCAAGGGCTGATGAGGCAACACCGTGTGACAAAGCGAAATTAAGAATTGGTCGGCTACAGCAGTAAGGGAACAATGAGAAAAGGTACAATGCAGAAAGGTAAGGCAGCTTGAGACGGCTCTATAGGGAATAGTGTAAGTTGCCAAACGTCTTGCGGTAGTGTGCAAACAAGGATGGTACTTGCAAAACATGGGCTTGGCCTCATTTGAGGGTTAGCGGCTAGAGGATCCTGTCGGCAGGGAAAAACACATCAAGACCATTAACTGGTAGACAAATGGATACAGAAACTATTGGTGGCATGGGCTGTGTATCCCGAGGAGAATCACGGGTAAGATTAGGGCTGAGAAATGGGATGAGATATGGGATGGGATGGGGGTTGTGGGGTAGAGGAAGAGAGAATAGTGGATTGGATTGGGGGTCTAAGTTCGGAGCGAAGAATCCTTCTACCCATACCTAAGATCAAATGTGGACTCTGGAGTCCGAACAAAGCAGTGATGCAAATACTTTACTGTTTATTTACTGCTTATTTACCCATTTCCACAATGGAATTAACTGCCCTACAGTAACAGTTAGTGGCGCGTGACCTTGTGCACGCCTCGGTCCTGTGGATCTCACAGAGCGCTCATGTGGTCAAATTCTTTTATGAGACAAATCCGGGAAAACGTTTCCTATTATAGACCAATGGACCGTCACAACAGATTTTGCTAAATCTGAAACACAAAGCAAAGGGGGTAATCATCACCGGAATAGAAACAGACATAACAGATAGCGAAATGTTAACTACCCTAAAGAAACACGGAGTCACTGAAGTGAAACGTCTCATGCGTAGACGAGACGGGAAGCTGGAAAAAAGCCCTTCACTGTGCTTAGTAACCTTCAACACACCGAACCCACCAACCAAAATACAAATAGGCTACAAATACTTCACTGTCAAACCATTCATTCCACCTGTGATAAGATGCTTCAATTGCCAAAGACTATGACACACAACCAACAATTGTCGTAGTTCCACTCGCTGCGTTCGGTGTGGGTGCCCCACACATACGAACAATGCAAGCAGAAAGAGAACGTGAAATGCTGCAGATGCGGTAGACTTGGTGCCAAGTCGGTAATAGCGGTCCACTCGGTATATACAGTGGGGGAGGTTGCGGTTGCCTCGTTCCCAATTTCGAAGTTAGATCTGTCGCAACTCGGCACGTTACTAGTCTTAAACCAGCCGTGCCGATGAATTTCGACTGAAATACACGGATGAAACCCGACTATCTAACGACTTGTCATCAAGTCTACAGATGCGGAGAAAATCACTCGTCCGCTTATGGGGGCTGTAATACAATCAAGAATGAAAGGAAAATCCAAGGTACCTACCCAACCAACACCTACCCAACCAACACCTACCCAACCAACACCTACCCAACCAACACCTACCCAACCAACACCTACCCAACCAACACCTACCCAACCAACACCTACCCAACCAACACCTACCCAACCAACACCTACCCAACCAACACCTACCCAACCAACACCTACCCAACCAACACCTACCCAACCAACACCTACCCAACCAACACCTACCCAACCAACACCTACCCAACCAACACCTACCCAACCAACACCTACCCAACCAACACCTACCCAACCAACACCTACCCAACCAACACCTACCCAACCAACACCTACCCAACCAACACCTACCCAACCAACACCTACCCAACCAACACCTACCCAACCAACACCTACCCAACCAACACCTACCCAACCAACACCTACCCAACCAACACCTACCCAACCAACACCTACCCAACCAACACCTACCCAACCACCCAACCAACACCTACCCAACCAACACCTACCCAACCAACACCTACCCAACCAACACCTACCCAACCAACACCTACCCAACCAACACCTACCCAACCAACACCTACCCAACCAAGCAAGCAATACATACATAAGGATTGGCGAACTAATATAAATGAAGCTACAGCCAACAGTAGACAAACTACTACCCCAGCCACCATAGAACACACAACAACCTCTAAAGAAGTCAGCACTCAAACCGAAACAGTCGAAGCACAAACACAAACTGAACAATGCATATACAATGACCAACATCAGGCCGAAATACTAACAGGTACTATGCAAATATGGGAAACGATCAAGAACAAGACCGTGTTCCCACTTGATCTCGGAATTGCCGGATCAAGATCCACCAAAAAGGTGTGAGGTGGATCAAGCCGCAACAAAACCGCAAGTCGCGTTTCCACTTGATCCTGATCCGCCTTTTTGGGCGGAAATGACGCACTCTGTGCAGGACCTCGAGGTCACCTACCATGCAGTCTAGTGCGCGTGCGCATATGTTACCATAACTACTGTTCCCGTTGTCGGCCATGTTTTTACTCGCTGAATACGCGTAGGGCCTACGTGGTTATTGGCCAACACGTCAACAGGCAACATGGACGATCGAATTCGTTTCTTTTGCACCGTAATTTTGCCTGTGTTATTAACTTAAGTGAAAGAAAAACGGAACCGAGGACGGAACCGAAGCTACAACATTGAAAAAGGACGCGATCGAAATCCATGTCTGCGCATGTTCAATGCAAGCTATAACGTATACATATAGAACACACAGTTCAGGTTCCCTGAATGCATGGCGCAACACTGTTCCTTTTGTAACACGAAGTACACGGCCTGTGTGCCAGTCACAAAAGGAACTAGCGCCCTGTACGTATGCTGTATGGAGTTCATGGTATAAACAACATTTGGCGCGGTTTATATTTTTCGCGCTAAATGCCCAGCTGGTCGGAAGTTACCAGGTCAAATTGGTGGATCATGATCCACCTTTCCGTTCCCACTTGATCCTGATCCACCAAGACGGAGAGAATCATGGCAGTTAAGGACCTCATTAGTCACATCACCCATTCCGTCACAACCCCCACACAAACCAAAGACACACAAGCGAAACAAAAGACACCCTCCGACAGACAAGAGCTCAGTCTAGTACAAAGAAAGGCGAATCGAGTCGAAAATCGACCCAAAACCCTAAGGCCAAATCTGCTTCCCTAACGAACTTGGCCAAACCGGACACCCAACACCCAAACCCCAGCCAGACATCTAAAGCAAAATCAAACAAAACCTCACCATGAATATTCTCATTATCTATCTATATAATAATACGCTACTCTCTGTCTGTCTGTGTGTCTGTCTGTGCGCGCTTTTTCGTCCCCTTCCCGGGGTCGTGCGGCGTTCAAACTCGGTGGGTGGGTCCGGCTCGGTCCCCGCAAGAACCAGTTTGCATTCGCGAGGGCATTTGAGCGTACGAGGTCAAAGGTCATCTAGGGGTCACCTTTTTGAAGTTGGTCGGATCGTGCTTAAACTCGGTGATCGCAATGCTCGATGCGAGGTGAGCGTGGCAAAAATAAAACGGGTTAGCGTCTCTGTCTGTCTGTGTGTCTGTCTGTGCGCGCTTTTTCGTCCCCTTCCCGGGGTACTCTCTGTCTGTCTGTGTGTCTGTCTGTGCGCGCTTTTTCGTCCCCTTCCCGGGGTCGTGCGGCGTTCAAACTCGGTGGGTGGGTCCGGCTCGGTCCCCGCAAGAACCAGTTTGCATTCGCGAGGGCATTTGAGCGTACGAGGTCAAAGGTCATCTAGGGGTCACCTTTTTGAAGTTGGTCGGATCGTGCTTAAACTCGGTGATCGCAATGCTCGATGCGAGGTGAGCGTGGCAAAAATAAAACGGGTTAGCGTTTTTCGGGTCTTCCGGGGTCAAAGGTCGTCTAAGGGTCGAATTTTCAAAGTTTGTCCTATCGGGCTTAAACTCGGGGACGGGAAGCCCGAATGCAAGTTGAGCGTGGAAAAAAAAGCGTTTGTCGGGTCAAAGGTCATCTAGGGGTCAACTTTTTGAAGTTGGTCCGATCGGGCTTAATCTATATAATAATACGCTACTCTCTGTCTGTCTGTCTGTGTGTCTGTCTGTGCGCGCTTTTTCGTCCCCTTCCCGGGGTCGTGCGGCGTTCAAACTCGGTGGGTGGGTCCGGCTCGGTCCCCGTGCACGTTGAACCAGCTACGCGGGTCCGGCCTAGTAGGTATTAATTCTTCAATGGAACGCCCAGTCATAAATTATGTAGCTCGTAATAAGGAATTTAACTGCTTCCATCAATTCTTGGTCTCCAAAACCAGATCTCATCTGTATTCAAGAAACCTGGCTCCAAGAAGGAAAAAATATTACCCTACCCGGCTATGACATATACCGTAATGACGGACAGAATACAGGGAGTAAAAAAAGAGGAGGCGGCTGTGCCTTTTTAGTTAAACGCGGCCTAGCATTTAAATACCTTATGGGTTCTAACACCCCAATCGAATTTCAAATAGGTGAACTTTATGATACTAATAAAAACAAAATGAATATCATCAACATGTACAATCCTTGTAACACTTTAGATGACATTTCTTTTAGAGAGATCCTTAATAAAACTGATAAACCCTGCATTATTTGCGGAGATCTTAACAGCCATAATCCCTTATGGGGCAGCTCCAAATTGGATCACAACGGCAAGATTGTTGATGATGTTATGACGGATTTTGACATGGTCTGTATTAATTCTGGTGAGGGCACAAGAATTAATGCTTATCCTGGCACTCTGTCTTGTATAGATGTCACGTTTGCATCTGCCTCTAAAAGTATTTGGACTGTTCTTGATGATACCTGGGGCAGCGACCATTGTCCTATTATTATTGAATATAATCACCCTATTCACATAAACAACACCAAAAGTACTCCTAAATGGTCTTACAAAAATGCCGATTGGAACAAATTTCAGGTAGCTTGCAACCAGTACATTAATGAACTTCAAATAACATTGATGGCATGGTGTATATGACAAATTCATTCAAGAACTTTAGTCAACCATGACCTGCTCAATCCCCAAAACTAACCCCAATCATCATAAAAAACCCACCTCCTGGTGGAATGATGACTGTAAGCAAGCTATTTGTAACAAGAAGAAGGCTTTAAAAACCCTCAGGAAAACCCGTCTTCCCTCGGATCTCATTAATTATAAAAAGACTTGTGTCATAGCCAAGAAAACTATCAATAGTGCTAAAAGGAAAGATTGGGAAGATTTTTGCAGTGAAATTAATCCTAAAACCAACACCAACATTATCTGGAATAAAATTAAAAGAATTAGCAAAACTCGCAATGCTAATAGCATCCCTGTTCTAAATCACAATGGCTCAGATGCTATTACTGCATGATAAAGACAAGGTTGAGGCTATTGCCGATAGTTTTGCGAAAGTTAGTAGCACTAAAAATTACAGTCCTTCCTTTATTCCAATTAAAGATAAAGCTGAGCAAGACTTATGCATCGATAAGAGCAGTGACAGTGTAATTAATGAACCCTTCAATATGGAAGAATTAAATCATGCTATGATTCAGCTAAATGTACCTCTCCTGGAAAAGATGGTATAAGTAGTACTGTCATCAAACATTTTCTTATAAATATTCGTAAGTACTTACTTATCATCTTCAATATGATATGGTATACATCTCAGTGCCCCAAACAATGGAAAGATGCCATCCTTATTCCACTCCTTAAACCTGGGAAACCCCCCACCAACCCCCTCTCATACAGACCGATTGCCCTCACTTCTACTCTCTGCAAAACAATGGAACGAATGGTTAATTCTCGGCTCCTCTGGTACTTAGAAACAGACAATCTACTCTCTAACCGTCAAAGTGGCTTCAGGAAAGGAAGAAGTACCAAAGATCATATTCTTAATTTAGAATCCTCTAGTATTAATAAAGCTTTCGCCAATAACGAAAGTACCCTAGCCGTATTTCTTGACATTGAAAAGGCTTATATACGATATGCTTTGGCGCAAAGGAATTATCATTAAATTATATACCATGGGCGTTTATGGTCGGAGAACTAAATGGATCGATAATTTTCTAACCGACAGAAAAATTCAATTGTTTGTCTGAAGAGAGGACTCTGGATAACGGTGTTCCCCAGGGTAGCGTTATTAGTCCTCTTCTGTTTAACATTGCTGTCGACGATCTCTCCCATCACGTGGCTGATGTCAATATCTCACAATATGCGGATGACTTAGCTCTTTGGAAATCCAACCGAAACATTTCCTATATAGAAAAGAAAATTCAACAAAATTTAAATAATATCAACTCGTGGTGTGAAAAATGGGGGTTTAAATTGTCCGGTCCCATCACTACTGCGGTCCTGTTCACCAATAAAAAACAGGCCAACATTTCTTTGGATATTCAAAACATTAAAGTGCAAATATGCTCCTCGGCCAAATTCCTGAGAGTTATTTTCGATAGCAAATTAACATGGAAAGAACACATTGACAGTGTCATTACTAAATGCAAAAAGAGACCTAATATTCTTCGATGTATCACTGGTATTTCTTGGGGGCTGATTGTAAAACGCTTCATCAGATCTACACTGCTCTTATAAGACCTATCCTTGATGGATGCGAAGCCTTCGACTCGGCGTCCTCTACAATCAAACACAAATTAGATAGTATCCAGTACCAAGCTACAGACTGAATGTGGTGACCCTCCTCTAGAACTACGTCGTCAATTACTTTGCAATTTATATGGAGTTAAAATAAATACCCACAATACTCACCCAAATGAATATATAAATTCTGATAACTGGCAAAAACATTAATTTGCTGATAAATGGTCATCCACAGCTCACAAAACCCCCTTTGAAGCCAGGATATCACACTACCCTTATGTAGTCTTTCCTCTAAATGACCCCACCCTTTCTGGCATTACAGCAAACCCTCTGTCTCCACTGAGATCATCTCTCGAGTGGCAAATGCTACAAACATCTGTGAAAAAAGAAATATCAGTGCCGAGATTATCAATACAACTTGGATGAACTCTCTTCACATTTACACTGATGGATCCCGAAGTCCCACCATAGACACGGTTGGATGTGTAGTATACAACTTAAATATACCAAAGCTACCCGCCTCAACAATGAAGTCTCTATCTTCACAGCAGAATTGTTTGCTATACTTCTTGCAGTAGAATGGATTGAAGAAGTCAAGCCTCTTCATACCTGCATTTTTAGTGATTGTTTGAGTGCCATCCAGGCTATTTCCAAGCCTTTTCCCCAACATAAAATTGTCTGCGATATTCGCCACACCATTAACAACATCCGCTACCAAGGCAATATTGTCAACTTTGAATGGATCCCTAGCCACTGTGGTATACATGGAAACGAAATAGCAGATCAAATTGCCAAGTCAGCCACTCACAAAAATAACATCGACCACTGTATCCCTTTATTAGACAGTGAAATCAAGCATATCCTCAAAGAACAAATTAAGAAAAAATGGGCTAAAACTATTCCCAAAACTAACCTGGCAAATGACATGAAATACGAGGCCTCATTCACTTTCTCAAAATGGGGAATGAAACGCTCCCAAGAAGTAATTCTGCACAGACTACGACTCGGCACATGTAAAGGTTCAAACAACTTTCTTCATAAAATTGGTAAACATCCTAATGGACTTTGTGAAACTTGCTTATGTACAGATGACGTCAAACACTTCCTCCTGAATTGCCATAAATACAACTCACAGAGGAATATCCTCATGAAATCCCTCGACATCCCCAATAACACACAACTGACTCTTCAACAACTTCTCGGGCCTAAGCAAAACAGCTACCATAATTATCATCAAGTATGTCCATAACTGTAATGTTAATATTTAATCTTTTGATACACCTCGGCGATTTTCTGTATATTGCGCTAGTTTTGGGGATGGGGAGTTGTGAATGGTCGACTGGACACTTAGTTTAGCTCTTCTTCACCCTGGAGGCGTGGCGGACCTGCGAATCTAAACCGGCGCGGCCCGGGCCCTTAAATTACAAGGGACACGGTCCGGTCTTACAGGGATACCAGTGGAAACCCACACCAGCGACTTTGTGTCCAGGGGATCATCCTCAATTTCCTGCCCCTACCAACTACCCGTATTGTCTATATACGCATTTTTCTTGGCCCGCTAACATTCGTTTGTAGTATCGATTCTTTCAGTTTCCTTTAGCCCACAGAGTAAGTCATCACTACAGATCCTGCTATTAATCGATAATATACGTGCTCTGTAACTAAACTACTTTCGTATGTCACGTGAATTTAGTTAATGCCGCAAAGGGCATAAAAATGCCGCACGCGCCATAAATATACATCAACAACAACAGTATACAAGCTGATGGGAGGAGGCCTGTGGCACCAAGCGCAATTAGGCCGTGTGACTGAAAAGAAGTCTTTCGTTTCGACCCCCAAGGGTCTACTTTTCGAAGGCATATATAGTTTCTAGTAAGTATTTAAAATACTATGCTAAAAGTTCGCAAAAAAAATCCAGTCGAACTTGAGTTATTCACTTTAAAAATTTAATGGGGCGAAAATAGCATGGGGCGAGTTGGTTTTTCTCGCCTATTTTTAATTAAATTTGCCCCAAAGCCACTTCGCCCCATACTTTTGTCAGCACTTAATGTATATTGACTCAAACCAACTTGCCCCATATAACATATTTTTATCCCTGTCTACATGGTTGTAAATCACTCCCTTTAGCTTGATGGGTGCCCAGATGGATCTATTTGTGTGTTTTTTTTAGTATTTTTTTAAAATATTATTATTAATATTATTTTTAGAGGTGGGGGGGGGGGGGGATTTTGTTTTGCTGTTTTGTTGAAAGGGGTCAATTTGATCGGTTTCATGTAAGGCGAGCTTGTAATGAAATACATAATAATGAACAAAATCTTAAATAAGATCCACACAAAATCTATTGTTTGTCATTATATTCTTGTCAGCACTACACATTCTTCTGTGCTCACTTATGGAACATAACATTGCAAAGTGACATTAAAATAAACAGAATCACATGACAATTGAGGATTAACAAATAAATGTTCACAATTAGTGGCCCTGTGCCCACGTGTTGGTTGCTGTGGTCCACGAGTGATAGTGCCTGACCCACCCTACAGTTTTATTTTACATGGATCTGTAAACTTACTGGGCATACCGAATTGTCTCTAAACAATTATTGTGATTAAAGTCAATGTTGCAATAACATTTGAGATGAAAGAGTGAATTGTATGCACAATTTAAATAAATGTGTGTGAATGCCCATTTTTAGTACAAGACATTTTATCATTAAGTGATCAAATGCTTTATTCTCAGTATTTCTCTGTTGGTGATTTTATTTAATGTGTGAAATAACTCCTCGGAAATTGTCACAGAATCACACTTGAAATATATCACAAATCAAATTAATTAACTGCGTTGTATAAAGTTCGCCATAAGAAATTAGCTGTGATACATACAATTTGTTTGGATCGTCACTGTTAAAGTCCCATTGTAGAGTTATGCTATTTACACACTGTGCATGCATGAATTCCTATGTATCCATGTGAAAGAATTACTGCACAAAATGCCATTGCAAACTTTGTGGCAACACAGGATCCTGTGCTGACCATGAGCAGCCAATCAGCTGCGGGGTTGGCAAACTTTCTAATGAATATGCATTACCAGATGGTAGTATTATGTATGTATGTGTGTTCTTGTCTTGCATTACGATCGAGGATCGAAACACAAAAGAGAACAAAGGGAACAAAGGATCCTCGATCGACGGTTTGCTTGTCCGAATTCTGTCCTCGATCGACGGTGCAAGCGCTAAGCAATGGGGATTGGGTTAAGTAAAGGAAGAAAGGAAAACACAATATCACAATTGCATTTTACTTTTTGTAAAAAACACAAGATTCTAAATAAGATACAGTGATATTACACTATATATGCAGGTTGTTAATTAGCCAATCAGATTAGAGGGTTTGGACCAATGAGAGCTTATGTTACACCAAACTTTCAGCCAATGGGGCGACATCTTAGTCTGCTAGCTAGTTTTAGTGGGAAAATGTGTGCAATGTTTAAGCTCACTTTGTCACAGTCCTTTGTGCAAAGCACAACAATAATAATTAACTGTAAAATTCCAGTCCTTTGTGCAAAGCACAACAATAACAATTAACTGTAAAATTGAATTTATTCTGATTCTACTCTGAATTGTTAAATTGGGTCTGATCTGAATTCATCACTTTTGGCCTGGATTGACTTTGGAAGTTCAGTAACATTAGTAGGCCCGACTCTAGTACTAGCTAGAGTAGACCTACCGGTAACGCCGGTGTTGGGGCCCGCCTATAGGCCTTTTCACCTTGTCATCGGCCGGTTTATCTTGTTACTTCACCGGAGTTTATTGCAGGTATGGTGCCAAGGAACTGGATTGAATTCATCATCTTTGCCTAGTAGTAGGCATAGTAGTACTACTAGTAGTACTGCCAGGATACTTTGGTACTTGTAGGCCTTCATCTTCAGTTGGGTGTATTTCTTGAATAGGCCCTACATCACCGGAGTTTTGGGCCAAGGATAGGCATTTGTGGATTGATTTCATCAGGCTAACGTGAGGCCTATAGCAGGCCTACCTATACTGGACAGATTTCACCTGGTCACCCGGCGTTTACTGTGCAAGGGATAGGATTGATGTCATCACTTGCCTCCGACTTTCTTCTTCAGTCATTCACCTTATGGATATAGCCTAGCAACGGGATTATATTGTGCCTGGATCTGGATAGCCTATCACAGTATCACCTTTGGTTTGCTAACATCAACGGTTCCACTGGACTTTTTAGCATTAGGCTATTGCCTAGGCCTAACTTCAGTTCCTTCACTGGACCTTGCTGCTAACTGTTGTTCGGGATCTGTTGTTCGGGATCTGTTGCAGACTTTAGCAAGCCAAGGACTTGCATGATTCGTGTTCATTCCTCGGACTTTAGGGTATTCGCCTTAATTAACAGTAAACGTTAACAATAACATGTAAGTTAGACTTTAGGCGACAATGCTGCGGCCAGCTCGCGAGAAGCGGCCATCGTCGAGGCTGGGAAATGAACCAACTCGCAAACGCTCACGGGCAGCACCAGCAGCATCTTCAGTGCGTCGTGCCCCAGATGTGGCGGTTGTGCCTACGGCCAGCACAGCTGTGGCACCAGCAGAGACAAGTCAATCGGGTAGGCCTAACGCCGACAATAATTCATTGCCAATATCTGAATCTAATGTTGTTGGTAGTCATGGTAGTAGTGCATGTAGTGTTAGTAATAATTTTGCTGTGTGTAGGCCTAGTGGTAGCACTAGTATTCCTAGCAGTAGTGGGTTGTGCCCTAGTATTAACATTAGTCATGAGCAGGCCTCTAGTTTCAGTGCCCCTCTCCTTGCTGGTGCCATACAGATATCAGCTCAGCCAGAGCCTATTCCAAGGGTGGATGATTATACCCCATTGGGAGGGAATGTCCCCTTGGCCCTAAAGGAAAAAATTTGGCAAGAGACCTATATTGATCTCTCTTTGCTACTGCAAGATAGTGCGGCAGCGGTTCTAGCCAGGTCTAATCAGGCATCTGAACTTACTCTAGCTGTTGAAGGGAATCAAATGGTGGTGCGCCAGGCAGCTGCAAATCGGACTAGGAAAATTGATACAATAGATAAATGGGCATCAGCGTTTCATACGTTTATGGCTATTTATTTATTGAAGCACCCCCACTGTTTCGCAGAGTTACTTAAGTATGCGGAAACTGTGCGCATGGCGGCACTACAATTTCCTGGTTTTGGGTGGCGGCGCTATGACGAGCAGTTTCGTCTTAGGCAAGAAGCACACCCTTCCCGGTCCTGGGGGGCCCTTGATACTGAATTGTGGATAACTGTAGCAGCTGCGCCAGTAATGGCAGCAGCACAGTCAGGCTCCTCGGTGGCGTATACTGCGTTTGGTGCTCGGGGTCAAAAGAAGGGTACATGTTTTGGCTTCAATGGTCCCAGGGGATGCCATTTTCGAGCATGTAAATTCATGCACAAGTGCAGCAAATGTTTCGCTTTCGGACATGGGGCTATGTTTTGTAGGTCTGGCCAAAGACAGGCTGGTCAAAGGAATGTTGGGCAATCCAAATCCATGGGGAAACATGAACAGGTGGGTATGGCTGGGAAACCTCCCTTGAACAATGGGTCTCAAACTCGGGGTCCGTTTCACGGAGGAAAGAATGTTCGTGCCCCCAACCCCAATTAAGTTAAGGGTGTTAGCTTCATGGCTGACCATTTATTCCAAGCGGGAAGATGCTACCACTTTACTAAATGGTTTTTCAAATGGTTTTTCCATTGGATTTAAAGGTCCTCGGATAAGTCGGGATTCTCACTGTCTCTTGTCTGCCCATCAAAATCCAAATATTGTAAGGGAGAAATTGGCCAAAGAAATTTATTTGGGACGAATTGCAGGGCCTTTTTCATGTCGTCCTTTCCCAAACTCACAGTGTTCACCCATTGGCTTAGTACCAAAACATGAGCCAAATTCTTTTAGGCTAATTCATCATTTGTCTTTCCCTCGTGGGGGTTCAATTAATGATTTTATTGATAGAGACCAGTGTGAAGTTCATTATGCATCCTTTGACAAAGCTGTTCACCTTGCAGGGGGTGTGGGTAGGGGTGCCTGGTTGGCAAAAGCCGATATCAAATCAGCCTTCCGGCTCCTTCCTGTTTCCCAGGCGGATTATGAATTGTTGGGATTTTCCTTTGACGGTGGTTACTATTACGACAAGTGCTTGCCCATGGGGTGCTCCATATCTTGTGCTTTGTTTGAGAAATTTAGCACTTTGTTAGAATTTAGAGTCAAGTTCATGGCCAAGTCCTCCCTGGTTACGCATTATTTAGATGTCTTTTTATTTGTTGGTTCTTCTCAGCCATCTTGTTCAGCGTTACTTGTTACCTTCACAACAATTTGTGATGAGTTAGGTGTGCCACTAGCACATGAAAAGACAGAGGGCCCATCTCAAACGATCACTTATCTAGGCTTGGAAATTGATGCCTTGCAGCAGGAAATTAGGGTACCAGATGTAAAAGTACAGAAAATATGTACCCAAATTCAGCAAACCTTGTGTAAGACTAAGATCTCTCTAGTAGGGGTGCAATCTCTGGTATGCTCACTCAATTTTCTGTGTAAAGCAATTGCTCCTGGTCGAGCATTTATGAGGCGTTTAATTGCGCTGACTATTGGGCTCACTAAACCTCACCACAAAGTCCGTATAACTAAAGGAGCACGTCTCGATTTGTTAATGTGGCTTCAGTTTTTATCTCATTTCAATGATGTGTCCGCTTTCTTGAATCATGAGTGGGACGCCAATGAGGCCTTATAGCTGTTTACTGATGCGGCGGCAAGCATTGGTTTTGGGGCGTATTTTGGGGGTAAATGGACACATGGTAGATGGTCGGGTGAGCTGATTCGGAATCCACCATCCATTGCTTTTTTGGAATTTTTTCCGGTAGTGGTTGCAGTGAAATGTTGGGGCTCCCAACTAGCCAACCGTAAGGTGCTATTCCATTGTGACAATACTGCTGTTGTGCATATTGTCAATAAGCAAACGTCAAGTTGTCCTCACATCATGCATCTGTTGCGCATGTTTGTGCTAGAATGCCTCAAATTTAACATTATGTTCAAGGCAGTTCATGTGCCAGGTATATACGCATAATGAACGAGCGGATGCTTTGTCCCGTTTTCAGATGCAGCGGTTTCACAATGCATCCCCATATGCAGAGCGAGACATGACTCCGCTACCAATCCTTCCCCAAGTGTGGTAGAAGGTGAGATGAATCGCCTTTCTGAAATTGCAATTGCCCCAAACACGAAAAAAGCATACACTTCAGGATGGAATGCATTTTGTAAATTCAGGGGTGGGAGACCAGGTACCAATTCTTCTGCTTTACCCCATGAAATTCGAGAGTTTGTAGCATGGTTGTCTTTAAGAAGTTTGTCACCTGCCACTATTTCAACATATGTTGCGGGAGTTGGATTTTTTCATAAAATCAACGGTTGGCCAGACCCCACACGGGATTTTTTAGTGACCAAGCTTTTAGAGGGTTGTAGGAGGGATCGACCATCGGTAGATGCTAGATTGCCAATATCCTTACCAATTTTGGCAGACATGGTGAGGGCTCTACCCCATATCTGTTCATCCAATTTTGAAAGTGTGATGTTTAAGGCAGTGTTGCTTTCTGCATTTTTTGGATTGATGCGGGTAGGCGAATTCACTGTTCATTCCAAATGCAAAATTCAGAATTCCATTTTGTCAATATCTGATTTCGAGTTTTGCCACATGAATACAGTAGACTCGTCCATTCTAATCTCATTCCGAGGTTGTAAAACAAACCAGACAGGCCCTGCTCAAACGATTCGCTTAACTCGAGCTCAAGATTCAGCTTTATGCCCAGTCACTGCACTGCAGGACTATGTAGCTATTCGTCCCTCACTTTCTCAGCCCTTATTTTGTCACTTTGATGGTAGTCCTTTGACTAGGTATCAGTTCAATGCAGTGTTGAAAAAGATCCTCTCCTTCTGTGGGCTGCAAGGCTTGAACTATCGGGCTCACTCTTTCCGCATTGGAGCAGCAACTGCTGCTTTTGAGTTTGGGGTTCCGGAGGCTGAAATTCAGCGCATGGGTCGTTGGCGATCAGACGTAGTTTTTTCATATATTCGACCTGTCCCCACTTCTACTTTGCCTGGTAGTTAAGAAGTTATCTCTACCGCTGTAAATTTGGTTAAATTTCCACTTCTTTTGACTTGGTCACATGCACAGGTCCGATCTGGGTCATTGGGGATTCCATTGTGCGATGGGCAGGGGCGGAGATTTCTTGTTACATGTTGGGGGGATGATTTTTGTCCCAGATGAAACATGCGAGCGCGGAGCGCGAAGCCTTTACGGCGTGGGGTCCGGGGCCCGCTTAAGGGCCCCGTGAAATGTTGCATTCTAGATGCTCTGTAATGCAATCTGAGGCCATTTAGAGGCATAATTGATGAAGGAAAAAGAAATAAAAAATTTGAGTTGTAGAATTTGTGCCTTTTGGATTTGGGCAATACTTTTCTAATGTTCATTACAAGTCAGTGCAGTATCAGTTCAAAAAAAATGCAACACAGTAGTCAGCATTATATGTCTTTTAAAATGCATTAATTACACCAGTGCAAAAAAAAAAGGAAGTTGAGTTTCCGGTAAAAACGCCCATAAAAATGATCGGTCGGTTGGGAACTTTGTTTTAATGCCGTACATGTACAGTATCTCCTGTGCATCAATTCTCATGGTCGGAGGCTGTTCCACCTATACTATTGCACACGCCGCCGGGCAAAGGGGAAGCCCTCCATTCAATTTGTACAGGGAATTGTGTGTTTTCTATATTTTTTTACAGCAATACAAAAATGAATACCTTTTTTTGTTGGTGTAAGGTGGGAGATTTTATTACTTTATAAAACAATAACATTTTGAAAGATTTCGGTGTAGTGTTGGACAATAATTAATTATTTAGATAATTTCCACATAGACAACAACACTATTCATTCCCCTTTGAGTCCAGAGGGTGCGATAACTAACAGCCACCACTGACCACTCAGAGACAAGAAACAAAGCCCGGTGACGTCATGCCGACTGCGAGAATGCAAGTACATTTTGTATTTGCATACATATTCGGAAAAATAGTATTTAATTCCCTCAAAATAAATATACAAGTGTTGTATATCTACTACTTTGGGGTATGACAAAATAACGTTTAAAACTTGTTACCAAGGCTGCATTCCACTTACGCGAACTGTTTGCGCGAACGTTCGCCTACGTTTTGAGTTTGCGTTAGTTGAAGTGAAACGATATTTTAAAAACTACGTTTTCAAAATGGCGGCGCCCAGTGACAGTGACATCGTTTGGTTGGCTGCTTTTTGTCCAACTCATTATTTTTCTTAAAAATATCCCTGTAACTGCTCAAAACAATCCACCATTTATAACGAAAAGTATAAAACGTAAAAGGAAAAACTGTGAAAAGAACACTGCCGTCTGCTAACCTCTTCGCCATCTTTAAAATACGTCACTGGCTAATAGCGAACAGCTCGGAATGTCGTTCGCCGTTTTCGCGCTAACGTTGGCCAACGTTGGCAACGTTCGCGTGAGTGGAACGCACCCCATCTTTCCTCGATACCCGTACCCAGGCCTGGACGCGTAATTGTTTTTCCTAAGAGGGTTAGGGGTAATTATCATAAATGGGCGGCTCTAGACCCCTCGCGTCATGATTATTCCATAGTTTTAACAATGACGCTAATACACTGTTATTGCTCATTCAACTAGCCCAGAGGTACATTAAAGCACTTTGAAAAACGGCTTCTGTCGACCTCTCACGGTAGCCTAGTGGATAATGGGTTAGGTTATAGATCGTTCGACTGGGGTTCGAATTCGCTCGAATTTTTCATTTATTATTTTGGTCTCCAAGTTTATTGTTGGAGTGAGTTTAATTTAAGGGAAAATAAGGATCTGAAAACCTACATGTAAGTGTCTTCCACTCAGTGTGGTGTAGATACGCCCATTTATGATAATTACCCCTAACCCTCCTAGGAAAAAAAAATACGCGGTCCGGACGTCAAACGTGGTCTGTCTGGTCTCCACGCGCTTCGTTCACATTGAGTAAACATGCGGGAGGCCAATCACAGACCGATCATTACAACAAGTTTGTGCACGCCGCGCCGCGAGTCTTTAACTGGGCGTTTATTCAACTTTACTAAGTCACTTCTTGATTATAATCCCAATGCAGGGAAAGTAACTTACGACACTCGCACTTGCTGGGCTGTGTGGTGCTGGCCTGCCAGGGTATTTGCATGTTATGGACTATACGCAAATTAAGACGCCTATATACCCGTAAAAAGTGGGGGGGGGGGGGGATGATTACATTGGTCATCCCCCCCAGATCAAAAAGTGGGGGGGGGGGGGGGGGGGGGGGGGGGGGGGGGGATATATCCCCCCATCCCCCGGGATCTCCGCCCATGGCGATGGGCCAAACGGCCTCTTAGTCTGTCTCGGACCGTACTTTGGAGTGGACGTAGCGGGGCTACAATATGTGATATGTATTCCTTACTGGCTGGGATGACTGGGCCGCCCCCTTCAGTGATAATTTTTCATGTGGGCACAAATGACCTGTTGTCTGTCGATGCGTTTTGCATGCGCCAGCGTATTCTCGTCCTGATGGAAGAAACCGAATTGCATTACCCACAAGCCCAAATTGTTTGGTCGGATATTTTGCCTCGTGTTTTTTACTTTGGTACAACAGCGCAGGCTTCAATGGACAGAAAGCGACGTTCCATTAACAAATGGGCTAAGTCACGCTCTCATAAATTGGGGGGTCATGTTATTCATCACGCTCAGTTTCATTGAACAATCATGCACTTGTTCAGGTACGATGGGGTACATTTGTCGGAGGCAGGAATTGAGCTGTTCGTATCCAACTTAGTGGTTGGCATTTCACCCCTCCTGTAGTTCCCTACATTAATGAGTTTTTTATCCTGGTGCTTGTCTTTCCCTTGGGCCCACTGACCTCTACACCTGGACGGATCATCATGTCCATATTCTGCTGTGCTAACACTTGAAGTCGGCGCGAACTGGAAGTGCAACATGGCGGACCCGAGACGTCACTGCTGTGAGCCAATGAAATGTCCAGGTGTAGAGGTCAGTGGATTTACTCTGTACATTTTGTATTTATAAACATTACGTAATACGTATCGTACCAACACCTGGACATTTCATTAGCTCACAGAGTGACGTCGTGGGTCCGCCATGTTGCACTTCTCCGCATGCCGACTTCAAAATGAAACAATTGTAACCGATACGGAAGGGCTACTGCACAAATTTAGGACAGGAAAGCAAACTTGTTTTCTTGAAGAAAATATATATCTACAATTTTATTGATTTTTATATAATTTGTCAACAGTTGGCACAGTTGCAAACAGTTGCACACATTTGATATGCAAACTGGATATTACAATAGACAATTCAATTTATAATATTTCCACCAAATTTGGTATGACAACTATACAAATATGACAATCGATTTTAACACAACAACCGCTATTAAAAACGATGACTGATAATTATCAAAAACGACAACTACTATCCAAAACGACAACCACCACCCAAAACGACAGCCATAAGGTCTATTCAAGGTTTATTAAACAACCCTGAAGACGCAACACTAAATGCCTCAACTCCAGAATCCAGTACCCGACCAAAGCGGCCCCACACCTCACATGCCTCCAAGAAGACGTCAAACTTGTCCTAAGACATAATATTTGTAATACCAATGTTCGCAAAGTGTGTTGGCAAAGGCATACGGAAAGCAAAGGCATGTGCTGCGTTGCTGGCTCAGCTATAGAGTGACTCTCTATAAGACCACGCGTCCAACAAGAAAACTAAGTGGAATGCAAGGAATTTATCAAAATAAAGCCCGAGCATTGTCATTCTAAAATCAGCCGACTATATACTACTAGCGCACAGCATGCCATATGTAAATCGATGACTATAGGGCGCCGCCAGGCGACTCAGTTATACAATAATAATTTCAATTGGTGGCGCTATTTACAGTGCAAACAAAATAATCTACAAGTACCAGGCATGCAGCGTAACAGTCTGGCTGGTTACACAATGCATGATCTGTCCATGTATAGAGGTCAGTGCTTGGGCCGCGTCAGGCGCGTGTGGCATTTTTGGACGGGAATTTGACAGACACAGGTTACAAGATTTTCATGGCGCTATCGTAACAGCCAATAAGTCTATTCCAGTTAATATTAATTGCCATCATACAATGTACATAATATGACAGTAATTTCAATTTGTTGTGACAGGCACTGTAATGGCTCCCTGGAAGTTCACCAGGGGTCATTCCTCCCGTAGCTCCTTGCGTTAAGCGGGGGAACATCCGGTGCCTGGATGGTTTACTAGTTCAATTTTGATATTTTCATTCAAGAGTTTCTTAACCGGTGTTGAAATGCCTTTTCGTCTTGGATATTTTGTATGGCCTGGTGTTGCCATTTTGTTATGGTTATTGTGTCACATCCATTATGTAACTGGGTCGGGCGTGCCCTCGTTATCAGGGTCTGGTGTGCCCTAGGTATCAGGGTCTGGTTGTGACAGGGTCTGGTGTGCCCTAATTTTCATGGTCTGGTTCCATATGGTGGGCCTGGTGTGCCCTATTCATGGCTGGGTTGGTAAACCCAGGGGGTCCGGTGTGCCCCACTCTAATTCATTTGTTTGCCAGTTTGCCCATAGCAATGGTATCTGGCAATATTGTGTTTCAGAATAAAAATAGAGCTGTGGCATAATTCCATTCAAACAAGTTTATGGTGTGTTGCTTATTTCATCAGTCTGAGAATAATTAGTCAATATTTTCTCAAAAAGAGATATATACATACTCCATATGTTTTAGTGTGTAGTTCCAATAAGTTGAAACCGGGTTCCACTTTTCAATTAGAAAGAGCGTTGAAAATAAATTCAGTTAACTAAATGAAAATAATTAAAAGTGTCAACAAGAAATGGTCCTGACGTGTCTTAAATATCGTCAACCAGTTCAATCCTAACCAGTTCGAGCATAATTCGCTCAACTTTTCCATTCAAATTAGGTAATAATTAGAACAAATAAAAAAACTCACTGAATTTTAACAGCCCATGCGACATTTGGCAGATAATGTACATGGCTGGTAGGACGTGCCTCGAACTTTGGGGCTTAGATGGTAGGCTGGCACTGAATCTGAGTAACTGCTTCAGTTATGGAGATCTGCCATCATCACTGCTTGTTTCTTGACTAGCAACTGCATATAAGGTGGAATCTGAATCAATAATGAATTTTGGAACGACTTTTTACGATATTTTTTTTGGTAAAGGTCATATAGCCCCACTTGGGTCATCATTCGTGCAGTTTGGCAATGGTGATGAAGCTGGACTGAAGCATATAAGCAGGGGTTATTTTCACCCCTCCCCCTCCCCCCCCCCCAACCAAACCCCTCCCCCCCCCCCCAACCAACCCCCCAACCAACCAACCCCCCAACCAACCCTGTTAAACAGCTAGAAGCAATTTACAAAGTCGTATGCGTGAGCGAGGGAGCTGGTCTATAATCGTGCAGTTAGAGGCGCACTGCGTGAAAAGAATACGCGACGTACACGGTAACACGATCGATCAAACGCATTCGTCTTTGGAAAAGACTAAAACACTATGTACATCGTTTGCTGTTTTATAGGGGGTTAGTATATCATAGCAAATATTGTTACACTGACTTATTCGACATTTTGGGATGCGTAGATGCTGGAAAAATCAAGAAAACCAATAACATTTTTGTAGTCAGGTATCCTTACCCCACTTAAGAGATGAAACGGAGGAATTTATAGACGTTGGGGAATTGTAAGGTCCGAGAATCAGTTGTACCTCTTCACAGGTGTGTAAAGTGTGCACAGTAAAAATGGAATAACTAAATATTGAAAAAATAGAAGCATTATTTTAAAAAGTATTTTTGGAAATTGATACAAAAAATCCACTTGAGAATGTCAGCCCACCGGGAGCTATGATTTTATAGGAATTCATAGATTTTAAACTACCATTAACAACAGTCCAGTATAATATTTTGTGACAATTTGGTCATTTTTCTTTATGTTTGCAAATGTTGTATATTCCCTTTAAACTGTACTTTTATTTAACAACTAAACATTGACGTTTTGATCTGTAGGAAAAGTTCAAACTTACGTGAATTATTTTTGAATTTGCTATTCATCATACCCCCAAATATAGTTGAAATGGCCTATGGTTTTTCACACATCAGAAAAGTCTTCTGGCGCAAAGCCGTTGGATATCAAAAACCTGAAAGCGCCATTACCAGCAGTCTTTTCTTTTGTTCATCAGCTCCGTGATAGACCCAATGGTAAATACGCCTACTTCCGAAATTCAGGAAAATACTCTCTAAAGTGTTTTGAACGGAGAGACATTAAGATAATTTATCATATTTCACTTTCTGTTCCATTTTGTTGGGTTAACCAATAATATTGGTTAGATCCATATACCGGTTAGATCCATATAGTGCTGTGTGGTCTGTCGCCATCTTGTCTCCACTCCATTGCCAAATAGAGGACATTTAGGTCCCAATTTCATCCAAATTTTAGAGTACAGTACAATTCTGGCAGTGGCTTATGCACAGCTTCACCTTTTTTTTATACAAACCCGCAAAATGCATCAATAGCGAAGAAATTTAGGGCCTGCAAATTATTAATTGGTCTATTTTATACTCTGAACTGCACTATATATAGATTATGTTTTAGCCTTCGCGGCAGCGCCATACACTGTGACGTCATACTAGAAACGCGCGCAAAACATCCCTTGGACTGCCAAGGGAACCAATTATTGTGCGCGTACTTACCGTAAACGGTGTTTTTCTAAAAGCAGTATAGTACGGCACTCGAAATATTAAAGGCCAGGCCTGAAATATTTAAAGGTAAGTCCTGAGTAATATCACGTGCGCTTTTTTTAATGGCGCTGTTTAGCTGTTGCCACACTAAGTTTGGGGAAGACAAACGAACTCGCCAATAGCCTAGTTGGTAAAGAGGACGTAGGCTATAAATCAAAAGGTCTGTGGTTCAAATGCGGCTATCGTTAACGTTCATCTTTCCCCCTGTGGATTATTTTAAACATAAAACAAGGCTGAAGGGAAAACCGGGTTAGGTAATGCCCCTTTACACAGGGCTGCGACCTTTAATTGTGACACCTTTGAGCGACTAAGATCTGGCCAGGACGCTCAATGGTCGCCTAAACCTGGGAAATCCTGTTCATGTAACTTCTGCAGCGATCCTTTTTCCTCCTTGAACCACAATTCTGCCTCCTTTGAACTTCCAACGGCGACCTGGCAAATTGGTACGAGTGAGGCACACAGGTTGCTATTCTATGTAAAGGGGCTTTTACCTAGTCCTAAGTGCCTTGAACAATACTACAAGAACCGCTACACTTGATAGTTTATAATGACTTCCTAAGTTTGGGGGTTGCTTCTTAAGATGCTCAAGTTTGTGCTGTCTCGTGCTTGCCCAGGCAGGCACAAACTGGGCATACTTGAAACCCACCCTTTCCAGGATATAGCAGCAATGCTTTTAGGAAAGTACCAGGTGACGTGCAAGAGTTGAATTATTACAAATATAGTGGGATCCAAATTGATTTTAATTTTTTTTTGGTAATATCCGTCCGCTTGAGACTTGAAACCTGAAACCCACCCTCTTGAGCATGGTTGTGTCTACTATGCCAAACTGACCCGAAACATTATACAATTTAAAATGAATATAACCCAGCAAAAACCGAAACTGATCTGAACTCTCCGACCCGTCAACCCGACAGATATTCAGTTGGGAAAAACGATCCGAACCGACCAAAACCCGCGAACCTGAAACAATACACCCGAATATCTGGCTTGGGCAAATCGTCCTATATTGTACGAAAATTGTGCCCACTTTTGTGCTAGACTACTTGCATGGTTAGCAGTATTTATTTTGCCGTATTTACACACACAAAAACAGGTCATACAAAAGAAATACCAAATACATGCATGAACTCTTAAGTCGAAACAAAAAACAAAATAAGGCAATAAATAAACGTCCGGATTAAGTACGCAAGCAAACTTCAATAAAAAAAAATCTTCTCATTCGCGGCCCAAAATAATTGAAATAACACAATTCCAAGCAAATAAAATACATTTAACCTTTTGTTTTTAGTGTATACAAGCAAACTCAAACAATTTTTTTTAAAATTCTTTGCCAAATGAATGAAACAACACATTATTCAAATCAAATAAACAAATCTCTTCAACTGTTAACTGAGTAAACTCAATCCACAATAATAATTTATTCAACCGTCAACAAGAACAGATATACAGTTCACCGTATAATTGTAGGTTTCCAAACGCCCTTTCCTAGCCACTCATCAATGCCCGGCTATATAGGCAGTTCACTCTCAGTTTCATCAGTAGTGGCCTTGTTGGATCAAGTAGGCTATAGACGCAGGCTCAGACAGCTCAGAAATCCCAAATGAAAAACCCCTTCACTTTACACACAAAACGATAGCATCGTCAGGGTTCAGGCTCGATCAGGCTAGAGGAACTATAGATTGGCCAAAAACACAAACAATGCCTGAAATCTCAATAATTCTCAATAAAACAAATGTCAGTTATCCACATTTGGTTCATCTATTGATATATGTACTACAAGGACATGTTAAAAATAATCGACCATTTTCGTTGATACAAAAATTAACATTTAAGTCAACTTACGGTTTCTGGCCTGTTCACAATCTTTTACGTATTTGCATGCGCATGTGACGTTGCGCGTATGATCGCGTGACGTAACATGCATAATCGCTGATCATTGGTCAAGTTTCTGTTACGTCATGACGATTACACCTTTAATATGACGTCACATGTCACGTGAAGGTGTAATCTGAGCAAAATGCACGAGTTCAGTGCGAGTTCTAAAGTAGCCTATATGCATCTTAAGAACGTCCCAAACAAAGTTTTTTTTGCAAAGAACTGCCTCGGCCAAAAAGCCGAAACAGCTAAAAAAGGAAAAACAAAATTACAAAATACGAAAACAAAAGCTGTCGGGCCTGTTCCCCATTGTAATCGGGAGAAAAATACATTAAATTGCCCCAAGTTCCTATTTTGTTGGCTAATTACATGGTTCCCTCAAACATTAGCTATTCCCCCCCCCCCCCCATTTAAAAGTGAACAACTTTTTTCACTTCGGCATGACAAAACAACTGTTTATTGGGGTAAAAAGCCTTGAAGTCCAGAGATCAGCAATCGAAGCGCAAGGCTCTCGAAGTTTTAAATTTTTCTATTTGAAAATGAATTAAACTGCTGCAAACTGCCTTCTGACTAGATTCACCTAATAGTAGGATACCAACCTGTAGGTCCCGTTACCAAATTCTGGGAACAAAGGTTTGAAAGTGTTTTTGTGTTCCCTGATGAATACCCAACAATTTTGACTTGGGCTTCCCCCTTGAAAATGCCGGGCATTTCCGGGAGGGGTCAACAAAGGTCATACAGGGGTCAAAATTCAAATATATTCCAATCATGTCGATATGCATATCAAATTACTTGTCTAGTCATGAGGATCCCAAAATTGTACAGTTTGCTATACCTCCGACCTTAAATGAGGGCGCTGTGGTCAAAAACGTCGAAAGGTCAACGCACTTTTGACTGGTGGTCAAATTCACCAACACGGTTAACATTGTCCGATTCTAATGATTTTAGTGCCTAATAATATGTTTTCTGACATGGAAAATGCAACTATACAACTTTCAGAAGTAAAAGTGCTTAGGCCTACCTTGACCATGAACATTCAAAATGGCTGGCAAAAGGGCTACCGAAAGACTTGAATCGGGACCTTTGGCCAACAATAACACAGTTATTTCTGAACACATTGTCCAATCATGCTTTTCTTGCTTTGTTGCACTGTTCATCATCCTACTCTTTCACCGGTAATAATCAATCACTGAGTGAACTGAAAACAAAGGACCACTGTTGCAATACACAAACCAGCCATCGCGTCGACAAAACCAGAGTTTAAAACTCCCGCTTTTAGGGAATGTCTTACCCAATTGGCGTGCAGACGTTTGATGTATTTGCCCGTCCACGGACTCCAACCACTGACTGTCGTCTGGCAGAGATAATGTGGCTAGAACTGACCCCCCCCCCCCCCCCCCCTCCCCTCCCCCCCCTCCCCCCCCCCCCCCCCCCCTGATGCGTGTCTTACACAAAAAAGGGGGGAAAAGAGTTAAGAATTACGCTCTGGAGAGGCCAGTCAAACAACCACAATTTGGCATACCCACTAGATAACGTACAAACAAAACAAAGAAAAACATGGAGAGGTTCTCTTGAAACTTGTACACGTACCCCCCCCCCCCCCCCCCCCCATTCCTACTGACTGCAATCTTGCAGAAAAAAAGGGGCCAGAAATGACCGCCCAAAAGCGTATATCACTAAGAAACTAATTTAAATTAAGAATGACGCAATCACACTGCTGGCATACCAGCAAATCATAAATATACAGATTTATCTCGGCAGACCAGCCACAAACATAAAATCCTATTATACTTCACGCAGCAGAACTGTTTTAGCATCTCCAAAAAAATAACGAAAACGATGAGAAATATTTCTGACTTGTGACAACTCCCAAAAATACCCTCTCCTTCCCATATAGAATGAGTTCTGATTCACCGCAGCTAACTCTAGGATTGATCAAACAAACACAACAAAATAAACTGATCATTCCTTGAATTATGCCTGCATAAACCGGTTTCTCTTTGCTACTTTTTTCAAAAGCACTTCAGTTTTAAGAAAAAGAATCCACATAACCCAGCGCTACACGTCCTTCAATAATTTGAATCGCATGGATCGCAAATCGCTAGCGCAATGAATAGCGTGTGTGTTCTCTCGCTAGTTTGCGATTCAGTTGTTTTGCGATTAATTTTGCGATGAATTTCGATAATTGCCTGAAAACTGACATTCCTGTTAAATACAATATTATATCGAACATGTGCTTTAAAGAAAAATAATACAAATAATTAAAAATCATTATTTGTTTTAAAAATGGAGTGTTTGAATTGTTCGTGACGTTTCGGTGACAAACATTTAATAACTTCTTATCCATGGGTTTGGGGAAAAAATTGTTGTTTTGGGCTAATTTATGCTAACCTTTTAGCAGCCATTTTGAAATCTCAAGGTTATGGCAACCACTTTTAATTTTAAAAGTTGTTTAGTTGAATTTGCCATGTCAGAAAACATATTATTAGGCACTAAAATCATGAGAATCGGATAACATTAACTGTGTTGGTGAATTTGACCACCAGTCAAAAGTTCGTTGACCTTTCGACGTTTTTGACCACAGCGCCCTCATTTAAGGTCGGAGGTATAGCAAACTATACATTTTTTGAATCCTCATGACTAGACGAGTAATTTGATATGCATATCGACACGATTGGAATATATTTGAATTTTGACCCCTCTATGACCTTTGTTGGCCCCTCCCGGAAATGCCCGGCATTTTCAAGGGGGAAGCCCAAGTCAAAATTGTTCGGTATTCATCAGGGAACACAAAAACACTTTCAAACCTTTGTTCCCAGAATTTGGTCACGGGACCTAGGCTGGTCTCCTACTAGGCCCTATAAATATATATAAATCGACATAATTAGCTGACCTTCCGTCTTAATATTTAAGGAATACCCGGAGGTCGTCCCTTTCACAACATCATGCGTTTGACAATGTGAGAAATATTACTAACTGTTGTGTATCACTCTCCATCTCCAACCCTTTAATTTTATAATACCAAACAGCGCTATCTCCCATTCCATACCAGGTTTGATCATCAAATACAAGATGCAAATGCAAAGAAAAAGTGGCGTTCAACAACGATCGCGTAAACCCGAGGACGAGTACAGCGATGAATGGGATGACAATTTACAAGAAACAGGTATTGTTTACTGTTTAGGTCGACATAATTTGTAACTTATAAAAAATAATGCATACGGTGAAATAACACAAAGAACCCCCCCCCCCCCCCGTTATTGCCCGACTATTACGTTAAAACAGATACATTGTTAAACATTCTAGTTTAATCTTTATTTTGAAGAAAAACAAGAGTGTTGGTTGCAGCGCAAGATGCAACTGACGTTTGTGTGGAAAAGGGTTAGGCCGATCGTGCTACATTACTTTAATAGCGACTACATACGTGGGTCGATTTAAGAAACACAAACCGTAACATTGCATTGCGGTTCCTATAATTAGTTAAAGGTAGAATACACCATTGGTAATTGTTTGAATTATAATGACTGGGTAGATTTGGGGGGGGGGGGGGGGGGGGGGGTTGCATTTTATAGTATATATCGTTTAACTAACCTGTCCGAAGTTTTACAATCATGGATGTTAAGACAAGTAAGACAAACGGCATTAGTTTTCAACCGGCGTCAGGCAGTGGTTCTTATGTTGTTCTTTTTTTTATGCGATCGCCGTCCGGCGATCGTATTTAAAAAATAAATAAAAATCAGATTTGTATTTATTTTTTGTTGAAACAATTACAGATAGCTAGCGCAATAATTTTGCTGGATGCCTACAATCGTTATTTACTTTTAAATGAGTAAGATATTTTCTAATAATTTGGTAGTAAATGTTTCAATATCTGCAAATGGTGTATTCTACCTTTAAATCAGACCCAACAACCGTACCTTATAAATCGTACCCGTCCACACATGTTCGTGCTGCCAGCTCGACGCCTGTGCGTGTTTAAAACCCTCTCTTCGAGTGGCTACGCGGAATCTAAGCAGAAGCAGAAGCAAGGATTCGTAATGCACATAAACCGATTTATATACTTGATTGTCTCCTTTAAACTGGCAGATATTATTTGCATTACTCCTCCCGTTGGATACAAGCCAAAGACCAGAGAGGGACACCAGCAAGTGTACCTGTCAAAAATGATCCTGCAAAAGATTAACCAGGCATCAGGCGCAAGTGAGACCAAACGGGCAAGGGAGGTCTTCAGGAGATACGAAGAGCGCCGGCAGTTAGCCAGACAAATGCTAAAGCAATCTTTCGAAGAACCATTATCACCACCTTCTCCTAGCAGCATTATCAGTAGTCGCGTCCGGGACGAGGTCGATTACTATTCCAGTGACTTCACCGAGGATGAGGATGATGCCAAGTGGGTTGGGAGCGCTGGTCGACGCATTGCTACAGTAGAGACCAGCTCCGGGGGCGAGGAGGTGTTTACATCTTCCGAGGATGAAGAGATCCAGTTACTTATGGTCAGGAGTGATAAGCACATCAGGAGGAAGACTTCCTCCATTGTTGACTTCGGGAAGCAGCGTCGCGAAGATGGTAGCCACAAAGAAAAAAATGCATCTTGTTCTTCTACGGATAACGGAGTGACAGACAACCTGCCAGACACAGATGGTAGAAGGTTCAATCTTCCCCACGACCGACCCCTGGACCCCTGGAGGCTGCCACCAATCGACAACCTGACCAAGAAGGGACCCGTCAATTTGGTCCTGAATCCAGCGACAAACCAAGGTACGGCTTGCGAAGGCCCATTAACTACCTTTATCCCGGACCAGATGCTGATGAAATCTCTCAGGGCAAAGGCACAAAAACTCAAGAAGCTTGACCGGCAAAAGAAAAAGAGGAAACAGATGAGTGAAAATAAATAAGTAATTAATTAGTTATGGAAGTTGTTGTGTTTTAGGAATTTGATCGGATGGTTCAGCTGAATCACCACCAGGAGGTATTATGCATTTCGTAGTTCAAAGCCATTCTGGGTATGTACCCGTCTATTTTTGAAAGGGGTGGGGTTAACCAGGTCCTGTATCAAGGTCTGCATTTTGTTCAGATTGGATTCTACAGGCAATAATAGGGTTGTAACACATTTTCTTTGAAGTTTATAGTAAATTTGTATTAATGGACCCTCCAGTTGTTTTTTTAGTTTTTACTGCGATAAATCAAAATGTAGTCTTTTATACATTTCACTCGCTATTAAGGCCCAATTTGTAACGATGCTCATTCTGTTAAGCAAAATATTGAGACAAAATATAGAATTGTAGTGCCTCCCTCACTTAACTTAAACATTTCCGAATCCTCTTACTTTATTGGGGTTCTTCCCACACCCTGGAGGTAGGGTTAATGTATTTCAATATTTTGCTTTACTGTTTTGCTTTGTCAAATATTCTTGCAAAATGGTTCTTCTTAACCAGTTCGCGCAGGAGGACGTATATTATTGAATTTATTAATGGTTCACCTTTGTACACGCTTTGGTACTTTTGTGTAAAGCGTTCTAAATGCCCATTGTTATTATATATATCCGCACAAATTTCCTGAGATTCAAAACGGATGACGATTAAACACGTCCCAAGCAAGGCCCGAAAAATCGTTTACTATCCAGGGATCCGTCAGGCACCGCAGTTTAATTCCGCGGGGACGTGTACGCTGCAAAAGTTTCCTTAGTTGTTGCGGTTGACATGTATTTACGCCAAAGGTTACCCGCTAGCGCTGCGGATGACGGGTATACACGACTGACATGTATGGCATACACAGCGGTGGACGTGAATATACGTCAACGTTGACGCGGTGGACGTGTATATACGCTATATCGTGGTATCACGCTTCAGTTCCATTGTCTAGTTCCATTGTCTCCATTGAATTCATACAGCCGAGGATTATCAGCTGCGTCCAGTAATTTCTTGAAATTCAAATTTCCCAACTATTGTTCCTTAGTCTCTTTTGAAATTCTTGAAAGGGTGCTTTTCAGCTGGGCTTGCAAATATATGTATATATATTACTACCTACAATTATTGTCCCCGGCCCTTTGTGTAGATCCATGGATGACGTATACACACACACACCCACACCACCACGTTTGTTTATGGTGTAAATCGAGGAGTTTCCTTTGTTCCTCTCGAAAATTTCCTTTGTTTGTACTCTAACGTTTTTCGACGGCTCTCATTGGTTTTGTACACGAATCTCAATCGAGGTCGTCCTCGATTCTAACCCTAACCCCAATTCACCTTCGTGTCGCCAGGTATGTGTCCTCGATTTACACCATAAACAGACGCAAATACACATACACGGCAAATGTTAGGGGGGGGGGGGGGGGGTAGCGGTTGACGTAATATCACGCTCTGACTGCAGAGAGAAAAAATGCCCTAGGCAACAGAATGTTGGCAAAAACTGTAAATAACGGTGCTAATAAACTAAGTGTTAGCATCTTGTAGAAGTTGCATTATCAAAACAGGAATATTTGACTGCATAAAAAACACATTTTTTCGATGAAAAGTATTCCCGCTAGTGGTCTCGGTTACTTGAAAATAAACCTGGTGCGAACTGGTTAAAGATTCTGTTTGTAACTCACCGATGAAAACTGGGCAATGGTGTATTTAACAAATTAAGAACATCTGTCTGGATATAAAAATACAATTGGTAAAATTAATCACATGCATATGAGCAAGATAACGAGTTTTAGAGTTTTAAAGGGTAACTGAAATTAAAAACTTTAATATGGCGAAATATATGCTTTAATAACGCTGAATACTTAACAACTGCAAAAACTTCTTATTTGTTTAGGTTTGCTCATTAATCGCGACCCTAAAATGAAAAGCGATATGCGCCTTGCCCCGCCCACAAAAGATGACGTCACGGTAAGAATATAGCGTGGATATACCAGGCTAAGCCTAGCCTTGAATACAAGGCTGCACTGTATCCGCAACGTGGGATCATCGTTTGTCATTACACCAAACATGTACATAGCCCGCAATGCATTGTTATACGTATATGCACGGCTATGTACACGTATGTATACGGCTATCTTCACGTTTAGAGTTGTGGCAAACGATGATCCCACGTTGCGGATACTTGTATTTAAGGCTAGGCTTAGCCTGGTACAGCCACGCTCTATTCTTACCGTGACGTCATCTTTTATAGGCGGGGCACGGCGCATATTGCTTTTTATTTTAGGGTCACGATTAATGAACTAACATAAACAAATATAAAGTTTTTGCAGTTGTTAGGTATTCAGCATTATTAAAACGTATATTTCGCCATATTAAAGTTTTGAATTTCAAGTACCCTTTAAGTATACTCACTTTATCAGCAAATACTGCAAATTCCCGCCTTTCAATTTTGCTATAATTTCTTGTGTTGAATTTAATTGAACTAAAAGAACAAAATTAATAAGGTAATTGAATTCAGTTTAAAAAAAATTCTTTCACATCATTTATTCAAAATAAATAAAACCAAACAAGACAATATTGTACAATGTCATTATAATGTCTTGCTAATACATCTTTGAAAGAAGAGATAATCAAAAGTGCTGGTTCTTATAAACCAGAAATACCTGAGACACACTTTACCAAATGCTGTTGATCAAGAGTTCGTCACGTAGGTGATTTTAAATAGCCGATAACACCAACCAGTTTTAACACTTTTTTCTGGTGTCGCATTAAATTTGGACTCTTGTGGAGTCCTTTTGCTCCTTTTTGAGTGAGTAAAACATGCGGAATCGTTACCGTTTTTTTACAAAATTAAACGCGTGCACACCTACATGTAGGTGTCAGGGTGTCAGTTAATGAAACTGAGTTATGAATAATTTTTTTTTCATGAATTCGGAGTGAAATGCTTTGAAAGCTTCGACACGGATTTACTATGTGGTTGCAGAAACGTTTAACTGAAAACCTTTAAAACTCATAAAATTAAGATGGGGTTTTAGTTCGTTAAAATGAAAATGCGCACTTCGGTACTTGGGTGTCAGTTTGTGAAAACAAAATTTACTCAGTTCTGTGAAATATGCATGCGTGCGCGCACCCATGCGCACAGTGTTACTGCGTTGATAATTCTACCAATATAAACTATAAACTATAAACTATAATTATATAAACTATAAAAAGTTGTTTACCATGTTTACATGTAATACTAATCACACGGCCGAGGCACATATCATAAACATAGCAGTCAGGTGTAATTCCAATCATGGTACATATTCATGAGATTCTGTCTCATGGTACCCCACTACCAATCAGCGACAGCAAAAATTACTGGAGGTCACGTGCAGTTGTTTGTGCACGCACTGCATGACTGGAGTAATCTGCAGCATGCGCATGTCATTTCTAAGCGCGCTGATTGGTTGAATGACGTTACCTTCAATAAATCATAAGATGCCATATTTGGAATTACACCGGACTGCATAGCTAGAGGAGTGTTTCACAAAACTTGTGGTAAAATTGTTCAACGAAATTGTTGAAATTGTATAATTTTTGATTTAGATGTTTAAATTTGTGGACGCGGATGACCCCAGCATACCAGTTTTAAATTGTTTAAAACCGGTTCAGTACATAGTTATTCCCTTATTATCTTAGGTTCAACTTCACAATTCCAAAACATGATTACCTGTACATGTATACCAAAGTCCCCCAAATTGCCTTATTATTACATCTCTTATACATCTCTGATACTCCAACATTCCAATAAGGCTCGGTTCAGACAGACGTTCCACAGTCGCGCCGAACCAAATGAGTGAATTGAGTCCGACGTCTGAAACCAATAAGGGCGACAAGGCGCGTCAGACGGCGAACGATTGACTGCTGGAGTTGTTAGAGCGACCCAGGAGCGACTTGATTTCAATTTGGTTTGGCGCTACTGTGGAACGCCTGTCTGAACCGAGCGTAACTTTACTTTATTTAACTTAATCTTCAAATTTCCCGTTATTAATAGCAATAGAATCCAAACCACAAATGGTACACATAGTCACCCTTGAACGTTTCATGAAATATCAAGTGAATTGTGGAATCTCATCTTTCCTGTGCCCCGCTTATCTCATTAGAGACACTGGACATGATCACGAGAATATTGGCCACCTAGATTCCCGTGATTACAAAACCACCGTCGATTGGCAAGATGGCTCCGTTGACCATAGCGCTCCGATCACTCAGCAGAAACAAAATCACGTTAACCACATCAGCTGGGTCTGTATTTGGTTTAAAAAAAATATAACAGTAAACATAACAGAGAAATATGTAGAAAGTGTATGAGATTTAGGCTAGAACAAAATTAAAAGAAAAGAAAAATAACAGAAAGAAAAAAATCTTAACCAAAATAACTGATTTTCCACAACTCGTAGAAAAGCAAAAAGAAAGGAAATGCAAGCATTTTATAGGCGTTACACACTGACAAAACGTAACCGTACAAAATTCAAATGTACAAATACAAGGCAATATTGTTAAAGGCAATATTGTTCAAGGCAATTTGGTGTGGTGGGGAGTGGAAGTGGCACTGCATACCTGCAAAGCGGCCTAGAGGGATGCGAGCTCTCATTGGGTCAGCCTTCTTTGGATCAGCCCAGCCAATCAATCCCATAGCGGTGTTGACAACAGTGGGGTTTACAGCGTTTACTCGGATCTGACAACAAGATAAAGCAGAAAGTCAGCGTCATAGTCAAGTCCAATTTCATTGATTTTGCACATCAATGCAATGAAATATACACGAGAATCGAGATCACAGAAATGTTGTACCTAGCCTTTTGTATTGATAATGTTATGCACTGTTTACTACAGTGCATCACAGGAATAGGGGTTACCTCCGAGGCTCATTTACAATTTTTGACTCGAGGAAAAATTGCTCCACAGTAATCATCGTTTTCAGTTCTCTGCACATTTGAATGTCTTTTGATAAAAAACATGCATACTTTGGAATTCTGAATGTGTGTATGTTGAGTAGCAACCTCCACTGAAAACTATTCACAATGTTGTGTGGTAAACAATGGGTGACGTCAAGCCTTCGATTAAGCGGGCGCAGGGCGCAAATTTGCGCTCATAAAACCACCAATTGCGCCCATAATTCATCTAAAACTAGACGGCAAGGCGCAAGTGTTTTCCGTAAAATTGCGCCCATAAATTATTAGGACAGGAAGTCTATTTCCCCACAAATGTTGATACACATTATTTCAGAAAGGCAAGCGTCTTTTATGTTCATTGCGTGCCGATAAATTGTTAGAAAACATCTGGGTAAAACGTCTTTACCAACAATTTCCCGATGTCTAGATAGCAGCCTAACGGATGATTGTGCTTTCTTTGTAGTCATTGTGATACAAAAATGCCTTTGAAGTCTATTTACCGACAATTCTGACAGCTGCTATAACTTGCGGCTGACATTGTATCCGTTTTGTTACAGTTATCCTTTGAGTAAGTTTTTCCGAGGTTTACTTTTTGGAAAATATGCTGAATTAATTCACGATCCCAGGGACCCGTACCTGGAATGTGGTTTTGAAACCTGATACTGCAGGAGAGGTATTTGCTTCTATTGTATCAACTCTGCGGCCAGCCAGGCAGATCTGCGGTCGGCTTTTTTGCTACATTTCGTGTCGGCTCACTCAAAGGATTTAGTTCATTGAACCTTATTTATTTTGGAAAAAGACGTGCCACTGTAGACGTGCAATTATGGGGAGCGGCAAGTCAATTTATTTACAAACATTTATTACAAGCTGGGAGTAAACTCCACACTTAACTTATCTTGTTTTTGTTTTTTCACTGGACCGCTGAACTACTTTAAAAAGGGTTTTGACTAAACCCGCCGCTGTTTTGAGTGACTAGAATTTGTTTGCGTAGGCCCGTGCATTTGTTTAGTTGCGGAATGCAGGCGTAATTGGTAGTCCTTTTGACTCATTATCTGTTTAAAAATAATTGCCCCTGGTTCTTCAGAAATTGCCCCTTGCTCTGGTAAATCCCTGTGAGCAAGGCGCAACTTTTAAAAATAAATTGCCCCTTGCTCCTGGCTGCTTAATCTAAGGCTTGGGTGACGTCATAAATACATAGGGCTATTGGCACCTAGTTTTATGGGTTCCATGCACAAGTACCCCCTCGATGGCAAGAAAAGCAGTTGTGGGTAGTCACTATCGACGCCATTTTGCCTGACTGCATTTAAAACACCTGACTGCATTTAAAACACCTAACAACAGACAACACCCAGCAACACCCAGCAACACCCAACAACACCCAGCAATTACACCCAAAACCCAACAACCAACACCCAGGCAACACCCAGCAAACACTCAACACCCAGGCAACACCCAGGCAACATCCAACCAACAGCCAACACCCAGGCAACATCCAAACAACAGCCAACACCTAGACAACAACCAACACCTAGACAACAACCAACACCTATCCAACACCAAGCACCCAGCCAATTAACACCCAACAAAATTAACACCCAACAAAATTAACACCCAACAAAAATTAACACCCGACGGTTAGCCGACGCCCGACGGTCAGCCGACGCCCGACGGTCAGCCGACGCCCGACGCTCAGCCGTCGTCCGACGCTCAGGCGACGCCCAATGCTCAGCCGACGTCCGACCGACACCCAGCTGATGCTTGACGCTCAGCCGATGCCTGACGCCCAGCCCATATTGGTGGATACAATAGTGCAACCTCTTTGCAGTTAATTTTAGAAACAACAATTTAGGGAGAGGGTCGATTGTTAAACAGATTAATACTTGTGCTTTTCCACTGACAAATTATTACAATTCTTTTGTAACTCTGACCTTTGACTTACCTGATGGGGCCCTAGTTCTATGGCCATGCTTCTAGTCACTGAATCTACGGCAGCTTTGGTCGCACCTAAAGAAAATCACCACAGTCAAATTAGAAGAGTCGTTATTCAAAGCTTAAACCCCAGAAACTGCAGGTGAACAATTCTATACGTGTTGGAATGCAGCTATACACATCAATCCTACCCCAACCCTAAAGAAAACACTTCAAGACAAAATGAAATCTACTCACTGTACACTGTGTGGTTGTTCAGCGCAACGAGGGATGCTTGACTAGACAGGTTCACGATGGCGCCCCCACATTTCCTGGCTACCATGGTACGAGCTGCAATCTAGAGTATATAGGAAAAGTTATTTGTCTTTTCTTATAAATCTTCAAAACATGGTAGTACAGTATATGCGTCTTTTTACCAACTTGGCATATCATGTTTATTTCAGAACCTCAAGCAGACCCAGGTGAAAAAGTAGGATAAACAAAAGACAATACTTGTGCTCTATCCTCAACTATAAAGCTCTTGTATCTGTTGGCTACTGTGCAATCTCCACCAGGTGGATATCCAGCACAGGGCGCTGACGCGGAGCAAGGCAGCAAGCATTTTTAGTGAAGCGCTCCCCTGGTCAGTTCAAGCAAATTGTTGGAACTTAGCTGATGTTTCAGGTTTTCTAATGTGGGTGATTGCCTTATTAATACTGGGAGAGAATTCCATTGTGCAGTCGTTCGTGGGAAAAAGGAAAACTTGTAGCAGTCCTTCTGAGTGGGAAGTTTTCTAAATGAAGTGGCTGCTGTTTGTCTGGTTGTGGAACGTTGACTAGCTTCCTTGTCGATTGTCGATTGGAAGTACATGTACAGTTGTATTACACCCCTGAGCACAAATTGTGTATCATTGTGTGATATACATAGATGTACATGTCTATGTATGACATGTAACATTGTTATGACAAATATTTAATTGTATTACATTTTTCGGAGTTGTGATATACATACATACATGTATGTACATGTCCATGTATGACATGTAACATTGTTATGAGAAATATTTAATTATATTACATTTTTCGGAGTTGTGGGAAGAAAAAAACCTGAAATTTCAAAAAATAAAGGCAGAAAAGTAGGAGCAAAGAAAAAGCTAGGGAAAAGAAGGAATACTTTAAAGCATTGGCCTAAAGGGGCTTCACACCATAGCGATCACCAGTTGCATATGTTTGCGAATAAAAAATAGTGGTCATAAGTTCCGAATGCAACTCATACTCAACTAATAGGTTTTATAGGTTTGAAGTACGCAACAAGCACGCAGGTGATCGCAGACACACGCAGAGTAAGTTCAGAAATGTTGAACATGTTCAATAATTCTCTGCGAATGCCTGCAATCAATTTATACACAACAGGGAGGCAACAGGTACGCTATGCACGAAACACGATCGTAACACAATTGTAACAGGTACGCAACTCATAAGTTATGAACGCAGGTGAGGTATCTGGCCAGGTGTTAGTAGCGTACATGTATGTGTTGCGTACCTGTTGTGATCATGTTGCGATCGTGTTGTGTGTGTACATACCCCCAACCTATTGTGCGTATTCCCAGCGTACCCCCAACCTATTGTGCGTATTCCCAGCGTATCCCCAACATATGCCCTGCATATCCAATCTATTAGTTGCGTGTGAGTTGCGTGCTAGTTGAGTACTACATGCGTGTTGAGAAATGGTATAAATAGTGGGCCTTTTCTAGATCAGTGTCAGTTGTTGGTGGGCCTTCGAGGTGACAACATGGAGCTACCTCTTGCTGTTATTGGACATCAGTTTCATCTGGTCAATTTAGCACTCAAACACATACAGAATAGAATAAACAGGTCAAACAGGTCAAGTTTAGTTCGCAACCCACACGCAACCATAGGTTGAATAGGTTAGAAATTGACAAAATTGTTGATTTGGGTTGCGTTTGGTGCGTATAAAAATATTGTTTACACATAACTCATTGGTTTCAGCATACGCTATGGTAGAAGATGATCTACTGGCATGGTATTCAGATTTCACTGAATTCTCGTGTAGTTCAACTTGTTGAATGACACAAAGTTTTAAAAGGATTACACTATTAAGGAAGACACTTAATACTAATGGCCCTGTCACACCAGAACGTTTTAGGCCAACTCGCGAGTAACGTGTCAAAATTTCGGCAACACGCTGGCAAACGCTGACCAATGCTAGGCCAGCGTTAGCAACACGTTGAGCGTGTTACTCACACTGAGGCAAAACTAAATTTTAACATGCCTAACATTTCAAGCATTTGCCACTGGTGTGTGACTGCACACGCTGGCAGCGCGCTGGAGAGTCGTTACTCACGCATCTATTACGCTCTAGACGATCGTTACCAACCCGCTACTCACACGCTGGCGACACGCTGGTTAGAGGACTAGCGTACCCCTAGCGTGCCCCCAACGCGTTGATAACGGGTTAGTAGCGCGCTTGTAGCGTTGGTCAACGTTAGTCAGTGTATATGTAACAACCCTCTAGCGCCGCAACGACTGCCTAACGACCTTGTAACGCGTTCAGCGTGTGCTAGCGTATTGATAGCGTATTATCCAATGTGTTAGGGTATCTGTATATGGTGCTGTTGGTACCTCTTCATCACATCGTCACTTCATTACTGTAGTAGCGTGTTGGCTATTTATACAAAACATCACGTGGTCGTTAAAGTATGCTGGCGTGCGTTGGAACGCGCTACTCATGCACTGGGCAGTCGTTCCTCAGTCGTCGAGCGCGTTACTCAATATGCCGTCATATTTTATCTCTAAATCAGTAATGCGTTCCTCAAAAGCTACTCACATGCTGGCATACGCTATGAACCCGTTATCAACACGCTGGACACGCTGAAATCACAGTTCTGTAGCAACCAGGCACAATTATTAGCCTTTTTCTTAAACTAAATTCGATATTTAATCATACAATATGTAATCTTAGCAAAATGTTTGTTCTAAATCACCCCAGAAATGTTGCCCTGCCATATTAGTTTTGTACACTGTTTCATTAATATGTATTCACGTCTAATGGCTTAACCAATCAGAGTTCGAATTAATATTTTTGTCTGGGGTCTTTTTTTCGTGTAAAAGTGTGCGTTTTTCGCGCTCACTTTCTTGCCTCACCTATGGCTATGTATCAGAGTTAACTTCACTGTTATTTTTCTCTGCCAAGTTATCTAATTTTATGAGTTTATCATAACTTGTTCACACACAATTTTGCTACTAAGCTTCATGTAGTGAACCAGTAATCAGTTTGTGTATATTACGACAACTAAGTCGCCTCAAGAAAGTGACATTCTAACTGTTTTGAAACACCGTGTTTTCTTGAGCATTTCGACCAGCGACGCCATCTTTTGTGTTCACCACATGCGTGCGTGGCAACAGTGCCGTATCGTCGTGTTAATACACAGTACAGTTTACCACGCGCCATGCAGCTGTACTGTTGTGAATTGGACAACATGCCAGGACGACTTCAACGTCTACAGCTAGAGTACAGTGCAGACAGTATTTCTCGCTCAGCTCCAGTCCGGATTCTGGCCCAGCTAGCCCAATGCTACTGAATCATCAGCGGACGCTTACTGTTTCGCCTGTCCAGTTTTCAGCAGCTTCGTCCCGAGTGTTTTGCAGCGGTCACAAACAGTTGGTTGCGACGCGTGTGAGAGAGCAGTTTTTACGCCGACGTCACACCGCGAAGTTCTTGACCTTTTTCGCAATTGAGGGACCGATCCTTCCAGTTCCACTGTGGACTTTTAGTTTCGTCGCAGAACACTTACACTCTTCGTCCAACTCGAGAGCACCAATTAGTTTTGCTTGTCTCAAATGTATAACGTTTTCAATTGTATTTGTGATCTTTTGTATACTGATTCATAAATCATGCCAGACCAATTTTGCTACTTCATTTGAGAAGTAGTTATTTGCTAATACTACAGTGTTATTTATCCTTTGTCATTGTTTTGTGTGGCAAAGGGTGTGTTTGTTTTTTATAATCACCACTGCAGAAGAGATTTAAATTTACTAGATTAAATTACTTTGAATTGTTCATTTGTTCCTGATCATTTAATTTCTTGCACATGGGATCGCACAGTAAAGCGTGTACCTTCTTATTTCTTACCTTCAGAAAACATCCCCTACAGTTCCACTTGACTTTTTCTGTGAAAGTTCAGCGTTTGGCAGCGTATCAACTATTTTAAACGCGCTACTCACGCATTGGCCTAAAACGTTCTGGTGTGACAGGGCCATAACTCGTGTAGCGGTTCGCAATTAATATTTTTCAGCAGCTGGGTTGTGTATGAATGTTCATTAGAAAGAGCAATGGCAACTCAGCTACATTATAAGAATTATAAAGAACAGCTGTCCTCAACCAACGCGCAATAGCCTAGTTAGTAGAGAGCCGAGTTTTGGAACGAAAAGTCTGTGGTTCCAATCCGGCTATCGTTAACGTAAATCTTTTTCTTCCCAAATGTCACTTGTGGATTATTTCAACCATAAAGCAAGGCTGAAGGGAAACTGAGTTGGGCTACTTAAGGGTCTTGAAAAATAAAACAAGAACAGCTACACTAGACAGTTTATAGCGACTTCCCACTATTAAGAGGGCCTACTAAGCTGATCGCCTGAAACAGCTACGGGAGAAACTCAAAAAGATTCGGCATGGGAAGAACAGGAGGGGTGCTCTATCTTCCACCAGGAAAAAGCTCCATCTCTTACATACATACATCTACAGTGGCCATGGCTCATTGCTGCTATTCAGAAATGTGGATTGGAATTACCACTCTATTCTTCGGATTTGGCACCCTGTGATTTCTTCCCAAAGTTGAAGGAACTTGGTGGTCACCATTTTGCCACAGATGATTACGTCATTAATGTTGTGGACCGCTAACTGGGGCCCATGACGATGGCAGAAAATCCCACGTTTCATTGAAAATGACGGCATACTTGGTACCGTAATTTCAAAGGGTGCTCAAAGTAGTACAGTGTACACCATTTGTAAACATCCAAAACAAAAGTACTAAATTATTCCTTGCCAGGATTTTGTTTTTGTTTGTTCTCACTCCAAGTTTCCCTGTCTATTTTCCTATAAACCCCCCCCCCCTCCTCATTACTCCTATTCATACTCCTTTGTTAGTTCTTCCCTTTGATCTCCACCCTGGACCCCCTTCCTTGTGGTTTTACCCCTTCTGTTTTTGTTCCTACCCTGACTTTGATCCTACCCTTACTGACCTCACCTTTTAATCCCTCATCCCAATCCCTTTTGTCGATTGTTCCATTGGACTTTGTGCTTTTTCTTTTGTGTTTCTTCCTCCATCCATGTTGTATGTTGCCCTATATATGTTTGTTTCTTGTACACAGCCATTTAGGCCAAATAAAAATAAAAACATGTTTAGCGTCACCGCCCGCTTCCTTTTGGGGGGCCGCCTCCTATTTTTTATTTTTTTTTTTGAAAAAATTGATAAATTTGTACATTTTGGTAAAAGAAATTAAAAAAATTAAACAAATTAAAACTTTTTTTTTTTTAATTTGAAGATCGTATTTTAGACTTTAGAATCATGTGTGTACATGTACATGCTCTGGAAATATTTTGTTTCTAATAGGAGGGCTAGGGTGTGACGTGTAGTCGTGTACGGTGCATACATGATCAACCCACATGAATTTTGATTTTTAATCGTGGGTGAACCATGTTTTAATTTTAAATTGCAAGATAGGGTGTGACATGTTCACTACATGACTCGAATTAAAATGTGTCAGGCGGCCATTTTGAAAAAAAAGAAAAAAAAAGAAAAGGGCCTCCTCCTTCCTTTAAAAAAAAAGGTATGACGCTAAACATGTTTTTTGTTTTATTTGGCCTTAGTCTCTGAAGAAGATCTTGTTAATATCAAAACATTAGTCCCTCTTAACTTATTTGATTTGTATATTTCAGGTCATTCCAGCCAGTAAGAAGTTTGCAGCAGTTTTATCCTTATTCATGTATCATAGTCCACATTTAATATGCGTTATGAATGGGTTCCAAGCCTGATAATTCCCTGATGTCAATAAATTGCTCTGTTAGTCTGAAGAAAGTCACGGAATCAAACTACAAGAACAGCATTTATTTTCCCAGCATCTACAAATACATGTACATGTATGAACACAAAGTTTAAACAGGTCAGTACTCAGTACCACAATATTTACTATAAATCCATTTTCGAATATTATGTAGTTACCTTTAAGACTGTTATTCACTTATAGTCAAGTATGTGTACTCAAGGTATTTTATAACAATTCTGTATGTTTGCAAATATTGTATATTACCTTTAATTCTTGTACACATGACTAGGTTCAATTCCCAACTGACAATAAGCTACGGTACCATAAAAACACTGATCTTTTACAACTAGATTAGGTACCAACCTGAGACACCTCAATGACTGCTCGTACATTAATGTCCATCATGCTGAAACAAAGTAAGCAGGAGAGTGATTAATTATAAACACCCACATGTAGTTGTTGCTGGTCCCACAGTGACAAGTCTACAGGATGTGCCCTAAAACAAAATGCAATACTTTGTGTTGAGAACAATATATACCTTTCAGGAAATTGTTTTACATGTAGGTTTTGCTACATGTACCGTACTTCCCATAAAGTTATTCTTCAAACGGTTACTTGATGTAAAGATATTAATGACTCTAAAAACTCCCCCCAAAAATGCTTCTCAGAGACACAATTTTTGGAAATTTCCATTGGTAGTTGGTTAAAAATGGAAACCTTCGAATTATATTTCTTGAAATTTACACGTTTATGTACCGTAATTTCCTGCGGTAAAGACGCGGCTTATCTGACTTTCTAGACCACAAAAACATCGCCGCGCCTTATCTTTCAGTGCGCCGTATATGATGTCGCTTGAGTTCAAAGTGATGGTCTTTGTGTGAAGAATTCTTTGAACGCCGCAATCTTACTCAATAATGCGGTCAACCAATTAGCCCAACTCCCCGGACATTGTGACCGTGTTTCCATTAACAATGCCGCGATGTGTTGATCCCCCGGCCCGTACATGTGTGTACAATGTACAATGTACATGTACAGTACATGTATGTGATTTAGCACTTGGCAGCGTGCGTAGTCTTGTTTGCAAGACGTTTTTCGCGATGTGGGGCGCCCTCTAACGTACGCCGTAGACCACGCGCGAATTACCGCATCGGCGGCCTACGCGCGCTGCATATACCGCGATTAAGATCGTCTTGCAAACAAGACTACAGCGTGCGCTGCATATTATGACGCGTACTATGTGGCCTTTTTCTAAACGTTTTTTCGTCTACGTTCCGGCTTCATGCAATTCACCATCCGAACTACACAGCGCGGAGCATTCACAACGACTGGAAAAAAGATTAGGGGGTGTCGCAATTAGGGATACCATGCACGCTATCGCTGCATGTGATGTACATGTGCATGCAGTTTATACATGTACTGCAGTGATACATGATATGTATCGGCAAACCTCGTGCGATATTGTGACTACTGGTTTGAAGTTTTCATACATTGTTTGCGTGCCAGATAAACTCAAGTACTCAGCAAATTCTTGCTTGGAATAGTGGGATCCTTCTAAGGCAACAAAATGACCCCTTTGTGGCGATGTACCTACACCATGTGGCGCCTGATGTTCTTCTGGGTGCGTTCAAGCATGCGCCTTATTCGGCAGTGCGCTTTATCTGTTGACGTTTGAAATTTTTTTGGGTGATTTTAGGGACCTGCGCCTTAACCGCCGTGCGGCTTTACCGCAGGAAATTACGGTACACGTAAAGCATTCACAGAGCTAAAACTTTGTCAGATTAGTTGTCAAGCACCATTAGTTTCAGAACCTTTGCTGTTTCGAATGATAAAATGCACAACTGACTAATGTACACTACAACTTACATGAACCTATTAACAGAACAAACATGTCTTGGAGATCATGGTAAAAATTGAGAAAAATCAGCAAGGGGTTGCCTGAAAAATCATTGATGAGTTGGGCAACTTAAAAACCCAATTTGCAACTTTCTACAGTATCATAAGATTTCAAACTTTGAGTCAATATTTTGCCCCATTTTTTTTGTAGTACAGTGGAACGTCGCTATATCGAACATCGCTATACCGAACATTCGGCTATACCGAACACTATCCTTGGCTCCTGATTTGTGTAAAAAACATAATGAACATTGTTGTAAAAAAGATTCAATTAATTAAACCAAATCCATCGTCATTTGCTCCTGATTTTTCTGTCCAAACATACCAATCATTGTTATCGAAAATAGGTCAACATATTTTTAGAAATCCACTGGGTATCAAAGGCTGCATTATTTTGGCTGTTTTAAATTTTCGAACGTCAAACTACCGTAATTTCCTGCGGTAAAGACGCGGCTTATCTGACTTTCTAGACCACAAAAACATCGCTGCGCCTTTCGGTGCGCCGTATATGTCGCTCGAGTTCAAAGTGACGGTCTTTGTGTGAAGAATTCTTTCAACGCCACAATCTTACTCAATAATGCGGTCAACCAATTAGCTCAACTCTCCGGACATTGTGACCGTGTTTCCATTCCAACAATGCCGCGATGTGTTGATCCCCCCCCCCCCCCGCGCCCCCACGACCGTGCTTTTAGTTTCATTCCAACAATATGCTTGGGCGATACCACCTTATAATCGTAAATCGCAATAACAGTTCTTACGATATTGTGTCGATGCATTTCCTAAAAATAGAAAATGGTCCAAAATCGCCCCCGTAATATTTGCCGCACGACTACGAGCGGCCGCTCTCTCTAGCTCTGATCCTAGTAGCGCCACAGCACTCGGCAGCGCGCGTTGCATGATGCGTACAACAGCGATAAAAAGCTGGCCTGTACAATACTACAATGTATGTGGCCGTTTTCTAAACGTTTTTTTCGTCTACGTTCCGGCTTCATGCAATTCACCATCCGAACTACACAGCGCGGAGCATTCACAACGACTGGAAAAAAGACTAGGGGGTGTCGCAATTGAGCAATTAGGGATACCCCTCCCTGGGCACGCACGCGATCGCTGCATGTGCTATGTACATGTATGCATGCAGTTTATACTGCAGTGCAGTGATACATGTATCGGCAAAGTAAACCTCGTGCGATATTGTGACTGTACTGGTTTGAAGTTTTCATACATTGTTTGCGTGCCAGATAAACTCAAGTACTCAGCAAATTCTTGCTTGGAATAGTGGGATCGTTCTAAGGCAACAAAATGACCCCTTTGTGGCGATGTACCTACACCGGGTGGCGCCTGGTGTTCTTCTGGGCGCGTTCAAGCATGCGCCTTATTCGGCAGTGCGCTTTATCTGTTGACGTTTGAATTTTTTAGGGGTGATTTTAGGGACCTGCGCCTTAACCGCCGAGCGCCTTGTCCGCAGGGAATTACGGTACATCTCGTGATGTTCGTTATAGCGGCGTTCAACTGTATAACATTAATTCATGGCTGAAAGGGGGGTTCCCCTCTCGATCCGGCACTAGACGACCCCAAATTAGTCCTCTCTTTTTTTCACTGTTGAGGGTACACAGAGACTTTACTCACCTTGTAAACTGATCATGAGAGACTTCCAGGAATGGTTGCAAGGCAGCGATGGCAGCATTGTTGACCAGAAGGTCGATGGCTCCTATATTCTCTATGGCTTCTTTGGCTGCTGGACGATCTCCCAGATCCACACAGATTGTATGAATGGATTGCACCTGAAAGAACACAAATGAATTAAGCATTTGACCTACACAAACAGTAACCAATTCAACCAAATCACTGTTTGAAAGCTTACTTATTTTCAAGATATGAATTAATGGCACAAAACACCCTGTGAAACTATTCCTTTTGGTATGCTGTCATTTTGAAAATAACAATAAAAAGAAGGTCACTGCAAAAGAAGTGTTTAACCAGTTCGCGCCGGGATTATTTTTACATCGCCGAGCCGACGGGCGGGATTATTTTTAACGAAACTCGATCCGAAGCGTGTTCAGGCCGATAGTGCTGGGTAGCACACCCACGCATTTCCGGCCTTGCGCGCTGCTGACATACATTTCCGAACTTGAACTTGGCGTATTTATTCGTCATCCGTTTTGAATTTGGGGAAATTTTTGCGTTTATATACGTCATCCGGCGCGAACTGGTTAAGAGACACATTTTTGGAAATTTCTGCCTCAACCTCTACAGCGGCCACCAGCGGCCATTGCCACGATGCCCCCAGTGAATTGCCGTGAAGCCCATTTTAAAACGCTCGTATCTTAGGGCCACTTGGCCGTCGTGCCCTTTTCCATTTATTCCATTATATTATGTATTCGAGAGTGTTATTAAAAATAATGTTAACGTTGTGTGTCCCATTATAAAGTTCAAATTGTTTCAACGTACGTACATTTATGTAGCGTACGCTCCCTCCTGATCCTGCACACTAGTTTTCATAATGCATTGATGCTTGCCTAAAGCGCCACGCATCCTGCGCGCGAGTACTGAAGTACTTGCTTTTTCTATAAGACCCTATCTAAAGGAGATTTAAAAAGGTATAAAAGTCGTGTGTATGAAAAACTAGGGACTGTATACAATTAAAATGGGTCACAGACTATTCGATGGTAAGCGTTGAGCGCCCAGCATTAATACATAACAGTCAGGTTACCAACCGTGTAGTACGTGTAACAACCAGTATAAATATTTCGTGAGCTCGAAATGATTTCGTGCGCTCGAAAAAAATATTTTCGTGAGCTCGAAATGTTCTTGGTTTGTTTGTCATACAATCCATTATGTTTTTAGGACGTCAACAAGGTGTATAAGTTACGATTCCACCCAGCTAGCGGGTGCCGCGCAAAGCGCGACCGTCCAAAATATTCCCCCAAAATGATGCACCATATGGGTGCACCACCCTAAATTGAAAGGAGAATTTCTACGCGAGCTCATCTGCATGAAATGTGCCCCCACAATTTCTTTTGAAAAAGGATGCCGTTTGGTGAAATAAATGGTGGGATTGTGTAATAGGATAGGATCAACTCCCTGGTTTTTGAGCTTCAATCTGAGGGCAGACTTGACAAAATTACGGTTGAAAAATGGGTCCCAATTGCCCTAGAACGTGGAGGGATGCCATTTGTAAAATGGCTGCTTGCAGGCTCGGGAAGTATCACTTTTCGGGAGGTGAGTTTCTTTTGGTGTGAATATTGAAAAATGTAATTGGCTAACCTACTAAAAATTGAAAAGAAATGGAAAGATAAAGACCAAACCAATAATCTGATTGTTGTTTGAGAAACCCCAGTGATGTCGGTGTGCATGAAACTTGGTCGTGAACATTGTTGATTTTACACTGTTTTCAATGGGACTGGTGCACCCATATGAGTACTTGCAGTGGAGAAACGTGGCATGGCAACCATATCAAACGTAGTTGAGTTGTTTACTACTAAAAACACGGCATCAGACTACTCTCATGTATAGACTGGCTACAGGTCCCTACACATTTTTGCACTGATTCTGTCTATTGAGCTATGCATTTGTAGGGAATCGGGCCGGGAGCGGGATCCAGTCTATGTTTTTTCCTTGCGTTTTTTTCCGCGCACGTGGAAATGTCATATTCTCAAAATCGGACTACGGTGCCAACATTTTGGAAATTTTTATCATAACCTATAAATTCAATATTGATCCATCATCATGCCATCTCACAACAGACGAAAAAAAATGCACGAAGGAGATATGGCTGGAGCGGCAGCAAAGTGCCAACGTTTAGACGCGTTTTTTAGGTGAGATTGCTTAGTCATAAACATGCACGTTTACGTAACATAGGCCAATTAAAAAATATTTGGCATTGGGAAGATTCGTTTTCAATTTTCATAATCATATTTACGTTTACATAGACCAATTATTTGGCGTTGGGGGATTCGTTTAAAATTTTCATAATCATATTTATTTCGAAGAATATTTTTTCAAGATTTTTAAGTAAATAAATGAATTGAGTTTAAGTAAATGAATAAGGGGAGGGCGGGGGTGAAAATGGGGTAAGTTACTGGGGGTCATAACTTGCAATGCGAGTGCTACAAAATAACTAAATAATTAAACAACAAATATTGTAAAAACTTCATTCAAATAATTTTCACTTTTTGTGTGTGTGTATATCCACTCAAGTTTTTTAATTTTATTTAAGTTTTTGATGCATGTTTAAAAATTGTAAATTCAATGTAATTTTGTCTTTAGCAACCAAATTGAATGTTTTTAATAAACCATGAATAATAATAATCATAATTCAATTAAATTTGAATGCTGTTTTTAGGTTGCAAAATATTTGTATTATTTTCTTTGATCTAGGGCACAATCAGTTGCAACTGCTGAACCCACTGAACCCAATGTATTCACAGAACCCGCAATAAAAACAGAAGTAAACATAAAAAAACAAGTTTCAACAATGACCGCAAACAATAATGAAAAGATGTGCAAGCTTTTTGACCTGGCCTACATGTATGTTGTAGCAAAACGTGAACTGCCATTCACCATGTTCAGGACAATTGTGAGTATTGAAGAAAAAAACATAGTGTCACTCTTGGAGAAACATATACATACATGTACACAATGTATGCAAATGAAAAAGCATGTAAAATGTTCATTGATGAGATAGGACATACCGGTACCATGGTTGACGAATTGGACAATAACTGGCAAAGTACGGGAATAAACCAGAGACCATTCTACTTCTCACTAATGTTTGATGGCAGCGCAGATAAGACATTCTCTGAAAAAGAAGTGACTTCAGTCAAAATCGTCAAAGATGGAAGACAAGAAATCAAACTACTTGGGTGAGTACTGAGTGAAATAAAAGTCACTGCAAATTATTGTCATGGAAATAATTATTGATACTTTGCTTGATGTACACGTCATGTAAAGACATTCTGTTCACTTACAAATTAAAGTTGTTGAGCTGAATCCCAGGTTGCAAGTATTCTTTTTTTACAAATCACTAATTTGTTAACTACATGTAGTCTAATTTATATACATTTCTGTTTAGGATTACAGAGCCAAAAAGGAGCAACGCTGAAGCCATTTACAAGTGTGAGCAACACAAGTTGAAACTTACCCAGTCGTTGGTGGCAACAGCAGCAGATGGGGCATCTGTGAACACTGGGCAGTATAATGGAGTGTTCACCAAACTGACACAAGGAGGATGCCCTTGGATGATGAAGATCCACAGAAAAAAAGCGGTTGAATCTCTTGACAAAGATTACACAGTCTTAGTCCAGCTCTTTGAGAACATGGCATCAGGTAATATAAAAGACCCAACAGCACCGGATCAAGCTAAACTGAAGGGGTACCTCAAGACACTGAAGTCAGCCAAGTTTGTGTTGTATCTTGCATTCTATGCCGACATCTTGCACGACTTGGCTCAGCTTTCCCTTGGATTTTAGTCTAATGAAGTACTTGTCTATGAAGTGAGAGCCAACACTGAGGCAACACTAGATACAATTCAAATGAAGAAGACAAACCCAGGGAGACGAACAAGTGCGGCACTAGAAGAAGTTACGCAAGATGACAACTGGACTTTCAGAGGGCACAAACTCACTGTAGTAACATTCACATGGAATGATTCAACAAGATCGCCAAAGCTACATTACATGTACCATCAATGATGTAGTCAGCTGTGTTGATTCTCGACTGCGATCTTTTGCGGAGGATGAAGTTTTGGTAGCAGCTGATATCCTCGATCCCACTAACTACCCTTCAAGCTCTGACAATAATGCAATCCGTGAATATGGAAATGAACATGTTAAGAATCTGACCAACCATTTTGATGAAGTCATGGTGAAGCAGGGATGTCAGCCTCAGACATCGATGCTGAATGGATGAGAATAAAGCTTAACATTGCACGAAACCACACTCATCTTAGACCAGTTGATCTGTGGCACAAGATGCTTACTTAAAAGCATGACGAATTCCCAAACTTTCTCCACATTGTCCAGATTCTGTTGGTATTCCCAATAGCATCTGCACAGGTGGAAAGGCAGTTCTCGGCTATCAAACGAATTCTGGGTGATTGGAGAATATGTCTAGGACTCGGCATCACTGAAAGTCTCCTGCGTATCTCAGCAGAATGACCAGAGCCTGTCCAGTTTGACCCAAAGCCTGCAGTTTCCAGGTGGTGGAGTAGCTGTGTCATATCCCGACGACCCAATCAACTCGGCGGACGCCAACACAGCAAGATAAGGAGATGCCTAGCGATTATGATGACTCTGAGTCAACAGATTCAGAACGGGGCTACATGTACAACTCTGATGAGATTCAGCAGCAGGAGGATGAGTTTAATGAGTATAATCAAACCGACTCTGATTTCTGATTGGTATGTACGACTGTTGGCTTAAGAAATGTAATAAAAGACAATACCAGTGGTAAATTACAAGTATCTTCAATTGGGCTTATTTATTTTTACTGTATTTTTACAACTATTAGTAGTGTCTTTGAACAGCATGTGAACAGTGACAATGAAATAAATACGGGTTGGAAAGTTGAACACCATCTTCAAATCGAAAGAAAGTATACATAAGTCATCAACAAATAAAAGTTTGAAAATGGCCTTGATGCCCTTTAAGTTGGCCTTGGTTGGTGTCCCTTTCTTTTTTGGAGCCTTTGAGGCCAAGTGGCCTTGACCTTCTGAAGCTTAAGGTTGAGGCCTGTTTCAATGCTCCAAATTATGTCCCCAGGATGTGGTGCTGAAGGCGTTTGCTTGTAGAATTATATTTGAGAATTTTTTTTATGATTAAACCTGCTTTTAGTCGTATCCCAGGTGCCCCGAAATGCTTCGAAATATGCTACAAATATCCCCAGATCGGAGGGAGCTTTGCCCCACTTGATCCCTACAAGCCGCTTTCCCGTTGGACCTCAATAGGGGCCTAAACACTGACCTGGACCCCCTGGCTGGTGGCTGGGACACTCGACCAGTGAATATTTGGTTAAAAGTTAGGGCTGTTTGGAATATATATTTGAATAGCATTTTGCTGGTTCGAATAAGCGGAAAAGCCAATAGACTATGAACTCGTTTCTTTTACGAACCTCACTTTTGCTATTTAACAGACTTGAATTTCAAAGAAACTTTGTACATACTCAGAAATCACACTGACCTCGTGCATATTAATCGGATGTCATGATGACATCACCACGTGACACGTGATGTCCTCTTAAAGGTGTAAGGGGCCGTCCAAAGTTTTCAACATTTTAATGGTCGTACAAAGCGTGCGACAGGGGGGAGGGGGGTCGGAGGCCGCGTACGACTTTAAATTGTGAATAAAAGGTTGATTTTTTACCGTACAATCAGCAAAGGAAAATTATATAATTGGTTTTGTTTCCTTCTTTTTTTATCTCAAAAGAATTTTCAACGTTAAAATCAGAAGCAATACAAAGTTCGCTGTTCAAAAATGATTGCTTCGGCAGGTATGGTTATACCCTGTTAACAGCTATTGTGCAACTCCGAGAAAAAAAACCCGGTGCGTCCCTGGCTAGCTATACGTAGCTTGCGAGGATGAGATACTTTTGACGCCACTCGCACTATATGCCGCGGCGACCGAGTTGTCAATGATTTTGTATAGCGCAACGTTAACCATGCGGTGTACATACACACATTGATGCCCTAGCTAGCCCTGAATAAGCGCGCGAATGTGCCAAATGTGAATGAATAACCTTTGACACGACTGCACTGCGACTCATTCCCACAGCTGTGCATGGACATCGTGCACGCAATGCCAGCTGGAGCAGAGAGCTGGAGCAGAGAGCTGGAACAGAGAGCTGGAGCAGAGAGCTGGAGCGGAAAGTTGCGCGAAGCAGAGAGCTGGAGCGGAAAGTTGCGCGGAGAGCTGGAGCGGAAAGTTGCAGTGGAGAGCTTGCGCGGAGAGCTTGCGCGAAGAGCTTGCACGTAGAGCTTGCGCTGAGAGCTTGCGCTGAGAGCTTGCACGGAGAGCTTGCACGAAGAGCTTGCGCAGGGAGCTTGCGCGGAGAGCTTGCGCGGAGAGCTTGCGCTAGGGCCGGGATTACAATTGACAACAGTGCATAACGTACACATGTATGGGTGTACTTTCCTTGGCACACGACAGTTTAGTAGCAAAACCTTTTTTTTTTAAGTCTACTTCTTGATAGCCTGCATGTATGATGCGTACCTCTTTCTTCAAGCTGTCCAGGTCTTCTCGAGTTCTACTGAGCGCAAATACTTCAGCCCCACATTGGGCCAGCATCTTGGCTGTATCTCTCCCAATGCCTGTTAAAATAAATACACATACTTATGTACCGATACGTTGACATTTAGTTGTAATGACTTGAGTCAAAGACTCGACTCGGGTCACACTTTTTGGCGACTCGACTCGAGTCCCGATGGGTAAATGACTCTACTCGACTCGAGTCACTGCAGGCAAATGAATCGACTTGGGTCCTTCATCAAAATGACTCGCCTCGACTTGAGTCCCCCAAAATATTTGCAACGATTCCATACGCCAGTGCCGGTTTATATGTTCATGTCACGTTTAATGTTAAGTGTATAATTATGTTTAAGTACTGTATAGTATACATACATGTACAGCGACAGTCTGTTTTCCCTCCTCCATGATACAACAAACACTCCCACTTTAAGTTTCTGTAACGTGTTTAGTTATTGTATAGTATTCAAATATCGGTATTTGCGACTCAATTTGACTCGACTTGACTTGACTTGATTCGGAGGGGGGGGGGGGGGAAAGGGGGGGGAGGGGGGAGGGGGGGGGGGGGGGGAAAGGGGGGGGGAGGGGGGGAGGGGGGAGGGGGGAAGGGGGGGGGGGGGAGGAGGGGGGGGGGGGAGGAGGGGGGGAGGGGGGGATAGTCATGTCATGTGTCCCATCCATTTTGGCCAGGATTGTCTGAAAATCAACTATTGATTTAGACTTGACCCAAGTCGGGCTTACCATGGAGTTAAGACTACCAATTTGCTTTCGTCAATCCGGCTGAATAATTATGTGCATGCTATGTTGGCCTTAGATATAGGGCGCCCTCATCTGGTTGTCGTTCCGCGATCGGCATCAACGTGATGTCATATCATCATGTCAGTGAAGTAAATCCGACTTGACGGATCGGCCAATCAAAACCCCCCCGGTGATGTACTTTATTCATACCGGACTATGTGCATACATGATTATGCGCGATGTACATTATGCCAAATAAGTCAGCCAGCCAATCGGAGTACGGACTACATACATTGGTGATCGCAGTAAGTACCCATAAATTGTCAAGCAGGTAAGTGCGCGGATGGGTACTTACTTGTGATCTGGGGCCAATTTCACGGAGCTGCTAAGCACAACAATTTGCTTAGCATGAAAATGTGTCCTTGGCAGAAACAAGGTTACAGACAAAATGTTCACGTGATCTTTACTGGTTTTGATTGATAATCAACTATTTTTTTGCTTAGCATGAAAAACACGTAGAATTTTGGCTGGTAACCTGTTTTTAATGAGCAAGACTTTTTTGTGCTAAGCAAATTTTTGTGCTTAGCAGCTCCGTGAAATTGGCCCCAGTACAGTAGCTAAACCGCTAACAGACTATGGAGGAATGGTAGGCAGTACCATACTGACACTAGTACACTATACTAGTAGGATGCCTTTTTAAAATTAAATAGCTGCGTCCATACTTCGTTTATTTAGTTAGGGTATAGTGCAAACTTAACGGCCGGAAAATGTACACGATAGCTAGACTACATACATGTACCGTTTGTACATGTACACATAATGTACCGTACGCTATGTATAACATGTACACTGTACATAATTGTGTACATTGTGTACATCACGTACGTCACGCAACTGGGTCAAAGTTCTTATTATTATATGCTAATTTATACAATTCTACAATTTGATTGGCTTCTACCGTTTTCGGTAGATGAGTTCGTTGGTTGTGTACAAACGTGTAGCAGATCCGACAACACGAGCGGGGGCGGCGCATGAGGGCGCGCTACTGATGAGTCGAGTGTGGAGGTGACGCGTGGCGCACGATGTGGATGACCATGAGAAATGTTACCACAGAATCCCGACTTGGGTCAAGTCTACCATTGATGACGAGGCCCTTAAATGTTGTATTGAAATGATAAAAACCATTGTACTTATGTAGAATTGTATGTATTTCTTGTACGGTACATCCGGTAGTACGCAGCACACATTTCGCTGTGTTAACCAGTTCGTGCCGGAGGATGTACATAAACACGCCACGAGCAAGGCCGGAAATGTCTGTCAGCAGCGAGCAAAGCCGAAAATGCGTGGGTGTGTTTCCCGGTACCATCGGCCTGAACCCGCCTCGGATCGATGATAAAATAATCGATCAACCGCAACAAATTACTCACTTTCTTTATATTTTGCTTAGGATTGATCACCGATATAAAACAAATGGAAGAGGATTGTATATAAATCTAGTGCTAAATAAAACAACATATAGTCCAGGAAAAATAGGTTTTGACCTCAAACAAATTGCAACAAATTGTTTTTCACCACAGTGCACTTCTATAAGGTCCCTAGAATTACATACTAAAAGTCGACAAAAATCCAAGTGGTGGAAATATGACTAATTTGCATAAATCGTTAATCCCTGCCGCGTAATATATTTATTCCCATATTTGGGTATATATATATATTTTTAATTTTTTTAAAGGTTTATTTTGGTGATTCTACTTACATATCCTTACATCAATAACATTTGCTAAATCATATAAGTGACTGAATAATTATGGGAACATAGTAAATATCAAAAATGACAACTTCGTGACCCTATAAATGTGCGCACACTACACTGTCTCCAGATATCATCAAGTAGTCGGTATTGGTGAGCTTCAAATTCACCAAGTTGCTTACTGGCACAGTTATCATATTAAAACCTGAGAAATGTTACCACAGAATCCCGACTTGGGTCAAGTCTACCATTGATGACGAGGCCCTTAAATGTTGTATTGAAATGATAAAAACCATTGTACTTATGTAGAATTGTATGTATTTCTTGTACGGTACATCCGGTAGTACGCAGCACACATTTCGCTGTGTTAACCAGTTCGTGCCGGAGGATGTACATAAACACGCCACGAGCAAGGCCGGAAATGTCTGTCAGCAGCGAGCAAAGCCGAAAATGCGTGGGTGTGTTTCCCGGTACCATCGGCCTGAACCCGCCTCGGATCGATGATAAAATAATCGATCAACCGCAACAAATTACTCACTTTCTTTATATTTTGCTTAGGATTGATCACCGATATAAAACAAATGGAAGAGGATTGTATATAAATCTAGTGCTAAATAAAACAACATATAGTCCAGGAAAAATAGGTTTTGACCTCAAACAAATTGCAACAAATTGTTTTTCACCACAGTGCACTTCTATAAGGTCCCTAGAATTACATACTAAAAGTCGACAAAAATCCAAGTGGTGGAAATATGACTAATTTGCATAAATCGTTAATCCCTGCCGCGTAATATATTTATTCCCATATTTGGGTATATATATATATTTTTAATTTTTTTAAAGGTTTATTTTGGTGATTCTACTTACATATCCTTACATCAATAACATTTGCTAAATCATATAAGTGACTGAATAATTATGGGAACATAGTAAATATCAAAAATGACAACTTCGTGACCCTATAAATGTGCGCACACTACACTGTCTCCAGATATCATCAAGTAGTCGGTATTGGTGAGCTTCAAATTCACCAAGTTGCTTACTGGCACAGTTATCATATTAAAACCTTATGAAAAATCATAGGAACAATGATAACATTGTGATATTTGGCCCAGCAAACAAAAACTGGAGGAAAATGGTGTGTCCATAAATTGGGCGAAAAAGTAGTTAAAGGGTTGCCTAACATGGGAGACGTGAACAAGTTCAAGGAAATCCCCAAAATACATTTTAACGTAGATAGGATTATTGTAAGCAACAACAATCTTTAATTTGGGAGGTTTCCTTGAACTTATTCAAGTCTCTCACCTTAGGCAACCCTTCACATACTTGTTAGCCCAATTTAGGGACACACCATTTTCTCCCAGTTTTTGTTTGCTGGGCTAAATATCACAATGTTAACATTGTTTATGTGATTTTCCATAAGGTTTTAATAGGATAACTGTGCCAGTAAGCAACTTGGTGAATTTGAAGCACGTCAATACTGACTACTTAATGATATCTGGAGACAGTGTAATGTGCGCACATTTATAGGGTCACGAAGTTGTCATTTTTTATATTTACTATGTTCCCATAATTATTCAGTCACTTATATGATTTAGCAAATGTTATTGATGTAAGGATATGTAAGTAGAATCACCAAAATAAACTTTTCAAAAAAAATAATAAAATATATACCCAAATATGGGAATAAATATATTACGCGGCAGGGATTAACGATTTATGCAAATTAGTCATATTTCCACCACTTGGATTTTTGTCGACTTTTAGTATGTAATTCTAGGGACCTTATAGAAGTGCACTGTGGTCAAAAACAATTTTTTGCAATTTGTTTGAGGTCAACAAAACAAAATTATGTATTTTGCCTGGACTAATAAGATTTTATAGATGGTTGGAACAAGGCGTTCGGTCGTCTTAAGTTGATTTGCATAATGGCCACGTGAGGTCGCTGTTCGTGCTGTAATTTTGCACTGCTACTGTAATTGCAGCGTGCAGCGTGGATTTTTGAAATATTATGACAAACGCCTTGCACAAGGCTAACATTCGACAGACCTTTTTCGATCTTGTCAATTTGATTTAGGCCAATAATATTCAAGTAAAGTCCTATGTTACGGAGGCTAGCTACATGTAGATCCTGATTAATCATGATGTACCGGTAGGTCTAAGACATAGTCCCACAAAAGGGGATGTAAAGACCTAGCTCTTTTCTTTCTTTTGTCATCCTTGTGAATGTCGCTAGACAAAAGACAGAGAGAACTAATTAGAAGCCTAACAGCCCCATTTGTGGGGCTAGCCTTGACACTAGGGCCTAACATTAATCATAATGCAGACCCACTCACTGGGCCTTAGAACTTATTGTACACCCGAGCATTATGAAAACACATGGGACATTTTTGCATTATTCATTATTCATGTAACATTATTTGTCATGAAATCTTTCAAATAGAAAAATGTATTACACAGCAGACAACCAAACGATATGTGACCTGTTCCAACGAAACCCGGACAAAATTGGCAATTTTTGTTTTTTAGATTTGGTTTTTTCAAATTCTCTAGATTATCAGCTTTAAAATGATGTAACATTTATACACACTCCAACCCTATCTTTCCTTGGGGAAGGATTTAGTGATAAAACACTGACAACCTAATTATGAGAAAAACAGCTTTGAAGTTCAGAAAAGCGTATTATTTCTATACACAAATGTTTCACAAAATTGGAAACAAATAACACTTTTGGGTAACGGATTATGTTTAAATTTGAAATTGTAGATTAATAGTTTGTGATTCAGGAAAACCTAAAACCTCAAAATGGTAACATTCACCAATCAGATTGTCGAACACGTAATTTTGTTGGCTCATAGTGTAGGCTGTTATGTAGGATTTCAAAGTTGTGCATTTTTTTTGCTAAGGATGCTTTTTTTATTTGATTTTACTTACGTTAATTTTACTGACAATTACATGTACCGGTACTTCAATTTATTAAGCCAAGGAGTTACAGATACCGAGTATTGAGTAATATCATCTCACTGGTTGACAGCCATCTTGAATTTCAATGTTTTATAACCCAGGATTGGAATTTCGTATATCACTCTATTTTGTTGTCAATACCCACATTTATTATGCTAAGCAGTTCAAAAACCATACTATTGACTTGCTAATATATAGATCTCTATTAGGCTACATAAAAAAAATGAATTGTTTCTCATCAGAACCCTTTTGAAAAAATGGTCCGTCAGGGCATTTTATATTTTATATTTTATAGAATAAAAATGTCGCCGAATCTTTGAAACCGGTATCTGACTAAACAACTACAGGCGCGCTGGTTTCGTTCGTGCCTACCGAATATACATACATGTACATGTACATGTACATGTTGATGAACCGGGCGTTGGTGGTAAGCGCTGATGTGCATTTAGCTCTGATATGATAATTTTTGTTGCGACCTGCGAACGTATAGGTTACTACTTCCGTGGCTCAGCTGCGCGGCAGAGCATGTACGCTACCCGGAATGCCGTGCGTTTTTCGACACAGAAATCTATGAAGCTCGTCTGGTGTTTTCCAGCGCCCAGTTATAGTATGGGCGCCACCGCGGTAGGCGCGCTCGCTTAGTGTGCGGGGGTGAAAGCGCTAGTTGACAAAAACTTCGTTGGGACATTGCATTCTTTATCTAAATTACAAATTGTTTTCGTTGATTTACTTTCCAAAACTGACCAATGCACACATTTCATATAGAATAAAAGCTTAAATAATGCTGGTAGAAACACAAAAATATAGTTAAGTCGATTTATTTTCCCATCAGTTATTTTGAGCACCCCAGTTTTTGTTACTGAAAGAGGCACACAGACACCGTTCTCACTACTATACTCGGCTTCTCCGATCTCCTGTCTGCCGTCGATTTAGATTTTTCCGGTTTGCTTCTGCTGGAACATGTATGGCCACTAAAAACATTCACTTGGCCCGCGTGAGTTTTAACTGTTATTGCTTTCAACAGCGTATTTTTACAGCATATACAAAATAAAAAAATTAAAAATCTCGGAATTTTCGGGCGTCCGGTACATTTATATTTTGTTTATAAAATATAAAAAAATATCCACCCGGCACGAAAAATTGGCCCGGCCGCTGATGAGAAACAATCAATTTGTTGTATGTAGCCTTAGGATGAAACGTCTTAAATTTAAAAATGGCCCCCATTTTAGAATCAGTTTGCTTGCTTAAAAACTTTGGATGTGAATGCCATAATCAACATTGAGTTTGCCAAGAAGATGCAGTATTAAGTTGTAAACTACTTACCATATTTATATCACATTCTAAAACTTTTTAAAATTTAACCCTAACCACCCCGAGTCCATAAAAATCCATTTCCTGTTTTGGAGGATTTTAGCGGATTCAGGATACCTCCATATTGAACAAACTGGAGGAGTGTGATGGATTGAGGATTTTAAGCCTAGCGTTACTGGAGGAGTGTGATGGATTGAGGATTCAGAAATTTAGGTGATGGACTGTGAAGGACTCTATGGAGAAACACAACACACTGCAATTTTGTGTATGCCACCATGGTATCCTGAATCCGCCAGAGTCCATCAACTTCTGCTGATGGATTATTGATGGACTCAGGACATCTTCAGTATGCATACTGGTGGAGTTTGATGGACTCAGGACACCAGCAGTTTTTGCAAACCAAACTTGGTGGACTGTGGCGGATTCAGGATACTTTCTAGAAAAAGCAGTGAGGGGGTTAGGGTTAAGGAATCTGTAATTCCCTTGTACTTTTGTAGGTTAGCATGGTTAAAAAGCTTTTCATCTTGATACAAATTGTTCATTCAGGATTGACAACATATGACACTTATAATTTATAAGTACGTTGTATGATATCTACATACGGTACATGTTATCAATACTGAACTTAACAGTTCCCGTCTGCTTCACATTTGGAACTCTCTGTGCACTACTGGAATAACTGCTGACTCGGCGATATTCAAGGTTTGGCACATTTTATAGATTCTCAAGTATATGCTCCTGCATCTGAAAGTCTGGGGCTCTTAGTCTTGTTTGAAGTTAATCAGAACAAAAACAATAGGGGCGGGATGATTAAGGTCATCAATGTTTTACTTTGATGATGCAGATATTATTTTCAGATTCTCAGATATTATTTGGCCTTGGTGACCTACATGTAACTACTGGCCTTGGTAGCATCCATAATGTTGCTTCATTCAAGGCCAAAGTGGTTTTGCCCTAATACCAAATTCAAGGCCTGCAGGTCCACATCATTCACTGACTAACGAGGACACAACTACGTCTACGGTGATACTTAGAAAAGTCCACTTCTGGATATTAACGCAGAGGGGAAGCTTAACCCTAACCCTACCTAATGCTACTTTTTACTACTAGTAGTAAAAAGTAGTATGCAGTACTCTCACTGACTTGTGTGCAATGCCTGTAGCAATTTGTAGTATTTGGTACTTCACCCCTAATTGCACTCGTAGTACTTTTTAGCATTGGGTCCCTCTGCTTGCTGAGTGTGCATGGCCCATGTGTACAGCGAAAATTGTCACTTGGGACACAGCAATGGGTCAAGGCTGGACTACAGCATTTTTTTTGCCAGTTAAGTATTACTGACCTGTATTGCCACTATTAGTACTTTGTAGTTGGCAGTATCTGTACTCTGTCAGTACACACCCAATCATCAGTCACTGAGAGAGTGCTACAAAATACTAAGTAGTATTCTGTTGTACCAGTTCTTAAGCCCAAAGTAAGGCCTAGGGGGTTGGGGTTAAAGTGCATGTATGAAGCTGGTGGAAGGTTGAGCAGAAAATACCATATGTATACATGTACAGGGTGCAAGTTAAAACAAATAATCCAACCTTGGGCTAGAAGTAGTGGGGGGGGGGGGGGGGGGGGAGACAAGTGCCCTGAAGACCCCCACTGATGGAGCTGAGATGACATAAAAGTACAGAAAAAGCATTCCACCGCTGGACAGCTGTAGGCATGAAGGAGAACTTACAGATGTCCTTGGAGGAATGGGTTGTGAGAAGCTGGTATCTAGACTGAGTACTTTCTTAGCCTGGTATCTGTCATTGGGGTCAGGTACGTGATCCTTGTTTATGGCAATGAGCTAGTGGGGAATTGTGTACTTCCTAATTTTGAAGGCTGCTTCCCTTCTGCTCTCTTCTGGATGGCTTCTACTTGGTTAATCGAGGTTTGATGATGGGGATTCAAAACTGTGGAGCAATATTTTAAATGTGGCCTGACCAGAGAGATGTACATGTAAGCTTTTTTTTTTTTTCAACCCGTGGGTTACAGTGCCTTAGATTTCTCTTAATTAACCCTAGCATCCGGTTGGCTTTTAAAGTGATCACATACTGTATGTGTATTCCAGGAAAGTTTGGAGTTAAAAGATAGTCCCAGATATGGATGTTTATCAACTGATGTCCGTACATCATCACCCAAGTAGTAGTCAAAGCATCACATGGCATTTGTCTATGTTAAACTTCATCTGCCATTTGGCTGACCAAGAATGCAGCTGAATCAAGATCTTTTTGAAGAGCTCTGCAGTCATCCACAATTTTTAATAGAACGGTACATAAAACAATAAACTGATGGTGAACATCATTGGTGAATGTGAGAAATAACAATGGCCATAACACCATACCTTGGGGAACTCCAGAAAGAACATATGACCACTCCGAAGCTTCGCCATCCACCACAACTCGCTGGCTTCTTTGGGTGATGAAGTTGTTGAACCCCTTTAGAAGAGAGCCATGAACTCCGTAATGATATAGTTTTAATAAGGAGGAGCCTTTGGTAGGGTACTCTATCAAATGCCTTGGAGAAGTCAAGAATGATGGGATCTGTTTGCTTTCTGTCATCCAGGGCCTCAGCAAGATCATGAGTTGTAATGATAAGCTGTGATTCACCGTTTGGAGCGACCAGGGCAAAAGCCATGTTGACTTTCAAAATAAAATGCTGTGAGTTTAATAATGATCCTTTACATGGCTACATGTACATACAAATAATATGCTCAAGTATTTTACATTATATTGATGTGAGTAAATACGGGTCGGTAGTTTGCGGCTTCACTGCAATCACCTCTTTTTATTATGGAAACCATGTTTGCAATCCTCCAGTTATGAGGGATTTTACCGGACTTCAACGACTGTTGAAAGATGGATAACAAGATAGGAGATCTTTCCTCTCCCATGTCTTTAAAAAAAACGGGCTGGAAAGGGATCCGGACCTGTTGCCTTGATGATGTTAATCTTCTTTAGGAGTTTATGCACACCACTTTATTCATCAAAATCAACATTTCTTTTAATGAAACCTTAAACTGTAGGTATTAAAGATTTCATTAATGACAACAAATACAAATTACATTTGCATGAAATTTTTACCCTCTCAACGTTGAGCGGGCCACTACATGATACTATGATAGTGCATCGCGCGACTTAAGACACCTTTTTGTAGAGCCGATCACATATGGCCCATGATCCGTCCAGGTGTAGCCCAGGTTGGACAACGTTCTTCATTGCATTACGACTGACGTCCAGGGTATCAATTTATCCTGCCATAGCGAACAATTTTACAACACATTGTTTTCGTATTTTTACCTGATGAAAGAAGCTGAAACATCTTTCTTGTGTCTGGAATTACAGATCGTCATGGGTTACAAAAAGCGAATGTGTATTTGGGTACTTATTTACAGAAAATAAATTGGAAATCCACACTTTTCGACCTGAACATCATGTACAGTGTACGAACTTCCTACGTGCGTGCGCGTGCACGCACGAGGCTGGCTTATCAGTCGTAGGCTGGCGCGGCTGCCGGGTATGCGCGCACGCACGTAGAAAGTTCATACCCAATGTTCACGTCGAAAAGCGTAGACTTGAAATTTATTTTCTGTAAATAAGTAGCCCAAAGACACATTCTCTATTTGTAACCCATGACGATCTGTAATTTCAGACACAAGGAAGACATACCGGTACCGGTAAGCGAGATTTCGGCTTCCTTCATCAGGTAAAAATATGAAAAAAATTTGTTGTAAAAATGTTCGCTATGGCAGGAGAAATTGATACCCTGGACTCTGTCGCATTGTACACAACGGAGGAGTCCAACCAGGGGCCAATTTCATAGAGCTGCTAAGCAAAAAAATCTGCTTAGCACAAAAAAGTCTTGCTCATTAAAAACAGGTAAACACTTTATTAGCAAAAATTATACGTGTTTTTCATGCTAAGCAAAAAAACAGCCGATTATCAATCCAGAACAATAAAGATCAGGTGAAAATTTGGTCTGTGTAACCTTGTTTTTGCCAAGGACAAATTGTCATGCTAAGCAAATTGTTGTGCTTAGCAAATTTGGCCCCCTGGGGGTGCACCACCCTAATTGAAAGGAGAATTTCTACGCGAGCTCATCTGCATGAAATGTGCCCCCACAATTTCTTTTAAAAACGGATGCCGTTTGGTGAAAGAAATGGTGGGATTGTGTAAATATAGCATAGGATCAACTCCCTGGTTTTTGAGCTTCAATCCGAGGGCAGACTTGACAAAATTACGGTTGAAAAATGGGTCCTACATGTAATTGCCCTAGAATGTGGAGGGATGCCATTTGTAAAATGGCTGCTTGCAGGCTCGGGAAGACGTTCGGAAGTATCACTTTTCGGAAGGTGAGTTTCTTTTGGTGTGAATATTAAAAAATGTAATCCGCTAACCTACTAAAAATTGAAAAGAAATGGAAAGATAAAGACCAAGACAATAATCTGATTGTTGTTTGAGAAACCCCAGTGATGTTGGTGTGCAGGAAAACTTGGTCCTAAACATTGTTGATTTTACACTGTTTTCAATGGGACTTGAATTAGGCTGGTGCACCCCTGGGCTTAGCATGGTGGTCATGCCCTAGACACCCATCTCATGAGGAGACACCAATCGCTCTCGGGCGGGGATAGCGCACAATGCTTGCAATCGCGAGGGGTATGACAGCACGCAGCCACCGTACAGCTTGTGCCATGACATAAAACAGTCGCTGCGCCGCGCGCTTGTTGTTTACCACCGGTCGATACACTTTGACCTGTTACGTCACTGACATCCACGATATGATGCGCGCGCACGTCCATATTCTCCCCTGGTTGTGAACAGCAACTGTGCAGTAGTCGCTCGAATACTGGGTCGAATTTCCTGGATTTGCAAGCAAAGAATTGATCGTGAGTACCCCCGAAGACCACCTCGACGTACTTGGAAAATTTTTGCTTAGCATGAAAATGTGTCCTTGGTAAAAACAAGGTTACAGACCAAATTTTCACGTAATCTTTATTGTTTTTGATTGATAATCGGCTGGTTTTTTGCTTAGCATAAAAAACACGTAGAATTTTGGCTGATAAATTGTTTTTAATGAGCAAGATGTTTTTGTGCTAAGCAAATTGTTGTGCTTAGCAGCTCCGTGAAATTGGCCCCTGATCGTGTGCCAGCCAGGCCCGGTTCAATACGAATTTGCATTATTTTGTACAAGTACCGCTACGCGCGCACACGCATGCGCGCTATACAGTGCAGCGATGCAAGCCTGCGCTCTTGCACCATAAATAAAACAGTCGTTGGTGGTCGCTCGAAAAGCCATTGTCGTGTCCCCCGTCTTCGCATAGTGTGCTCTTTACGTGAGTCGGGTGCTGTCGGGACGTCTATGTAGTTTATATAGACCGCGACGTTATAGGCATCATTGTTTTGAAAAGCTGGTCAAAATTGCTCGGATTTGCAACCCCAAATAACCGTGAGTACCAATAAAGCCATAACAGTTTTTCTTTAACATGTATAGAAGCCAGTGTGCGCTTTCCAATATACATTGTCAAGTATTTGGCATATTTTTGTCAACTTTTGTGGTCACAACTTCTTTTTTAATGGAACAATTGCAGAATACCCCGCCACGCGAAAGCAACCCCCTAAATACAGCGGATACGGGATACGGGTGGATCGTAAGCGAATAGCCAAGGAGAAGAGTGATCACGAGAGGGCGCAGTTTTCCCCCAACATCCGGCTTGTGCCAAGCACGGACTTTTAGAGGCGGATACGCGGATACTCGGTAGGCCCGGGTGGGCCAAGCACGCACGCAACGCTAATGGATAGGGGATTTTGTAAAAACGACTAAGTCCAAAGGAGTTCCCCCAGAGGCGGATACGCGGATACTCGGTGGGCCGGGGGGGGGGGGGGGGGGGGGGGGGGGGGGGTGGAACAGGCAGGCACGCACGCAACGCAAATGAATAGGGGATTTCGTAAAAACGACTAAGTCCAAAGGAGGTCCCCAGCAGACACGCACGCAACGCAAATGAATAGGGGATTTCGTAAAAACGACTAAGTCCAAAGGAGGTCCCCAGGAGGCGGATACGCGGATACGCGGATACTCGGTGGGCCCGGGTGGGCCAATCACGCACGCAACGCTACTGGATAGGAGATTTCGTAAAAAAGACTAAGTCCAAAGGAGGTCCCCAGGAGGTGGATACGCGGATACGCGGATACTCGGTGGGCCAGGGGGGGGGGGGGGGGGGGGATGGAACAGGCAGGCACGCACGCAACGCAAATGAATAGGGGATTTCGTAAAAAGGACTAAGTCCAAAGGAGGTCCCCAGGAGGCGGATACGCGGATACGCGGATACTCGGTGGGCCGGGGGGGGGGGAGGGGGGGGGGGGGGGGGGGGGGAGTGGAACAGGCAGGCACGCACGCAACGCAAATGAATAGGGGATTTCGTAAAAAGGACTAAGTCCAAAGGAGGTCCCCAGGAGGTGGATACGCGGATACGCGGATACTCGGTGGGCCCGGGTGGGCCAAACACGCACGCAACGCAAATAGATAGGGGATTCCGTAAAAACGACTAAGTCCAAAGGAGTTACCAATTAAAATGGATGCAGTCCCTAGTTAATTGTATACAGTCCCTAGTTTTTCGCATACACGACTTTTATAACTTTTTCTATACAACCCTATCTAGATGATATTGATTAGGTTCATAATTAAACAATAAAAATGTATACAGTCCCTAGTTTTTCGTATACACGACTTTTATACCTAGTTTCTATAAGACCCTATCTACATGATATTATTTAGGTGCATAAAAATAAATAAAGTCCCTAGTTAATTGTATACAGTCCCTAGTTGTTCGTATACACGACTTTTAAACCTTTTTTATATAAGACCCTATCTACATGTAGATGATATTATTTAGGTGCATAATAAACCAATAAAAATGGATACAGTCCCTAGTTAATTGTATACAGTCCCTAGTTTTCCGCATACACGGCGTGTAAACTTTTTATATAAAACCCTATCTAGATGATATTATTTAGGTGCATAATTAATCAATGAAAATGTTAAAATAAATGTCTACAGTTCCTACGTTGTTGTATACACGACTTTTATACCCTTTTTCTATAAAACCCTATCTAGATGATATTTTTTAGGTGCATAATTAACCAATTAAAATGGATGCAGTCCCTAGTTAATTGTATACAGTCCCTAGTTTTTCGTATACACGACTTTTATACCTTTTTCTATAAAACCCTATCTAGATGATATTATTTAGGTTCATAATTAACCAATAAAAATTTATACAGTCCCTAGTTTTTCGTATACGCGACTTTTATCCCTATTTTCTATAAGACCCTATCTACATGTAGATGATATTATTTAGGTGCATAATTAACCAATACAAATTGATACAGTCCCTAGTTAATTGTATACAGTCCCTAGTTTTTCGTATGTGGCGTGTATACCTTTTTCTATAAAACCCCATCTAGATGATATTATTTAGGTGCCTAATTAACCAATACAAATGGATACAGTCCCTAGTTAATTGTACACAGTCCCTATTTTTTTCGTATGTACACGAGTTTTAAACCTTTTTTATATAAGACCCTATCTAGATGATATTATTTAGGTGCATAATAAACCATTCATAAATACCATTCATAAGTTTAGGCATTCCTATTGGTTGAGAGCCCGTCACGTGGCCGGTATTAAACGGACGATAAAGACATTTTTTTCCACTAACGTAATAATTAGGAATAGATCTTTCATTCCTGAAAGTTAAATAAAAATCCCTCGTACATCCTCTGGATATTTGACCTTTTTTTTTAAATTTGTTTTTGAAAATGGTTTCTGCCAATTCTCAATCGCGAAAATTTACGCCTGCCTGTACTGTACGAATCTGGCTTTGCGGACGTTATATGAATCACTGAATAAAGTTAATGCATATGATGTCACACGCACGTCGCACTTCCCGACAGCGCCCCCAATGAGGTCTAGTTGCGTAATCACGGCATATACTGTCTGCACTTTGTTTGACCTCAATAAAAGCCACTCGGCCCGGTTGCTAGTGCGATTAGCGCGTACGCGTAGCGCGCGTGACGTCAATGCAACCCCTTTATTCGGGGAGCGCGCGAGCGCGGAGCAAATTTGTACGTGTTTCAATGGTGTGCTTCGAGTTAGCGATCTATACGTGTTTACTGTATGAGATGTTCGACTCGTGAGCGTGGAAGAATGAATGAGATACATTTCAACGTTGGTGGCGCACTTTTTTGGGACCCCTTCCGCACCCCCCCCCCCCCTGATCTAACTTAACTTCGAACTCTGCACATTGGGAACGAGGCAACCGCAACCTCCCCCGTGTACCGAGTGGACCGCGGGCTATTACCGACTTGGCACCAAGTCTAATGTACATAGAGCGCGCGCATGGTTTGCCGGAGGTTTATTGAGAGCAATAAACCGTGACCGCGTATCCGCGTATCCGGATACGGAGTGCATAGAAGTGTGGCGGGGTATTCTGCAATTGTGCCTTTTTAATTAGCACCATGCTTTACAACCGTTGGGGCGTAGAACGACAGACAAAATCCAAAATTCGAAAAAGGAGTGAAAACGCCCCAATTATTGGGTTTAATACATTGTCAAGTATTTGGCATGTTTTTGGCAACTTTTGTGGTCACAACTTCTTTTTTAATTGGCACAATGCTTTACAACGGTTGGGGCGTAGAACGACAGACAAAATCCAAAATTCGAAAAAGGAGTAAAAACGCCCCAATTATTGGGTCTAGATAACCATGGAGGTAGGAAACAGGGTATAAACTAGAGTAGAGGCCAGTAAACTCGGTCTAGTCATGCCCGTCAACTTGTCGTACTACCCAGCCTACTAATTTTAGGCCTAGCGTTGAATAAGTCCTACCTTTTCCTGCTCCTGTAACCAACGCCCTTTTCCCATCAAACTTTATATCCATGCTTGAAATTTCAGCTCTAAAACTTAAAAGCTCTCGTTTTGGGGTGATTCGCGATTCGCACTATATACCGGCTTGTTGTACATGACGTAGACAGAATGCGGGTTTGACACTAGAGGGCGCTATATAAATGGAGAACACATTAGGGTGCACTGGGCTGAAAACAGTTTAAAATTAACAATGTTCTGGACCAAGTTTCATGCACACCGACATCACTGGGGTTTTTCAAACAACAATCAGATTATTGTCTTGGTCTTTATCTTTCCATTTCTTTTCAATTTTATGCTGATGAGCTGGCGGAGAAATTCTCCCTTCAATTATAGGATAGTGCACCCATTATGCCGTGTCCGAAACGGGTGTCCAGGGCCCCTTTTCCAAACCTCTAGGCTTCGGCTTTGGCTCCGGCTTCAGTTTATGAGACTTCGTCTTCATGCATGAGGTCGAGGCTCCGCGACAAATTGTGAAAAATCGTGCTTCGAACCCACTAATTTTTTTCCATGGATACGTTAAAAAAGGATGTAGCAGTAATATACTGAATTTTTAAAAAAATCTGCCTTTGAACCCCTTGCGTTTTATCGTGCTGTTTTCGAACGAAAATGGTTAATGACATCGCCCCAAACAAAATTCGTGTAGATCGTGCCTGTGTACCGGGCTTTGCGGACGTTGTATAAATCACTGAATTTATTGATAACAATAACATTGATAAATAAATCATTTACAAACAGGTCAACTCGTACGCGAACCAACTCGTACGCGGGACAACTCGTACGCAGATTGATGAATTCGTACGCGGGACAACTCGTACGCCAGCCAACTCGTACGCGGTCCAACTCGTACGCGGTTCAACTCGTATGCGGTTCAAAATTGCGGTTCACGGGTAAAGGTGGCGTTAATCAATTTTAAAAAGGGGGATACTCTGGTCATCCAAGGCTAATCTGTACGATGTTGGGCATTATTATTAACCTTTTTGGCATTATTAACCTTTAGCCTTGTATACATTTTTGTCAACAATCCATTAAATGTAACAATATACAAGTTGCATGAGATTCAGTCTGTTCAGTCTCATCTCTTTCGGTTTTTAAGAATATTAGCCTATTGCTCAAGACTTTTCTTTGTACAAATACATTCGTTACGTGTAAAATTTGTGTATAGATATAGATCGGGGCGGACATCCGGGAACTGTCATAAAAACGCGTCATAATACGTACACCGCGCCGGTAAAAACGATGATCGCGCGCGCAGTCTTGTATGCTACAGTGCAGTGTCAGCGCGTATGGTTTTCATCGGCGCGCTGATCTGTGACGTATGTCCGCGGTGATCAATACTATTGTTTATTATACATCTTGGTTTTAATTTCGTAATCATCGTTTGACATAACTTCTTTTAATAATATATATTTCTAGACTAATGTTTTTCATTTGATTAGTATTTTTAAGATAACAACAAAGTATTTGGCACGCGTACGAGTTGGTCGCGGATCTCGCGTCGCGGATCTCGCCGTCGCGGATCTCCCCATACTGCCGTCCCTACACGGCGTGGAACGTGGTCGCGCGAGCGAAGTCTCGGATTCCAACTCAACATGCCCTTCTAAAAGTACATTTTTTCGTACTTTTTGTCAGTATGGTAGGATTGTTTAATGTCTACTTGTGTATACATACCTTGTCGCTTGGTGATTCATGTTGATTATGAGTGGCTTTAGGACCGTGAAAAACTGTTTTCGATCGCAAAAATTGGAACCCGTGGTCGATTTTGGTACGCGAATGGACCCGAAGTAAGCTGGAAGCATACTCTTTCCGATGATGACGTTTTCTAAGCCAACCTGCCAATCAGAACGCGCAAATCTTTACCCGAAGTGTTCCGATCATATTTACGTTTTTTTCATAGAGCTAGAGGTCAGTGTTCTGGATCGTACAGTTGGTACATGTACATGTAAATGTACATGTGAATGTACCAACTACACGTGCGCGCAAGCGAATTTTGTGATGTTTCCACGTGATGGGCCAAAGTTGATGTCCGTTGTATGTTGCATGCCGCACGCGCGCGCGCCCTGGCCGGCCCCGAACGTAAGGCCAGTCGCCGCGTTGCTTTACAATTAATTACAGACGGAAATTGCCATGAATAATTTCTTACGCACGTCCTCCTGAAAGTCTTCCTTACTAAACTTTATTGGAAGTATTTTACATGAACTATATTTAATTATAGCAATTATTTTTAAAATACTTTAACAGAAATCGGCTTGATTCGGGGTGCTGATATAGCTGGGAAAATGATTTTTTTTGTATGCAAAGAACTGATCCGGAACTGTTCAACCGATCTGCGGCGTAACTAGGAAAAATTCGGATATGTCGGCACCCTTGAGGACGTTGTGTTTTTCAAAAAGAGGAGGGGTCTAGCCCGAAAGCAACCTGAAATAAATTTGGCGATCCGCAACTAGAAAAACATACAGCACCGTTTTGTATAACCATAACGGATTGCCGTTTATCGGCACCCATAAAAGAACAGGCTTATTCACGTCTTTTTCTCTGATAAGAATGTTGTTATTGATCGTTTACAACTAACCTTTGTAAGTTAATTAGGTCAAACACTTACCCAGGATTGTTTGGTAACGGTCTCAAATCCTTACAAATATGTGGGCCACCGCAGAATCATTGTCCAAGAGCGCCTATTGCAACAAAAGACACTCCGCTAATCCGCCAACAATGGGCACGCGCTCGGCAAAGTTTTCACGTATTTTGTACGTGAAAGATCAACCCTAGCAACGAGGCTAGCTCCACAAATACGTGATACTTTGACATACGTGAAAAGTGGACTTATCACGTTTTTTAATACGTGAAAGATAAGTCTATTGTTTACTTTTCACGTTTTTTGACCCAACAAAAGGTTTTCACGTAGTCGGGCTTCATAGTGCCTGTTGTCATTATTCACACTCTTAAAGGTAGGATACACCATTGGTAATTGCTTGCATTATCATTAATGGGTAGATTTGGGGGGTTGTATCTTATAGTAAATATCGTTTAACTGACCTGTCCGAAGTTTTACAATCATGGATGCCGAGAAAAGCACGAAAAACAGCAATCGTTTTCAACCGGCGTCGAGCAGTTATTCTTATGTTATCATTGTTTTTTCGCGATCACCGTTAGATATGGAGTTCTATATCTGCCACCTCGCGCCGCGGATCTCGCATCGCGGATCTCGCCCCGCGGGTCGCGGATCTCGCATCGCGGGTCGCGGATCTCGCATCTAGCGTCGCGGATCTCCGCGTCGCGGATCTCCGCGTCGCGGATCTCGCGTCGCGGATCTCGCGTCGCGGATCTCGCGTCGCGGATCTCGCGTCGCGGATCTCGCGTCGCGGATCTCGCGTCGCGGATCTCGCGTCGCGGATCTCGCGTCGCGGATCTCGCGTCGCGGATCTCGCGTCGCGGATCTCGCGTCGCGGATCTCGCGTCGCGGATCTCGCGTCGCGGATCTCGCGTCGCGGATCTCGCGTCGCGGATCTCGCGTCGCGGATCTCGCGTCGCGGATCTCGCGTCGCGGATCTCGCGTCGCGGATCTCGCGTCGCGGATCTCGCGTCGCGGATCTCGCGTCGCGGATCTCGCGTCGCGGATCTCGCGTCGCGGATCTCGCGTCGCGGATCTCGCGTCGCGGATCTCGCGTCGCGGATCTCGCGTCGCGGATCTCGCGTCGCGGATCTCGCGTCGCGGATCTCGCATCTCGGATCTCGCATCTCGGATCTCGCATCTCGCATTTTATTTGCTGGGTAATGCGCATGCCCAATGCCAATGTGTAATTTGAGAAGCATGGTCAGGGTGCGTTTCCTTTGCGTTTTGTTCTCGCCCATTGTAATGTATACATGCAGCCTATCCTGCGCTACCACGCACGTGCTATCAGTATCATCAGGCATTATATGAAGTGGTTTCGTTTGGAGAAGGTTCCCGCGTGCATGTACTATTTGAATTTTGCAGTACGGCCGCTTACTCTAATCCGTCCCTCGTCGTCAACAACCTCACAGCCGTTCAGCGTAGAACAGATACGCGTCAATATAACGTATTAGTAAAAGGCAGCGCAAAAGTCAAATAGTACATGCACGCGGGAACCTTCTCCAAACGAAACCACTTCATATAATGCCTGATGATACTGATAGCACGTGCGTGGTAGCGCAGGATAGGCTGCATGTATAGTCTCTAGGCCTGGACGATATCGTAAATTTTGACTGGCGATAATATCGTCAGGTAAATATCGCCGATATGTCGATATATCGCCGTAATTTTCAAATTATAATGGTTAAAATAACTCAAACGAGCTGTTAATTAAACGCGGTCACAAGACATGTGTGAATCGTGGCGATTCCTGAACGTCTATAAAAGAAAACTATATAAACAGAATGGTTGCTGAAAATAGACGCGACGGTGAAAATGCTTCGTTGTCTTCCACTAAAATCCAGCCGCCGTTCAAGTCGGAGGGGGCACTTGCGGTTTTATTGCGCAAAGATAGATTATTCTGATTGGCCAATTTTCATAGAGGGCAACGAACTGGGCGCTCCTTGGAAGAAAGGTTGTGGCGCTGGTTCAACAAAACCTAACTGCCAAATCCTATTGGTCCATGACTGATCAGTTGGAGGCTTATCTGACAATAATGTAATACCTTTTTTACTTTGTGAATTCCGCCTGTCGGCACTCAAAGCAACATGGGCCACTTTCCCAGCTATTGAAATGGTCGGCCACATGTTGGTCTACTTGCTACAAGGTACATGTAATACATTTTGTAGGTCAGCTGTCAATCATTGTCTGGGTTGCTTGCTCCAACTTGGAATATATTTGGAAAATACTCCCGAATAATTCTCCCGTGGTTTTATTTTATTCCTCGTGCACTATAAAGGTGTTTATTAAATATTATGTAAAACTACACCACAGAACCACTTATAAATTGAAAAATGTAACAAGCTCTTACAATTTCCACATCTTTTTAGGGACAAATTAACTATTATGGTTTTATTAAATAACACCCAGCAAATTATTTATTAAATTTGAATAACCACTTCTTATTAGGACGTTTAGAAATTCACTTTAAGATTGAAGTACATGCTTCCGGGAGTAATTTGCTGGGATAAAACCTCAGCTCATGCATTTTAAGGGACAATGCAGGACAACAAATAATACCCGTTTCAAAATCATGCCTTGATTTCTGGGTCTTAATTTAAAGTATTTCAAATATTCATGGCTCAGTTTATCCTGGGGTCCGCCATCGGGATTTTGTACCACCTCGATTTTATTCTTGCTTATTTATTCTTGGCTCGTGTAGGTTTGGTAAATGTTTTTAAAAGCTAGCCTTGTAATTTATGGGCCACGAAATAGATCGTTTTTGTCAAATACAAGAAAAATGGAAAATAAATCGTATTAAATTTCCCATTTAAATCTGTTGGAAAAATGTTGAGGAGCTCAAAATATTAAGTGTTGAGGTCCCGTTTTCTTTTTTGTTCTTTTTTAAACAATAAAACTAGAAATAAATATTATTATATAAACCTGGAATTTATTTCGCTAGCCTCGTAATTCAATGGTCAGGTGTATGTCGATTTTGTTAGATACCGGAAAAACCAAGAATAAATCGTATTATTATTTACCCCTGAAATTGGTTGGAAATGTTTTGGGAAATCAGACAAATAAGTCTTTAAGTACCCTTTCTCTTTTTTTCTATAAAACAAAGACAATTTCATAATTAACCTTAGAAATATATTTTTTTTACGACTAGGGTTTCGTAAATAAACAGGTTCAGGGTTTGTTAACCCCTTTTTATTTTTACATCTTAATACATTTTGCAAATGAGTAGGCAAACTTTTTTTAAAGTACTCACACCCAATTTAATGACCATCGGTTGGGCCAAGAGATAAATAAATTCGAGGAATACACCAGCCAAAGCCTTTTAAATACATTCTGTATCTGCCAGGCAAGGGTTAGTGTAAGTAAATACAATGTATCTTTGTTGGAGATAAGCGGGGCCAGGGCAACATTCTTTGAGTAGCCCTTTGTGTTGAGAGAACGTCTGTGCTGAAAGCTAGAAAAGAAAGTCAACACCAAATAGCAACGAAGATTTTTTTAACTGGACTTTAGGATTGGATAACGATCTTGTCACTGAGGAAGTAGTGAGCGGCGCATCGGCTGCAATTGGGTTTGTTGACAAAGGGTACGTTCAGGGGAAGGCGTAAGTTACAATAACTTTTGCGGCACATATTAAGTTCTGATTTCAGTGAAGTTTTTTGTTTGTTTGCAAGCAGTTTTAATACATTTTGTTAAATATCGACTATATCTTGCGAATATCGTCTGGGTCACGATATTTCGATATTTTTAAAACCAAAGTCGATACTGTCGATATCGTCTTCAGTATCGTATCGTGACGATATTATCGTGATATCGTCCAGATACATTGTATACATTACAATGGGCGAGAACAAAACGCAAAGGAAACGCACCCTGACCATGCTTCTCAAATTACACATTGTCATTGGGCATGCGCATTACCCAGCAAATAAAATGCGCGACGCGAGATCCGCGACGCGAGATCCGCGACGCGAGATCCGCGACGCGAGATCCGCGACGCGAGATCCGCGACGCGAGATCCGCGACGCGAGATCCGCGACGCGAGATCCGCGACGCGAGATCCGCGACGCGAGATCCGCGACGCGAGATCCGCGACGCGAGATCCGCGACGCGAGATCCGCGACGCGAGATCCGCGACGCGAGATCCGCGACGCGAGATCCGCGACGCGAGATCCGCGACGCGAGATCCGCGACGCGAGATCCGCGACGCGAGATCCGCGACGCGAGATCCGCGACGCGAGATCCGCGACGCGAGATCCGCGACGCGAGATCCGCGACGCGAGATCCGCGACGCGAGATCCGCGACGCGAGATCCGCGACGCGAGATCCGCGACGCGAGATCCGCGACGCGAGATCCGCGACGCGAGATCCGCGACGCGAGATCCGCGACGCGAGATCCGCGACGCGAGATCCGCGACGCGAGATCCGCGACGCGAGATCCGCGACGCGAGATCCGCGATGCGAGATCCGCGGCGCGAGGTGGCAGATATAGAACTCCATAGTTAGAGGATATCTAGCGCAATTATTTTGCTAGATGCCTAGAATCATTATTTACTTTCAAATGAGTAAGATATTTTTTAATAATTCGGTAGTAAATATTTTTGATATCTGCAAATGGTGTATCCTACCTAATTACTTATGGCCACTTGTTATAGTGATTGACTTGGGATTTGACTTGACTTACAGGAGATTCTTCTGCTGTCGCCACACGAGTCATATTCGACCTTATCCTGTTCAAATTATATTTTTGCCACAATGTTTGGTAAAAATATCCAGCAAATGACTCGCAGTAGTGTCAATTTGAACCAGATAAAAACTGTAATTTTGAGACTGAAAATTATCAAGTCAAAATAGTCGCATCTCACCAGGTGCTTAAAGCCAAATTTAAAGCTTGTTTGGAAAGGAAAAACCAACTTAACGTAAACCACTTGTTTCTCAATAACCGGATGAATTTATGTCTTCACACAGGAGCAAGCCGAACGGTGCATGAAAATACTGATTGGCAAACTCAAGACCATCTAAGACATGTGGGTCAGCGTGCTCCTGATGGAGATGAAGCGAATTGGTCACAAGCACGTGGAGGTGTTGAAGAATTACCGAGCCGACATTGAGCCGTTCATGAAGAGCCAGGCTATGGGTGTACCTGATTTAGTGCAGAGCTTGATTGATTTCATGGAGGGACGCATGCCCTACTGACACTTACCCTGGGCCAGTATTGACCCTTTTCTGGGTAATTATTGACCCTTTTCTGGGCAATTATTGACACTTTTCTGGGTTATTATTGACACTTTGCCAGGTCATTATTGACACTTTTCTGGGTTATTATTGACACTTTGCCAGGTCATTATTGACACTTAGCGGGTCATTATTGACACTTAGCGGGTCATTATTGACACTTTGCAAGGTTAGTATTGACACTTTGCTGGGTCATTATTGACATTTTGCGGGGTCATTATTGTCACTTTGCGGGGTCATTATTGTCACTTTTGTGTCATTATTGACACTTTTCTGGGTCATTATTGACACCTTTCAGGTTGAAAACAAAACAAAACACTTCCGGGTCAAACGCATTAACGCGTTTAGGCCCATGAGCTGATTTTAAACGTGCATTGAACACCTGCCAATCACATATTTATTTGCTTATAATCATTCCTTTACCATAAAACAATTGAAGAGATAAAACACGATGAATTTAAATGAAGCCAGAAAGCCATATGCACATAAGAATGGTGGTTTTCACCTGCTGATTTGTATACACTTTAAGTTTCTGGAGGTTATTGAAAATGTTATGAGCATAATTATCCATTCATTGTTCAGTAACGTGACATGTACACTTCTTCCAATTTCCACAGCTTGGAAGCTCTCGCGGACGACGTGGAAGACGTAAAGGATGACGTCCAGAACCTAGACAACCGAGTGACTAAAACAGAAGAGAATGTTGACCTGCTGGACAAGACAGTGACGGAGCAGGGCCATGAGATCGACAATGTCAAGAACGAGGTGTCGGAGCGAGGGCAGCGACTGGGCGAGTTGGAGGAGGTGGTCGATGATACTATCGTGAGGGTAGACGAAATTGACCGCAAAGTAAGTACCAAAAAAGCATTTAATATACAGTAACATGGGTAAAACTGGGCTTTAAGTTTAGTTTTACATACATTGTGTTGTGTTGTGTTGAGCACCAAAGCATCCACCAAAATCCTCCACTTTAGCACTTCACCAACATGAAATGGCTTGACGAAGTTCTCAAGATGAACAGAGCGTGCTAGTACCGAATTCATCGCTTCCCCTACGTCAATCTTTACCCTTCAAGATCCCCTAAGAAAGTAATAATGTCTCGCTCATAGATCACATCAACACATCGGAATGTCTACCAAATTTGCAATCCATTGGCCTGTCAACTAACTATAAATGGGTACCGGTACATGATTCCAGTCAACAGTTTCGTCAAGGGAAGGCGAGAACAGTAATAAGCCATTGACGCATTATCTGGGTGACCGAGACCCCTCTTATAGAGCGGACATTAGGCCAACAGGATACTGATGAGAACTAAAGAGAACTAAAGAGGACTAGACCCTGTCTCATAGAGCTGCTAATAATTAAGTTAAATTTAATGTAAAATGTGAAATATTGAATTGTATTCTACAATGTAAATATCCATGTCTTCATCTTCACTGCATACAATTGCATGAACGATTGCAAAAGGCAAAGAAAATGACGAAATAAGGGCTAGGTCAAAATACAGTTGTCAAGAACAAAACTGTATAATGAATTGTATGCATTTTACAGACAATTCGTTGTTATATTAGTAAATACAATTGCCATCTGAAAAATACAAACATTCTCCACGCTTGCATTAATTTTGAAGAGTGGTTTCAACATATAAAGTGTCATAATTGGCGTATTTTTAGAGGAAGGAGGCTGACAGGGTGGGGAAGGGGTTAAAATCGTTTTGCATCTATTGATCTTTGTAAAAACAACATAAAATATGTTTAGGTCTAAAGTGGGGAATTTAAATAAAGACATAAATCTGAATGGACTTCAAAATATTTCACAAAGCCCCTTGTCAGGTGTCATCTCCTTAAAATCAAACTGCTAAGCGCCAAATTACTTGAAGATGTCATTTGTAACAGGGATGTGTGTGTACCTGCTAAGATATATCGAATGATGATTTGGGCTTTACAGCACACTTTGGGTGTGAATACTTTTTTTTGCTTCTGGAGCTGTAGGAGTGCTCAGGATCAGATGCCTAGAGGTAATTCAGTGTAAGAATATTAAGAATCTTTTAGACATTCTTTTTATCATGTTTTGTACATGATCTTTGAAAACATTTTATTGCCAGGAGCATACTCCTTGCTGCCTTGCCGCCTTTTATAAAGTATGTGAGCCCTGGTTCAGACAGGTATTCTAGAGTTCGTGGCTAGAGAGGCCAGTACGGCTATGTACGGCCAGTACGGCTATGTACGGCCAGTACGGCTATGTACGGCCAGTACGGCTATGTACGGCCAGTACGGCTATGTACGGCCAGTACGGCCAGTACGAGACGTTGATGGTGGAGCTAGAGAGAACACCATGGGGAATTCATGTCAAGAGCTTCCTAGAGGATGGAACCCCGGATGTTCCACGAGCTGCTGCAGCGTGTGGGACCCCGAATTGAAAAGTGTACCCAGTAGGTATTCAATAACTTAAAAGCAATAATGACCGGTAACTAAATTCATCAAATGTACCTTATTATTTATATGCAATAATATACCGACTTTCTTGTTAACCAGTTCGCGCTGGATTACGTATATAAACGCAAAGTTTTCCCCAAATTCAAAACGGGTGATGCATAAACACGCCAAATTCAAGTTCGGAAATGTCTGTCAGCAGCGAGCAAGGCCGGAAATGCGTGGGTGTGCTTCCCGGCACTATCGGCTTGAACCCGCTTCGGATCGAGTTTTGTTAAAAATAAACCCGCCCCTCGGCTCGGTGATGTTAAAATATTTCCGGCGCGAACTGGTCAAATTGTTACTTCTCACTACTCTTTTTTCTTATGTTTGTTTTATTTTCAGGCAGAGGGCACCATGGCTGAAGTTAGCCATTACGCTGCGCTGCTTGGCAACAGGGAGCAGCTACCATTCGCTGGCATTCGCCTTCAGAGTGGCACATAACATCATCTCATTATTTTTGCCACAAGTGTGCAATGCGATAGTGAAGGAATTCAAAAATGAGCAGTTCCAGACATCCTCTCTTTCAGATACCTGGCACCCTGTGGAAGAGAGATTTCGTGACCGCTGGAATTACCCCCACTGTTGCGGCGCCTTGAACAGGAAACATGTCGCAATCACCAAACCCCAAAAGAGCGAAAGCCTTTACTACAACTACAGGGGCTTCTTTTCCATAGGGCTATTGGCTTTAGTAGACAATGACTATAAATTTCTGTGGGCTGACGTGGGATTTTCAACCATTGGCTTCCCGCACCCGGATCTAATCCCCAATGATGACCAGGATATGTCTTACTTTATTGTGGGGAATGACACCTTTCCCCTTTGGCCATACCTTATGAAGCGTTACTTCCATCGCTACCTGTGCCGAGAAGGGCGCATCTTCAACTACAGGACATCGCGGGCTCACAGGGTCGTTGAGAACGCATTTGGTACCCTGGCCAACTGCTTTAGATGCCTCTTTACCACCCTTGGCACATCCCCAATCAAGGGCACTAGAATAGTCAAGGTTTGTCTTACTCTGCACAATATCATGAGGGAACACTACCAAACTTGCAGAACGTAGACTTGGACGGTGAGGACAACCAGCATAGGGTTGTGCCTGGAGCCTGGAGTGACGCAGGCGTGATGCAGGTTGTGGCACAAGACAGACGGCGAAGGGAAAGAAGCAGAGGGCGTACCTGAGGAAGTACTTCAACAGCCCGGCTGGCAGTGTACCGTGGCAAGACGCAGCCATAAACTTGTACATGTAGTGTGTTTGGAGAATGTGATTCTGGGACATTGTCGGTGAAAACAGAAGTTTGTGACTTTGGGACTACTTAAACTGGAGTTTGTAATTTGGGGACTTTGTCTGTGACACAGGACCTACTATGCAAGGGGAACTTGGAATATGTGTGCAAAAAAAAATGAAAAATGTATATTGTTGCAATGATAAATAAAGTATAATATACCGGTACTTCATGGTTTCATTCTTTGTGTTTAATTTTTTTTTATGAATTGGGATTACCACAATGACACCTTGCTTTGTAATAGGACACTTTGTGTTACTATGGTCATACTGACCAAGTTTGTGTCACCAGTGAAGTGATCAATCAAGTTTCTTTTAAAAAATATTACCACTACTTGTTTGCACAGTTGTATACATGTACATACGTAAAGTTAACCTAAATAAATATTTAGGTTTATTATCAGAATAATTTTACCATCCATTACACAATAATTATAAAGCTACTTTTTATTTATATGGGTGCACTCTTTTATTCAATATAAACTCTCAATACTGTCAAGAAATACAAACATTCACTTCACGACTAGTCATCTCAATTAATACAGTCTCTTCGCGACTAGTCATCTCCAGAAATACAAACAGTCACTTTGCGACTACTCGGCGCTGCTGTGAGTGCCAGGTTGGGTGAAGGCCGACTGTTGGAGGCGGCTTGGAAAGCTTGCCCGGTGACACCAGACGGGCCGCGAATATTTTTTCCCCCAAACGTAACTGGCAGATTTCATGAATTATTCAGTAGTTTGGCTGAGAAGTTATGTTTATTCATCGGAATAAAATGTGACGTCACAGCACTGTTGTTATTTAGTTAAATAGTTACATTAAATCACTTTAAAGAACAGCTGTTGTCGAGCTGCTATACGTAATGTATAGTGGATAGTGGGATGGGCTAGGGATTAAAGATCTGGTTCGAATCCTGCCGTAGGTAATTATAACCTCGTTTTTCCTAGTCCAATTGATATCTTTAAGTGTTTTTAATTTAAGGGAAAAAAAGAGACCTAGAACCTATAAGTGCTATACAGTGATCAATGCAACTACTGAATAATTCATGAATCTGCCAGTTAGGTTTGGAAAAATAATATTCGCAGATGAGAGAGAACGAGGAGGGGGTCCCGGTCCCCTGTATGTAGGCCACCTGGAACATAGTGCAATTTTTTTATTTAAATTAATATGAGTCAATTATTAAAACTGCAATGTGCACACAAAGTTTGAGAGGAAATTCAAGAGAATAAAACATAAAATTCAATACTTGCTAGGAAAACTTTTTTGGTTGGCTATTACGAGTGATATACAAAGTACCAAACAAAGATCACAATTAAATACCCGCTGTGGTCTGGGCGAGGGTGGGGGGGAGGGAAGTGCGCAGTGGCCGCAAACTGCATGGTGTGGCTGCTGATGCTGCATCGCCAGCTGCTGCTGGTACTGCCGCAGCTCGCCATATACTGCTGCTGCTGCATGAATACATGCGCCCGGCCCTGTGGAACGGCTGTGGCGCATGGCCACCTCGAACGTCTCCCGTTGATAGTCCTGCCGCAGGTGCTTGGGGATCTCCTTGTGCACAGACAGAAGCCACTCGCCCTACGTGTCCCAGCCCTCTCAGACACTGTAGGCATGACTGCATGGTATCTACCTGTACACAGAACAAATTGGTCGTTAGAAACAAGATTTACAATGAACAAATTGTAGAGGGTGACATACATTTATAAAAATATCTAATGTACAAACACAAATATGTCTTACTGTTACCAAACATTACTTTGTGGAATTGCTGTACATTAATTGCCTTTTTTTTCAATTACTGCTCAATATTGCTTGACATTGTGTGAAATTTTACCTTTTGAGAAATATCCTTCAAACCTCGAGATTCCTGAAGGAGGCCCTGCAGCACATCTGCAACCTCCCCTCTTGGCTTCCTCGACTTGCTCTTGCGCGCCTGCCTGCTGGAGGTTGACGTCGACGGCATGGCGCTGCTTAAGGGGGGGGCGGGGGGCGACCGTGCGTCGTCTTCCGTGTGGGATGTTGGCAGTGTCTCGCTGATCTCATCCTCCGACGCCTCCCGCTCCGTCTCCTTCTCGTCATCTGACCGGTCTCCCCAATCTGAAGCATGAGCAAGGAAAAGCTGGATAACAGATGTGTACACGTTTAACAGAAGGCAACTGCACGCAGGACGAACATGTCATTAGAAACAATCCACACTGGTAAGTAAAAGGAGTAGGAGGATAAGGAATGGAATGGATAAGAAATGTGTACATTAAAAATGTTCAACAACTTCTCCTTGCAAATGCTTGTGGTCTGTGACGCCGTCCGCGGCTTGTAGTAGGTCTGCATAAACTTATAGGTGGTCAGCTTAAAGTTCTGCAGCGGGGTAAGTCTCCTGGGTTTGTAGACACTCTTGTCACATTTACTCTCGTTCCACAACTTTATGTGGTCCGTTCAGTTGCTTGTGAAGCGCCGCTTGATGACTTTCACTGCTAGGAAGGAAGAAGTGCGACATTTTACCCAGTATTAAGAACACAGACAATTGCACAAATAACAACATTCAACAGTTTCATCGATTATTACATGCTTACAAATTAGATGTTTGTGGAACCACTACAGTGCCAAACTTGTTTGAACAGCATTTATTATTTTTACACTTGTAGAAGTTGAACATTCCAATGTCCTCAATTTTACAGTACTTCTCTAGCACACCTAATAATGTCAAAAAAATAGAAAACAGACAACTACTCACCAGGGAAACCGATAGTCTCTGCAAAGCCCAGCAGCACCAATTGTCCATCCCCAGGGCACCAGACTGTGAGTGGGGAGCTGCTGCTGCAGCATCCTTTTCTTTCCTAGGATCCTCCTCCTCCTCCTCGTCCCCATGAACACTGCATGTCCACGTCTTCGACTGTAAAGTCAGAGTCACCGGCCGCTACGTCCGCTTCTTCCTCCTCCTGCCTCTGCTGCTGCTTCTTCTTCTTCTTTGGGGGAAGCCCTCTTCTCCTTGGCTGGCCTCTTCTCTGCCTTCGGCTTGGGATTCTTCCTTGCAGGAGTCATGACAAAGCTTGTAAAAAATCAAAAGAAACTCACATAAAGTAAAATACGTGTACAACTTTGACGAACTTCCAGCCTTGGAAATACGCCGGACGCCGACCTGTCAGTAAGAGCGCCAAACTGGCAGCACTACTCTTCGTTCTCTCTGTCATCTTATGTACTGTTTGACTTGTACCAGTTATCACTTTAGCTTGGAATCAAGTGGACCTGGTTTGTTTGCATCCAGTGCCCCTTTCTGACCACTTTGGCTGAAAAGTGTGTACCTGGTTTGCAGTAATTTGTTGACTGGAAAATCCGTCAGATTTCGAGACCCATGGCTACAACACAGTGGACTGTAGCACATATTGTGCCTATGCACAAACAGTGGCTTGGTTTGCTGACCGCCCTGTTATTGTTCATCTTCATTCAATCGACCATTGTCAGCTACATCAACACAATGAGCTATTCACGGGATCTACTCATGCAGTTGGACACAGCTACAGTTCAGCATGCAAGACTCCCAACCGACGTCTACACCAATATTTGCCGACTTGGTATTAATCGCAATCCTCCTACCCGCAGAGGTACGCGGGCAGGCAAGAAATCTCGCATTTTAACCGTCACTGTGATAACAATCATGGACCTACCTGTATATGAACAACATGAATGTTAGCCTGTGGAATTCCCAGTCCATAAGGAATAAAACCGATACTTTGTGTGAGATGATCATCGAGCATGATACTGATATTATGGTCTTAACTGAGACTTGGTTAAGAGATGATGATCAGGTAGCAATGGGTGAAATGTGCCCACCTGGATATTCGGTACTCAGTGTACCCCGTCAGACTAGCACCCGAGGTGGAGGCATTGGACTTGTCTTTAAGAGCCAGTTGAGTCTTCAGGTCAGGAAACATGTCCTTTCTGACACATACACCTTTGAGCATGCTCTCGTAACCTACCGTCATAGCAATATCAACTTTGCCATAATCTACAGACCTCCATCCTCCTCGATCACTGACTTTCTCTCCGAATTGGACGACTTCGTCTGCGCTTTGGGGCATCTTCCTGGCAGGGGAATCATCCTTGGTGATTTCAACCTTCACTATGACTGTCCATCCAAGTCTGAAATCAAAACCTTCACCACCATCATCAACTCGTTGAACTACCGTCAGCTCGTCCAGGGCCCTACTCATACTGCAGGTCACACGCTCGACCTGGTTCTTGTTAACGACGCCGATAACCTGATAGAGTCAATCACCTTAAATCAGCCACACACTTCCGATCATCTCGTCGTTAACTGTATTTTGGACCTCAACAAACCCCGCGACATAAAAATGAAATACACTTCACGCAAATTCGAATCGATAGACTCTGACGCTTTTGAACACTGCAAAAATGGAGAATGTTCTATCAGTTGACCATGACGACATTATATGGTCTTGTCGAATGCTATAACTGTACCTGTCTGGAAGTTCTTGATGCACATGCTCCCGTATCTATCCGTTCCCGCATCATCCGTCGCAAGCCCAGGTGGTGCAACAAGTCCATGGAAGCTGCTCGTCGCGCACGACGTCGTAATGAGCGGAAATGGAGAAAGACACATGCAGACACTGATCACCAAGCCTACATCCAATCTCAACGAGTTGTATATGATGCTATTACTCAAGCTAAGGCTGGTTACTTTAATGAACAGTTCTCCAACTGTAACTCTAAAGACATGTTCAAAACTGTTCATGAATTACTGAATAATAATCAATGTAATTTGCCTGATACAACCTCCCCAGTTAGACTTGCCAACGATTTCTGTGATTTCTTTGTAAGTAAAGTTGACAAGATCCGTTCTGAAGTTGATTGCATGACCTCTAGTATAATTACACCCACTGATAGCAGTGATAATAATCCCTTACATTGTACAATGTCTTGCTTTTATCATGTCACTTCCGATGAATTAACTAGACTTGTCTTGCATTGTCCATCTAAATCCTCTGATCTTGACCCTATGCCCACGTGGTTAGTTAAACAACACTTGCCAGTTCTCATCCAGATCTTATGCCGCATTGTTAATTGGTCAATGTCTTCAGGCGTATTTCCAGCTGAACTCCGTAAAGCTAGGATCACTCCTATCTTGAAGAGGTCATCCCTTGACAGTCAACAACTTAAGAGCTACCGACCTATCTCTAATTTACCTTTCCTTGGTAAACTTATAGAAAAGGTGGTATCTTCTCAGGTTGCTTTGTTTGTTCACTCCAATAACTTGTCTGAACCTCTCCAGTCTGCCTACCGTTCTGCACATAGTACTGAAACTGCTCTCCTTACAGTTCAAGATGCTTTCCTCAGAGCTATCGATAAACAACATGGTGTCTTTCTCGTTTTGATCGACTTATCCGCTGCTTTCGACACAGTAGACCACACCATCCTTCTACAGCGCCTCTCCGATGACTTGGTCTTGATGGAGCTGTCCATCAATGGTTCCGCTCGTACTTGAGTGATAGAACGAGTCAGGTCCGTGTGAAAGACGCCCTCTCTACTGAAGCCAAGCTCAAACATGGCGTTCCTCAGGGGTCTGTCATCGGTCCGCAAATCTTCACCTACTACACCCACGCCATCGGTCAAATTGTTCGTCATCACTCTATCCAATTCCACATCTATGCTGATGATGTACAATTGTTCCTTGCATTTGATCCCACGCGGCCAGGTGATGCATATTGTGCCCTGTTCCTGTCTCAGTGTGCCAGTGAACTTCAATCCTGGTTAGCCACTAACAAACTTAAGATGAATCCGGACAAGACAGAGTTCTTTATTGCCTCCTCACCCACTCACTTCAAACGCCTTCAACACCTCACTTTCAATCTCAATGGAATCGAAATTCATCCTTCTCCATCGGTCAGGAACTTAGGTGTTGTTTTTGACCGTGACATGAAAATGTCTGATCACATCACACAACTTAGTCGCTCTCTTAATTGGCATATCCGCAACCTTAGTCGGATTCGCAAGTTTCTTGACCTGAACGCATGCCACAATGCAGTTCGCGCAATGATTCTTTCCAAACTTGACTATGGCTGCTGCCTGCTGAACGGCGTCTCCGTGAAAGACCTATCCCGCCTTCAAAACTCCAAAATAGATGTGCCAGGCTTATCTTCCAGACGCCCAAACACACTCGCACATTAACTCTCCTCAAACAGTTACACTGGCTACCGGTTGCTCAACGTATTCAGTTCCGTACACTCGTCCACACCTACAACTCGCTCAATCACTCTGCCCCTGATTATCTTTCTTCTCTACTTACAATCCAGACAAGCTCTTACTCTCTCCGTTCTTCAGATGGTAAATCCCTTTCCATCCACAAGACACGCAAACAAGCTGGTGACAAGGCCTTTTCCATTGCTGCCCCCCGGTTATGGAACAGCCTTCCTATCTCTATCAGAAATTCTGACAATGTTTCAGCCTTCAAAATGGCTCTGAAGACCCATCTTTTCCCTAAAGCATAGCTGGTTGTCCCTCCTTTGTTTGTTATTTGTTTTCTTCCTTCTTCTTGTTTCAACGCCTTGAATCCTTAGGCAATTTGGCGCTTTATAAATCCAGTTATTATTATTATTATTATTATCTTCCGGGGATCGGACGATATCGGAAATGTCGGCCGGGCTCTGGATGAGGCCCGTCCGGGACTCGACCAGACACTCGCCGGTACTGGGCTGGTGGCCATACGATAAGTCTACCAAGAGATAAAAAACAAATCACCGATGGCCGGCCGGCCGATATGAAGGATTATTGGACAGGCATAGGCCAATATGTGTAGGATTTGATTCAAATGAACTCTTGATTACCAATTCATCGGAAGAATACAACTCCGCGCTAAATTCTTCCGATGCCCCCACTGAGGTGTGTTGTACCCTCCGTTGTCGGCCGAGTATCCGTGGGCCACCCTACGATTTTCCAATATTTTTGCCCGTTTGAGCATCGGAAACACATCTTTTCTATATTCGGAGGAAATGTGACGGGGGCATAAGAAACTGAAAAATAAAAACCCGTTTTACAAATTATTACCGGTATTTTCCATGAAGTGTCCTTGGAAGAAATCCCCAATAAACATTGGAAACTTTCACAAGGAAAGTCCCAGGAAAACAGTGTAAATTCCCCTTGGAAAATTCTAGTTATTATTGCAAAGTTCTCACAGGAAAATCCATAGTCAGCACTGGAAATTGCCAGTCAATGACAGTAACATTTGGAAATATCTAGACAACAACACTTTGAGTTAGCGTTGCCAAAAAACATCATGTCGGGCAGAAAATGTGACCCCATTTGGTACCATTTTGAAAAACACGCATCAAAAGCAGCCACAAGGTGTTAATTTGAATCCGCATTAATAGTCAAATCGACACACTTTGCGGTAAAACTACATTATTTTTCATTGGCCCTTGGTCACGTGATCTAACTTCTTCATGGAGTTGAAACCAGAATAGAATGTAGGCATGACATCTCTCTTTAAGATGCAATCAACCATTTCACTGCATCTCCTGTAGTGCTCGGTACACTTTGTCTAATAGTAGGGCTTAGATTGAAATACCAGGTCCCGAGCAATATTTTAAAATCAATGAATTCCAAATCATGTGGTTTAGATCCGATCCCGACTCATCTCCTGAAATCTGGCCTTCCTTGTGTTTTAACACATTTGTTATTAATTGTAAATCATTCCTTTTTGTCGGGTGTTTTTCCCCTCAGACTTGAAAACGGCTATAATAGTAATACGACCTTTGTTGGATTTGTTTTGGATTGGATTCAAATGAGTTGTGTAATTTACAGGCCTGTGTCAAATGTTCCTTTTTGGCAAATTAATTGTGAAAATAGTTGCTGACCAGCTTTATGCATTATTTGGTTCGATTCCCATTGCATTTGCCTTAAGAGCAACCAAGCATAGCTCGTAATCTTTCTTACTAGCTTGAAACCCTCCCTTCCACCTTCTCTGTTTGGTGTTTTTATCAACCAGATTGTGTGTCTTGTCTATTTATTGTTAGTCCGTTCATTTGTCCATTTTGTGTGTGTTAACCATGCAGCTCTGTTTGTTAAGTCTCTTTGTCGTGATTGTCTTGCTGTTGCGTTGATTTATGTTCTGTGTCTGTCATTTAATTTGCTTGGTTTTAATGTATTTTAATTTATAATGTTTATGTGATTGTAATTACGATTTCTTATTGCATAATTTCCTTTTGTAAAATACTTATTGGGTTTTAAATTTACATGTTTTACTGTGAAGCGCCTTGAGCGTCAATTTTTGACGGATTTGGCGCTATATAAGAATTGTCTACTACTAATTGTCTACTACTATAAACATTTCAGTCTGCCTATCGCCAATATCATAGTACTGAGTCAGCACTGTTGAAAGTCTAGAACGATATTTTAATTAACTTGACAAACAAACGAGGTTATTTTAGTTATGCAGTGGCGGATCTACGGGAGGGGTGGGGGAGGTGGGGTAAACCCCTCCTTGGGCTGCCCAGTGAAAATTTTCCGGGGGGGGGGGGGTGTAATAATACTATATCGGTAGACTTGTATTATGGAGTCGAATGTAATGCTTTATTACTGACAACATGACGTGACTGAATCTTATAAGATTTACTGTTATTACTTGAACTACCTAGTGACGTATTGAGGTCACGGTGTATTAATGCGCTGTGCATATAAAGTAGTACCTTCACATCCTCCCTTTTCGAGGAATTGCTACAACAATATGACTTGCTCAATGAAGGACTATTTCGGCATATCCAAATCAATACAAAACTGAAAACACTGGTACAAAATACTTCACTATGCGAGATGCAATGATATAAATTTGTTCACTGTTTGGGGTTAGGTGGACTCCAGATTTTTACAATATGCAATATAAAACAGTTTCTAACTACTTGTTCAACTACAATTAAAAAGTGATATCATCAACAGTAGTAACTTTGTTTGTCAACAAAATAGCAGTGTTTACATCAGTAGTAATATCTGAGTTTGTCAATGTCTTTTTGAAGTGTCACTGTTTCAGACTTTTCTTAAGCTTCGATAAGCCGTTTTGGCTTGGTCACGGCACGACCGGTGCGTGTATGATAAGTTTGATCAGAGTTATTGTCTGTTTTCTGTGAGTTGTTTTGTCCATGGGAAGGTTTGTCTTCCTGCTGTTTGGGAGTGGGTGTTAGTTGAGGGAATTCAACTGGTGTTGTGTCGGTGAAGCGGACTTGTTTTTTCTCCGTTTCGCGTGGGCGTAATTGTCTCCTGTTGCGCCGTAGTGATTGTCCGATTGGCGTTTCGACCATGTACGACCGTGGCTCAGTACATTTGTCTCTCACGACACAGCGGGTAACCAATTGTCAGACTGTTGAACTTGTACGCTGACACGCTGGCCTACAGTGAGATGGGGTAGGGCACGTACAACATGCTTGTCATGGTTATCTTTCTGACTAGTCTGACGAGCAACAAGGCGTTGATGGATCTCTTTCTTTTGGGGTACCGTGTTACGGATTTTGATAGGGAGGTTGCTCCTAAGTTTGCGTCCATAAAGTAGTTCCGCTGGTGATGGAATAACATTGTCCACCGGAGTGGTGCGTAGGAAAAAGTAGAGCGAGATCTATGTCCATGTCGGACTGCTGGGCTTTTGTCAATGTAGCTTTGACAGTTTGGATGGCTCTCTGTATGAAACCATTGCTTTGCGGATACCTGGGGCTTGATGTCACGTGGTCAAATCCCCAGTCACGAGCGAATTTGCGATATTCATGGCTGTCGTAGTGTGGGCCATTGTCGCTGATTACTTTCGTGGGGATGCCTAGTTCGCTGAAAATCTATTTTGTGAGGCGTATGACTGTTGCACCTGTGCATCGTCCACTCACTTTTCTGATGAATGGGCACTTGGAATAGTAATCCGCTACTATCAAGTATTCAGCGTTGTTGTAGTGGAACATGTCTGTCCCTACGGTTTGCCACGGTCGCTGCGGAATGTCGTGAGGAATAAGTGGCTCCGCGGGTTGGATTTTTTGGTGTTGTTGGCATGTGCTGCATGCGCTTACCAATTGTTCAATGTCTTTGTTGATGACAGGCCAAAAAATGCATATTTTGGCCCTGAGCTGGCATTTGTTGATGCCTTGGTGTCCCGCGTGAATCTTTTGCAATTAATGCTTCGCTTTGCATTGTCTCAGGGATGACGATTAGTTCGCCCTTGATGACGAGACCGTCATCAACCGACAGTTCATCGCGGTTGGACCAGTAGTGGCGGATGCACTTGGGTAGTTGTTTTGGGTCATTCGGCTACCCAGTGACTTAAGTTTCAGTGAGAAGACGTAGTGTTTTGTCACTTTGCGTCTGACGTTGTATTTCTGCTAGCTTGTCTGTAGAGAACTGTACGGCGTATATGGTCGTATCGAGGTCAATCCGTGGACCGCGTGTTGGGCCAAGCCTCGAAAGTGCGTCTGCAAGTACCATTTCGCGTCCAGGGCGGTAGACTATATTGTAGTCGTATGGTTGCAGGCGTAACATCATTCGCTGCAGTCGTGGCGGAGTGTTGGCCATGCTTTTGTGTTGTATGTTCTCTAACGGTTTGTGGTCCGACTCGACAGTGAACTTTGATCTATATATGTAGGTATGGAAACGAGTGCAACCAAACACTACAGCGAGCAATTCACGTTCGATGTTCGCGTAGCGTTTCTCAGCGTCGGCGAGAGCCTTGCTCGCGAATGCGACAGGTTTGTTGTCCTGTAGAAGAGCTGCATCGAGCCCTTTTAACGAGGCGTCAACTTGGATGACTGTTGGTTTCCGAGTGTTGAAGTACGTTAGTGTACATTCGGTGCTGATCATGGATTTCACTTTGTCGAACGCCTTCTGGTGCGACGCTGACCATTGCCAATCGCTGTCCTTGCGTACAAGTGCGCGTATGGTATCGGTATGATCTGCGAGGTTCGGTATGAATGGTGCCATGTATTGAACCAAACCGAGAAATTGTTGCAGCTCGTTGACGTTGGTTGGCGATGGTAGCGAGTGAATGTCACTTACTTTCGCGGGGTGAGGGTGTACCCCCTGAGCGTCGTAGTAGCACCCAAAACAATTTGATGCTGGGAATGTTAATATCACACTTGTCCAAGTTGAAGATCAGTCCGTACTTGCGAGCTACGTGCATGAGGTTATGCAGGTTTTTGTTGTGTTCCTCCATATCATGCCCAAACACTGCAACGTCGTCGGCTATGCCGACGGTACCGGGGCATTGCTCCAATATCATATCCATTTTCTCTTGGAAAATATCTTGCGATACCTTGAGTCCAAATAGTAGTCTTTTGAAGCGATATCGTCCGAATGGCGAATTGAATGTGGTCAGGTAGCTGGACTCTGAATCCAACTCTATGGACCAGTACCCGTGACGTGCGTCTGCATGCACCACTAAACTTGTGAGTGATCACCTCGAGCGTTGGCGTTTTGTGATAGGTGCGCTTGGAAGCTCGATTCAGGTCTTTCGGATCGAGGCAGATCCGAAGTTGGCCGTTTGCTTTCCTGCTGAATGCAAGTGACGACACCCAGTCTGTGGGCTCTGTTACCTTGGTTATTACATTCAACGCTGACATCCTGTCAAGTTCAGCCTTCATTTCATCCTTGAGCTGGATGGGGTATTTGCGAGGTGGTTGTACAGAAGGTTGCGCGTCCTCGTGCAGCGTAATGTGAAATTGACCAGGAAACTTGCCAATCCCGGTGAATCGATCCGGATATTGGGCTTTGAGGTCCTCCTTGTTGCGTATGGGCCCCAAGTTTGCGACGTTGGCCGTTGGCGGAGGCGTTGCGGGTGTACGTATGGCACAGTTCAGCGTGACGAGTTTTAGTGCGCGTGAACTTGGTAGTCCAATGATTGCAGGTCCTGTCGCGTCAGCATCGAAGAACTCTGCATCTATCCACTCGCCACTGTTGAATTTGCAGGGAATGGTTATACTGCCATGCTGCGTTATTTGTGTGCCATTGTAAGCTGTGAGGATTCCCTTTATCGGGGTTGTAGCGCCAGGTTTGGGAAATCCTTCTGCATCCAGCAACGTGGTAAACATGCGGCGAAATAAGCGGAGAGGGATGATATTTCCCTGTGCACCCGTGTCAACTTTCGCTGTGAGCGTGTGATTGCCTAACCGTTGTTTGAGCTTGATGTTGAGCGTCGTGAACACTTGGTCGCGATTGTCGTTTGTCGTTGGTATTGTTTATACCGTCGATCTGTTGCGTGATTGTGACCGTTTCAAAGCTCATGTTCTCAAAGTCATTGGATACATCATCCAAGTCCTGTTGCTGAACGTAGTGAACCTCACTTTGACGTTTGTTTGGTTTCGTAGTGTTGCTTCTCCTGTACGATCCGCGAGGTCGACTGCTCGATCTGGGTCGTGGTTGGCGTCGCTGTTGTGGCCTTAAAAAAAAGTACCTAAAAGATTGTGAGTCTTTTCAAATGATACGTCTATGTAAATAATAATCACTTGGCGTACGTGGGACGATTTCTTCTGAAAATACAACTCGTCTTTAGAAATGTAAAACTTTTATATAAAAGGGAGTAACTCAAGAACACAATTATGAAGCGCGAAATGTGGCAGAGAAAACCCCCTTTTTTGTGTTGACCATTGTGTTCCCGGTATCTTAGGAATTCCTTTTAGGTTTCAAGGGAGATGTGTTAGGTAACAATAGTGTGGACTATGTATAGGGTATAGGGATAAGCATATGGAGCACGATATGTGGCAGAGAAACCCCCCCCCTCTTTTGTGTTGACCATTGTGTTCCCGGAATCTCAGGAATCCCTTTTAGGTTTCAAGGGGGGATGGGTTAGGTTACAATGGGTGCGTTCGTTTAGCTCACCCGGGGCGCCCCGGGTAAGCCCCGCGCCGTTCTTTTAGCTCTGACGTGTACTCGTGGCTAGGCAGAAACCCTGCTCCCGTAGCAGGGTCTCTGGTTGAATGACGTCACACGCATGCGTAGTCGAGTCGACGACGTCTAGGGCGGCGTAAAGATGGCGGAAAGGTAAATATTTTGTTGCAAAATATTCCGATTTTTCATTTATTTTGTAGGTTTTTTGTTGTTGTAGAATTGTATTTGAAATGCATGCAACTAAAAAATACAACCATGCAGAACATTTAGTGGAAAACACGAGTGCGTTTGATTAGCTTCCCCTCGTGCCACCCCCGAGTGTTAACCCTAACTCCCCCGGGTAAGCTAATCGAACGCACCCAATAGTGTTGAGTGCGTATAAAGTATAGGGATAAGAGGGGGGTACCCTGCTGCCACATATCGTGCTGGGTATAGGGATAAGAGGGGGATACCCATCTACAACATATCGTGCTGGGTATAAAGAACACTCTTGAAGCCGCGAACTGCATGGTATAGGTCTAACATTACCTACGAGAAGTATGGATCCCAATGTCATTTTATTATTTTTGTGGTACAGTACGTTATTTCTACATCAAAATACCATTATTTATTCCTAAAAATGTGGACCTTTTGGTAATTTTGTTGTATTATTAATTTTTATTTCTATTTTTTTTTAATTAATTTTTTTAATTAATTTTTTTAATATATTTTATGGGGAGAGAAGGGGTGTGGGGGAGTTTTTTTTTTTTTTTGGGGGGGGGGGGGGGTGCTTACGCACCTGTCGCACCTCCCTGCGTACCGTATGGGCCTGCACTATCGCCATAAAGAGTCCTATAACCGTGAACAACTCGATGAACATTGTCCTCTTCACGACCTTCGTTGCAAATCAACGGAGTGAAATAAACCGAACAATGGCAGACGGGGCTCATTGTGGAATTCTAAGGACGTGGACAGTCGAAGGGAGTGACGCTTGGGGTGGAGCCTGCAAAGCAGAGCTTTTCATTGGCCAAGAGCTTAATGACCGTCTTACGTACGTGCAAAACGCATGAACACTATTGCGCCGACTTCGTTAAATCTCATGAATCCCGCAAAACTTTTTCTAAATAATGCCCAAATCTCTTAAAACTTAGAGAACTTGCGACAGCGAATATCTTTCGCACAATACAATTAACTGCTCTTTATGTCTGTTTTATGAACTGGGGTGCTGTTATGCCTTTTGGTCGTTTCTAGCAAATTCTTGACATAATGGTTTTCAGTAGGGTCTGCTAATCCCCTGACCTTTGATTCTATAAACTGCAGACCGATTTACTCCTGCAGAATTACTAGAATCTATCATATGTGTTATGTACACAGCGACATGCACTGGTTCTACTGGTAAGGCCTGACCTCCCTCAGCTGTGATACAAGACTTCCATCTTCTGAAAGCCCCGTAGTGCTTGGATACAGTCCCGTCGCTCCTAGACTGCAGCAGGTGACTGGCTCTCCGCCAGTGAACACAGGTGCTCGGAAGTGGTTCCGGTAGACGCCACGTCTTGTAGGACTGCGTCTCTGAGTCCTAAATCTGAAACATAAATAGTCTAGAATGTTACTTTCAACGCAATCATCCTAAAGTGTCCCTTCCTACCAAACATTCCGTTATTTCCTCTAGCTTTCTCCGTTATTTCTGCACCGAATTCTCTATAATCCTTGACAAAGACTTTAAAACTTTGTCCTCCATGAACTTTGGGCCAAAATGGCGCCGACCTCCACAAGGGTATTCCTTCACTAGCTCCATTTTCTCAATGGTCTTGCAAATAAGTCTCGGTGGCGGAACCCCCTTAATTGACATCTCTGTCCCGTGGTTGAATACATGCGTCTATGCTCAACGTATATCTTGAATTGAATCTTTTGCAGTCGCACTCTGGCTGTTTTCATGTCCGCTAGCAAACCTATCGCAAGTATGAGGACCCCAATCTCTGTCCAGCTTCTGAAATACAGACTTCTTGATTTCTCAATCATCACTTTCATACGTTCTACTCAATGTATCAGCTAACCTTGCAACCAAACGAGTTATAAATACAAACTAGATGTGTTTGTGGACAAACACTAGCTGTTTCGGCAGTGTTAAATGATTCTATGACACCATCACAACATGATACTTTCATTGATAACAAATGTGACAAAAATGACAAAAACATTCATCTAAAACTATAACAAATACACCTTTAATGTGACATCTCATTACACCCGATGACATAATCATGACGTGACCCCAATTAATACCTATAACACATCCCGAAATACTTGCGTACCAAGTTTGACCCAAATCGGACTTGTACTTTAAGAGATAGATGGTCTTGAAAACTCACCTTTAATGTGACGTCACATTACACCCGATGTCGTTATCATTACGTCAGCTCAATGTATACCTATAACACATCCCGGAATACTTGCATACCAAGTTTGACCCCAATTGGACCTGTACTTCTAGAGATAGAGGGTCTTAACAACTACACCTTTAAAGTGACGCCACATTACACCCGATGACGTCATCATGCCATCACCTCCATTTATATAGCATATCCCGGAATACCTGTAAACCAAGTTTGAGCACAATCGGACCTGTACTTCCAGAGATATAGGGTCCAAAAAACTGCACCTTTAATGTGACGTCACATGACCCACGATGACGTCATCGTGACGATTTGTATCTTGGCCCTCCTGGGGATGGTGATCGAAGTGTGTGCTAAGTCGGAAGTCGATCGGATTTACCAAAGTGTCAAAGTCAATAGTCTGAAGAAAAACGTGTACAAAACCTATAGGGAAAAAAACTGCACCTTTAACGTGATGTCACGTGACCACGAATGACGTAATCGTGACGAATTTCTTCTAGGATCATCTGTGGGTATGCTAAGAGTAGCTAGCCAAGTCTGAAGTCGATCGGATTAACCAAAGTGCCAAATATATATCGGGTGAATAAACGTGTACAAACATTATGGGGAAAACTACACCTTTAATGTGACGTCACATGACGTCATTATAACGTCACCTTAATTAATTTTCGTATATAACACATCCCGGAATACCTGTATACCAAGTTTGACACTAATCGGACTTGTACTTCCAGAGAAAGAGAGTCCTAAAAACCGAACCTTTAATATGATGTCACATGACCCCCCGATGACGTCATCATGGCGATTTTCACATTGGCCATTCTTAGGATGGTGGTTGAGGTGTGTGCTAACTTTTCGGTCAATCGGATTTACTAAAGTGTTAAAGTCAATATTCTGGAGGAAAACGTGTACAAAACCTATGGGGAAAAATTGAACCTTTAACGTCACGTCACGTGACCATGAATGACGTAATCGTGACGAATTCTTCTAGAATCATCTGTGGGTAGTATGCTAACAGTAGCTAGCCAAGTCTGAAGTCGATCGGATTTACCAAAGTGCCAAATATATATCGGGTGAAAAAACGTGTACAAATCTTATGGGGAAAACTACACCTTTAATGTGACGTCACATGACGTCGTTATGACGTCATTATGACGTCACCTTCATTTTCGTATATAACACATCCCGGAATACCTGTATACCAAGTTTGACACTAATCGGACTTGTACTTCCAGAGATAGAGGGTCCTAAAAACTGAACGTTTAATGTGACGTCACATGACCCCCGATGACGTCATCATGGCGATTTTCATATTGGCCCTTCTGAGGATGGTGGTTGAGGTGTGTGCTAACTTTTAGGTCAATCGGATTTACTAAAGTGACAAAGTCAATAGTCTGGATGAAAACGTGTACAAAACCTATGGGGAAAAATTACACCTTTAATGTGACGTCACGTGACCATGAATGACGCAATCGTGACGAATTTCTTCTAGGACCATCTGTGGGTGGTGTTCTAAGTGTATGCCAAGTCTCAAGTCGATTGGATTTACCAAAGTGCCAAAGTGTATTGGCTGAACGAAACGTGTACAAATCCTATGAGAAAAAGTCTGAAAGTGGAAAATAAAAAAGAATAAAAAAAACTTTAACGATTACAATAGCTGTTTCGGCCGAAATGCCGAAACAGCTAACTAGACATGTGTTTGTGGACAAACACAGAGCTGTTTCGATTGTATAACGTTACTTTCAATATATATGTGTGTGTGTGGTCTATGTGTGTGCCAAGTCTGAAGTCGATTGGATTTACACAAGTGCCAAATATATATTAGCAAAAAACGCAATTTAATTATTGTAAAATATCAACACATAGACACTAGGAACATCGGGCTGACCCCTCAATTTGTAGGTTGGCCAAATTCTTTGGGCTATTTGTGGGTGGTGGACTAACTGCGTGCCAAGTCTCAAGTCAATCGAAATTACCAAAGTGTACAAATCTATTGTCTGAGGAAAAACGTTTAAAAACCCTATAGGGAAAACATAACGTGACGTCACATGACACTCAATAACGTCATCGTGGCGAATTTCTTTTAGGACTATCTGTGAGTGGTGGTCTAGGAGAGTGCCAAGTCTGAAAATACTCGCATGTACCAAGTTTGACCCCAATCGGGCCTGTACTTCCAGAGATTGTGGGTCCTAAAAACTACACCTTTAATGTGACGTCACATGTCCAACAATGACGTCATCCTGACGATGTTCCCCTTGGCCCTCCTGGGGATGGTGGTCGAGGTGTGTACTAAGTCCCGAGTTGATCGGATTGACCAAAGTGTCAAATTCAATAGTCTAAATAAAAACATGTACAAAACCAATGGGGAACATTCAACCTTTAATGAGACGTCACATGACCAACGATGACGTCATCGGGATGTTATTTTAATTTGTGTCTATAACACACACTTGAATACTTGCATGCCAAGTTTGACCCCAATCGGACTTGTACTTCCAGAGATAGAGGTTCTTAAAAACTAAACCTTAAATGTGACGTCACATGACCCACGATGACGTCATCATGACGTCATCTTAATTTTCGTCTATAACACATCCTGGAATACTTGTATACCAAGATTGACCCCAATCAGACCTTTACTTCCAGAGATAGAGGGTATTAAAAACTACACCTTTAAAGTGACGTCACATGACCCACAATGACGTCATCATGACGATTTCCCTTGTGGCCCTCCTAGGGATGGTGGTCGAGGTGTGTACTAAGTCTCGAGTCGATGGGATTTACCAAAGTGTAAAAATCAATAGTCTGAGGGAAAACGTGTACAAAACCTATAGGGAAAACTGCGCCTTTAATGTGACGTCACATGACACCCGATGACGTCATCGTGATGTCATCTTAATTTTAGTCTATAACACATCTCAGGATACTTGCATATCAAGTTTGTCCGCAATCGGACATGTACTTCCAGAGATAGAGGGTCCCAAAAACTGCACCTTTAATTTGACGTCACATGACCCACGATGACGTCATCATGACGATTTTTCTCTTGGACCTCCTGGGGATGGTGGTCGAGGTGTGTGCTAAGTTTCAAGTCAATCGCATTTACCAAAGTATTAAAGTCAATAGTCTGAAGAAAAACGTGTACAAACCCTATGGGGAAAAATTGAACCTTTAACGTGACGTCACGTGACCACGAATGACGTAATCGTGACGAATTTCTTCTAGGATCATCTGTGGGTGGTGGTCTGAGTGTATGCCAAGTTTCAAGTCGATCTGATTTACCAAAGTGCCAAAGTGTATTGTCCGAACAAAAAACGTGTACAAACCCTATGGAGAAGAGTCTGAAGGAGAAAAAAAAAAACTAGACATGTGTTTGTGGACAAACACAGAGCTGTTTCGAGTGTCTAAAGCTACTTTCAATGTGTATGTGGTGGTTTTTTGTGTGTGCCAAGTCTCAAGTCGATCAGATTTACTAGTGTCAAAGTCAATAGTCTAAAGAAAAACGTGTACAAAACCTATGGGGGAAAATTGAACCTTTAACGTGACGCCCCGTGACCTTGAATGACGTAATCGTGCCAAATTTCTCCAACGACTGTCTGTGGATAGTGGTCTATGTGTGTGCCAAGTCTCAAGTCGATCGGATTTACTAAGTGTCAAAGTCAATAGTCTAAAGAAAAACGTGTACAAAACCTATGGGGGACAAATTAAACCTTTAACTTGACGTCACGTGACCTTGAATAACGCAATCGTGCTGAATTTCTTTCAGAAACATCTGGTGGTACTGTTCTGAGTGTATGGCAAGTTTCAAGTCGGTCGGATTTACCAAAGTGTCAAATTCAACAGTCTGAAGAAAAACGTGTACAAAACCTATGGGGAAAATTTCACCTTTAACGCGAAGCCACGTGACCTTGAATGACGTAATCGCGACGAATTTCTTCTAGGACCGTCCTTGGGTGGTTGTCTAAGTATATGCCAAGTCTCAAGTCCATCGGATTTACCAAAGTGTCAAAGTGTATTGGCTGAAAAAAACGTGTACAAATCCTATGGGAAAAAGTCTGAAAGTGGAAAAAAAACAAAAAAAAAAACTAGACATGTGTTTGTGGACAAACACAGAGCTGTTTCGAGTGTCTAAAATTACTTTCAAAATGTGTGCGGTGGTCTTATGTGTGTGCCAAGTCTCAAGTCGATCGGATTTATTAAAGTGTCAAAGTCAATAGCCTAAAGAAAAACGTGTACAAAACCTATGGGGGGGGGGGGGGGGGAAATTGAAACTTTAACGTGACGTTACGTGACCTTGAATGACGCAATCGTGCCGAATTTCTTCCAAGATCATCTGTGGGTGATGTTCTAAGTGTATGCCAAGTTTCAAGTCGATCGGATGTACCAAAGTGTCGAAGTCAATAGTGTGAAGAAAAACGTGTACAAAACCTATGGGGAAAATTTAACCTTTAACGCAAAGTCACGTGACCTTGAGTGACGTAATCGCGACGAATTTCTTCTAGGACCGTCCTTGGGTGGTTGTCTAAATGTATGCCAAGTCTCAAGTCGATCGGATTTACCAAAGTGTCAAAGTGTATTGGCTGAAAAAACGTGTACAAATCCTATGGGAAAAAGTCTGAAAGTGGAAAAAAAAACAAAAATAAAACTAGACATGTGTTTGTGGACAAACACAGAGCTGTTTCGAGTGTCTTACATTACTTTCAATATGTGTGTGTGGTGGTCTATGTGTGTGCCAAGTCTCAAGTCGATCAAATTTACGAAAGTGTCAAAGTCAACAGTCTAAAGAAAAACGTGTACAAAACCTATGGGGGAAAATTGAACCTTTAACGTGACGCTCCGTGACCTTGAATGACGTAATCGTGCCGATTTTTTTCTAGGACCGTTTGTGGATGGTGGTCTAAGTGTGTGCCAAGTCTTAAGTCGATCGGATGTACTAAAGTGTCAAAGTCAATAGTCTAAAGAAAAACGTGTACAAAACCAATGCGAGAAAAATGTGCACCTTTAACGTGACGTCACGTGACGTGCAATGACGCAATCGTGCCAAATTTATTTCAGGAACATCTGGGGGTGGTGTTCTAAGGGCATGCCAAGTTTCAAGTCGGTCGGATTTACCGAAGTGTCAAATTCAATAGTCTGAAGAAAAACGTGTACAAAACCTATGGGGAAAATTTCACATTTAACGCAAAGTCACGTGACCTTGAATGACGTAATCGAGACGAATTTCTTCTAGGACCGTCCTTGGGTGGTTGTCTAAGTATATGCCAAGTTTCAAGTCCATCGGATTTACCAAAGTGTCAAAGTGTATTGTCTGAACAAACGTGTGCAAATCCTATGGAGAAAATGCTGAAAAAGAAAAAAAAAAAAAAACTAGACATGTGTTTGTGGACAAACACAGAGCTGTTTCGAGTGTCTTACATTATTTTCAATATGTGTGTGTGGTGGTCTATGTGTGTGCCAAGTCTCAAGTCGATCAAATTTACGAAAGTGTCAAAGTCAATAGTCTAAAGAAAAACGTGTACAAAACCTATGGGGGACAAATTGAACCTTTAACGTGACGTCACGTGACCTTGAATGACGCAATCGTGCCGAATTTCTTCCAGAACCATATATGAGTGATGTTCTAAGTGTGTGCCAAGTCTCAAGTCGATCAAATTTACGAAAGTGTCGAAGTCATAGTCTAAAGAAAAACGTGTACAAAACCTATGGGGGAAAAAATTGAAACTTTAACTTGACGTTAGGTGACCTTGAATGACGCAATCGTGCCGAATTTCTTCCAAGACCATCTGTGGGTGATGTTCTAAGTGTATGCCAAGTTTCAAGTCGGTCGGATGTACCAAAGTGTCAAAGTCAATAGTGTGAAGAAAAACGTGTACAAAACCTATGGGGAAAATTTAACCTTTAACGCAAAGTCACGTGACCTTGAATGGCGTAATCGCGACGAATTTCTTCTAGGACCGTCTTTGGGTGGTTGTCTAAGTATATGCCAAGTCTCAAGTCCATCGGATTTACCAAAGTGTCAAAGTGTATTGGCTGAAAAAACGTGTACAAATCCTATGGGAAAAAGTCTGAAAGTGGAAAAAAAAAAAAAAAAAAAAAAAAAAAAAACTAGACATGTGTTTGTGGACAAACACATAGCTGTTTCGGATGTCTAAAATGTCTTTCATTATGTGTGTGTGGTGGTCTAAGTGTGTGCCAAGTCTAAAGTCGATCGGATTTACCGTAGTGCCAAAGATATATTGGTTGAACAAAAACGTGTACAAATCCTATGGGAAAAACTGAACCTTTAATGTGATGTAACATGACACCCGGCGATGTCATCATGACGTCATCTTAATTTTCGTCTATAACACATCCTCGAATACTTGCAAACCAAGTTTGACCCCAACCGGACTTGTACTTTCAGAGTTAGAGGGTCTTAAAAACTACACCTTTAATGTGACGTCACATGACCCGCGATGACGTCATCTTGATTATTTTTGTCTTGGCCCTCCTAAGGATGGTGGTCGAGGTCTGTGCTAAGTCTCAAGTCGATCGAATTGACAGAAGTATCAAATTCAATATTTTAAAGAAAAACGTGTACAAATCCTATGGGGAAAAATTGCACCTTTAACGTGACGTCACGTGACCACGAATGACGTAATCGCGACGAATTTCTTCTAGGATCATCTGTGGCTGGTGGTCTAAGAGTAGGCCAAGTCTGAAGTCGATCGGATTTAACAAAGTGCCAAAGTGTATTGTCCGAACAAAAAACGTGTACAAACCCTATGGAGAAGAGTCTGAAGGAGAAACTAGACATGTGTTTGTGGACAAACACAGAGCTGTTTCGGGTGTCTAACATTACTTTCTATATGTGTATCTGATGATGGTCTTTGTGTGTGCCAAGTCTGAAGTCGATTGGATTTACACAATTGCCAAAGATATATTAGTTGAAAAAACGTGTACAAATCCTATGGGGAAAATTGAACCTTTAATGTGACGTCACATGACACCCGATGATGTCATCATGATGTCATCTTAATTTACGTCTATGACACATTCTAGAATACTTGCATACCAAGTTTGGCCCCAATCAGACATGTACTTCCAGAGATAGAGGGTCCTAAAATCTGCCCCTTTAATGTGACGTCACATGACCCACAATGACGTCATTCTGACGATTTTCCCCTTGGCCCTCCTGGGTTTGATGGTCGAGGTGTGTGCTAAGTCTGAAGTCGATCGGATTTACCAAATTGTCAAATTCAATAGTCTGAAGAAAAACGTGTACAAAACCTATGGAGAAAATTAAACCTTTAATGTGACGTCACATGACACCCGGTGATGTCATAATTACGTCATCTTAATTTTCGTCTATAACACATCCTCGAATACTTGCAAACCAAGTTTGACCCCAACCGGACTTGTACTTTCAGAGTTAGAGGGTCTTAAAAAACTACACATTTAATGTGACGTCACATGACCCGCGATGACGTCATCTTGATTATTTTTTTCTTGGCCCTCCTAAGGATGGTGGTCGAGGTCTGTGCTAAGTCTCCAGTCGATCGAATTTACAGAAGTGTCAAATTCAATATTTTGAAGAAAAACGTGCACAAAACCTATGGAGAAAAATAACCTTTAATGTGACGTCACATGACACCCGATGATGTCATAATTACGTCATCTTAATTTTCGTCTATAACACATCCTCGAATACTTGCAAACCAAGTTTGACCCCAACCGGACTTGTACTTTCAGAGTTAGAGGGTCTTAAAAAACTACACATTTAATGTGACGTCACATGACCCGCGATGACGTCATCTTGATTATTTTTTTCTTGGCCCTCCTAAGGATGGTGGTCGAGGTCTGTGCTAAGTCTCAAGTCGATCGAATTTACCAAAGTGTCAAAGTCAATAGTCTGAAGAAAAACGTGTACAAAACCTATGGGAAAAAAATGCACCTTTAACGTGACGTCACGTGACCATGAATGACGTAATCGTTACGAATTTCTTCTAGGACTATCTGTGGGTGGTGGTCTTAGAGTATGCAAAGTCTCAAGTCGATCGGATCTACCAAAGTGTCAAAGTGTACTGGCTGAACAAAACACGTGTACAAATCCTATGTAGAATAGTCTGAAACAGAAGAAGAAAAAAAAAAAAAAAAAAAAACTTTAACGAAAACAATAGCTGTTTCGGCTGAATTGCCGAAACAGCTAAAAAAGAAAAAAAAAAAAAAATTTAACGAAAACAAAAGCTGTTTCGGTGAAAAACCGAAACAGCTAAAAAAAAAACTTTAACGAAAACAAAAGCTGTTTCGGTGAAAAACCGAAACAGCTAAAAAAAACTAGATGTGTTTGTGGACAAACACTAGCTGTTTCGGCAGTGTTAAATGATTCTATGACACCATCACAACATACTTTCATTGATAACAAATGTGACAAAATGGACAAAAACATTCATCTAAAACTATAACAAATACACCTTTAATGTGACATCTCATTACACCCGATGACATAATCATGACGTGACCCCAATTAATACCTATAACACATCCCAAAATACTTGCGTACCAAAGTTTGACCCAAATCGGAGTTGTACTTTCAGAGATAGATGGTCTTGAAAACTCACCTTTAATGTGACGTCACATGACACCCGATGTCGTTATCATTACGTCAGCTCAATGTATACCTATAACACATCCCGGAATACTTGCATACCAAGTTTGACCCCAATCGGACCTGTACTTCTAGAGATAGGGGTCTTAACAACTACACCTTTAAGGTGACGCCACATTACACCCGATGACGTCACACATGCCATCACCTCCATTTATATCTATAGCATATCCCGAAATACCTGTAAACCAAGTTTGAGCACAATCGGACCTGTACTTCCAGAGATAGAGGGTCAACAAAACTGCACCTTTAATGTGACGTCACATGACCCACGATGACGTCATCATGACGATTTTTATCTTGGCCCTCCTGGGGATGGTGATCGAAGTGTGTGTTAAGTCGGAAGTCGATCGGGTTTACCAAAGTGTCAAAGTCAATAGTCTGAAGAAAAACGTGTACAAAACCTATGGGGAAAAAACTGCACCTTTAACGTGATGTCACGTGACCACGAATGACATTATCGTGACAAATTTCTTATAGGATCATCTGTGGGTAGTATGCTAAGAGTAGCTAGCCAAGTCTGAAGTCGATCGGATTTACCAAAGTGCCAAATATATATCGGGTGAAAAAACGTGTACAAATTTAAAATTAAAGGCCTCCGTTATATATTTTCACCAACAACATGTGGTGTTTATTGGACACCGTACTCTTAAATAACGTGGTATCTGTGGTTGTGGTGTATGGAAATTGTATGCTGTGCTATGGACAAGGAGCTGGGAGGAAGGTCGCGGCACCAGACCAGCCATTCAACGCTTAAGGTATTCGGTGGTAAAGTGATTATCAAACTTTGTTTTTGAATTGTTTTTTCTGCATAGCGGAATTTGTTTCAGGTTTTATTGTAATGATTTAAAGGGGAAATGATTACTGTACATTTAAACGTGGAATTCGTACTAATTATGTGGAAATATATTTGGAAAAAGGGTGATGGAATGTAATGCGAATTGGGACATGATTGCGTAGCTAACAGTAACATTATGCATGATGTAGGCTGCAGTACAGTATAGCCAGGCTATAGCCTATATTATGTCTCGTGTGTGTACTGTCATAACCTCGTTACCCTGGCTACGAACTTGCGTGATGTTTTCCCACCATGCCTTGCGCGATCTTAACCCCTGGTATTGTCTATTTTAAATGTGCCATTATTATTGGTGCATTAAATTAAGGCTGCAGTCGATGCGTTTAACGCGCGACGCCATCTTTAACATTTTGTATTACTTATTGTGTGGAAATAATCTTTTCAAAGATGATATTTTGACGTCGTGTTATTTAGCAAGGATTTATATTAAATCATCCTTGCTCTAGTCTATATGATTAAATTTACGTACCGCTGTCGTCCATGTATAATATAACGTTACAAATGGGTTTTTGGCAAACAAACGAGGCTTCCAAAATCCATATTCATGATATTGTACAACTTAGGCGCAGACTTGAAAACAATTTCATACGTGACGTGCGTTTAGGAACATCGCGCAAATAACATTCAGGGCTGTTTACGCACTCCTCATGGCCAGGGTTAAGGAACACACACGAGTCGAGGCTGGTACTGTGACACTCATAGTCATACTTGTGCAGTATTGAGTATTTCTGTTCTAGGTGTACGGCAGGTACTTGAATATGCAATCCAAAACCAGACGAAATTGGTTCTACATGTACTAGCATATTAACCACGTACTTCCTTTTGTTAGATGTTTTCAGGTGCGATATTTTGAAAAATTGTGTATTAATTTTTGTTTTTGTATTTCCCCTAACCGTCCCAAATCTTCCAAAATTAATATGATTTTGCAAACACCTAGGCTTGGGAGTAACGGTTAAGTAAATTCCAAACAATACATTATAGGCTAACGTTAGAATTCCATTTTGGAGAAAATGTTTAGGTAATGATTTTTGTCATTGTAAAGAGTTTCGTACTGTGGCGAACATGATTTTCTACAGGGCAATGAAGTGCTGAACATAAACACCGGGTGATCTTGTACAATAGACAATCTGTAAAAAACAATTAGTAATGAAATGAAATTGATCAAATTTAAAAGCCGATTAAATAGTATTGTTTTAGGCCCTTACATTTTTTTTCTGGCAATCTCCGGTACCTGATCTCAAATTTATTATTTTGTTTTATCGTAGGCCTACATGTAGTAACATTTCGTATGGGTACTCCATATGTTTTTTGGAAAATATTTAAACATTATTTCCAAATCTGATTTCTTGATAATCCCATCTACCGTTATGTACAAGTTGGGACTGTTGACTGTGTATGACTGTTGGGAGTTTTAAACTTATGTAGTGTTTTTTTACAAAATAGTTAAAATTGTAAACAAACGACATGTGGGAAAAGTTGATGGCTGCATAAAATGAATGTTTCTACGTTCTCAAAAAAGAAGATTTTTTTTTTAAAATTAGTTGATCGTCTAGGTTTGTAAAAGAAGAGGCTCCTTTTTTCTCATTTCTTTACAGGTGGCCAAATGGTTGACTTGTTAACCTAGATGCCTGTCGTCCGTTTGTTTTTTTAATGAGTGTAATCTTCTTTTTTATTTACGTAAAGGTTGCACAGAGAATCTACATGTAAATCTATAATTACAGAAATTATAAAGTCAAAATTTTACTTGGCCTAATACTGGGTGATAAAAAAACCGCAACCTCATACTTACACCATTCACACACCTGCACTTTTGATATATGGATATAAAATCTTGTCAGAAGGAAAATGATACCAAGAACTCCTGATTTGGTTCAGTAGTTTTGATTCTATAGCCATTTTTGTGAACCCAAAGTCGGGGGTTCTAATTGAGATTATTGCATTCAGTGAACATCCAAGACCAAATTTGGTCAGAATCCCCTGATTTGGGTTGACAAACATGGTGCTAGAATCCAAAGTACTGAATCGTGAGTTTTGGGTATCATTTTCCTTCTCACAAGATTTCCTATACATACACAGTTGTACATGTACATGTACATGTACATGTACATATCAAAAGTGTAGATGTGTGAATAGTGAAACTATAAGGTTGCGTGTTTTTTCTACTCTGTAAAAAGAAATGTTGCTTATGTACATTGTATTTATGTATTTGTTTCATTTGTATTTTGCAGAAAATGGTGAAGTCTGTGAAACATCGGCAACACTGCGTTCCTTCAACTTCCCTGAGGTTGGCACCTCCTCGGGGAAGACGCATGCCCCACCGTAGGCATTGCGCAAACCAGCTGGCACACATACATTGTGTGTTCGTATTCCGGGAACTTGGGGGCGAGCGTACCCCCAGTTCTCTTTACGAGGGTACTGGGATCAGCGTGTCCTTCAGCTGGTTTAATAGTCTGAAAAGGTGCATACGATTTACGAAGAGATTTGTGACGAAGAAATTTACGAAGAGATTTACGAAGAAATTTACGAACAGATTTACTAACAGATTTACAATGAGTAAAAAACAAAAAAAGAAAAGAGATAAAAATAAGGAATTGTATGTGCAAAAGGTTAATAAACCAAAAAAGGATGACCAAAAAAAAAAAAAAAAAATGTATAACCAAAAGAACTACAACAAAAATGCTGCTAAGAAGAAGGAATTGTTCAAAGAAAAGTACACTAATGACATTGACTTTAAAACAGAGCAATTAAAAGACCTAGAGAAAAGGTATCATAACAATGAGACACATAAAATGCATGTTTTAAAATATAAAAAAGAAAAGTATAGTAATAATTCTGAATACAAAGAAAGGGCAAAAAACAGTGCAAAAAAAATGTATCGTGAAAATCCAGAATATAAAGAGAAGCTAATCACTAAGGGGAAAACAAAGTATTGTGATAATCGTGAATACAGAGAGCAGCTTATTGCTAAGGGGAAAACAAAATATTGCGATAATCCTAAATACAGAGAGAAGCTAATCACTAAGGGGAAAACAAAGTATCGTGATAATCCTGAATACAGAGAGAAGTTGATCACCACGGGGAAAACAAAGTATTCTGATAATCCTAAATACAGAGAGAAGCTAATCACTGAAGGGAAGAGAAAGGGGAAAAGAAAGTACCACGGTGATGCTGCTTACAGACAGAACAAAATTAACAGAGCTAAAAGTAAATACCACGGCAATGCTTCTTTTAGGCAATAAAATTAGTTTTGTTATCAAGACATTTAAAGAAAGCATATCTGATGGACCTGAGTATGTGTGTGCTTGCTGTCATAAACTGTTGTTTAAAAAGCAAGTTGTGAAGTGTAATATGAGTAAATACAAAGACCAGACTGTTTTTAGTAACAAATACCTACATACTTGCAATGACCATTGTGAATTTAGGTGTCTGATTGCAGAATCCAGTAGATCACGTTTATGGATATGTTATACATGTCATAGAAAGTTACTTGTTAACAAAGTCCCTGCTGAAGCAAGGGTAAATAATTTGAATCTGACAGACATACCTGAAGAATTGGCTTGTTTGAATACACTTGAAGAGCATCTAATAGCCATAAATATCCCGTTCATTAAAATGCTTGCATTACCTAAGGGTGGACAACATGGTGTACGAGGGCCAGTTGTTTGTGTACCCTCTAATGTAACAGACACAGTAAAAGCATTACCAAGGCCTGCCAGCAATGATCAGTTGATCCGTGTAAAGTTGAAGAGGAAACTGACTTATAAAGGATATTATCAATATCAGTTTGTGAGTAAACAAAATGTTGAGAATGCTTTATATTATCTTCAACATAACAATAAGTGGTTCAGTAATATTGAAGTAAACCCTGATTGGGATACTCCATTGTGTGATGAAGAAAATGATGAATGCAAGTCTAAAAATGATGCGAAAGGTGTCAATGATGAAAGTGCCACTGATGAGGAAACTGATGAGGAAACAGATGATGACCGCTTACGAGGCATGGCATTAGACAGTTGTTTGCAGCCAACTAATATAGGACAGGAAATACTGGATCAATATTTTGATGATGTCATGAGTGTGGCTCCATGTGAAGGCAATAGTCCAATTCGAGTGTTAATGGAAAAGGGTAATGAGGCTAAATGCTTTCCAGCATTATTTCCAGTAGGTCAGCCTATATTTGATGATGAACGTGAAGTGAGGGTTACATTATGTAGATATTTGCATAATCGATTAATGAATGTTGATAACAGATTTGCAAAGAGTACTCAATACATTTTTTATGCTCAGTATTTGGCAGAGATTCAGAAAGTTATGTCTAGTGTATCTATTGCCTTGCGAAAAGGGAGTGATAAAAAGTATAATGGTGACAGAGTAAATGCCTCGATGATTAATGACAGGGACCAGTTAAAAGATATTTTGAAATCGGACAGTGGATATAAATTTTTGAAACCTATCCGTGGTACACCCCCTTATTGGCAAGCAGCACAGAAGGATGTTTTAGCTATGATCAGGCAGCTGGGAATACCTACATGGTTTTGTTCATTTTCTGCAGCAGATATGCGATGGCCTGAAGTTATCAGGAAGTTAAAAGGAAGGGTACTGAGTGCAGGTTTAATTTCCCAAGACCTCCATCTGAACGTACATTTATTACAGAGTCCATGCCGAAAGGTGATGAGATTGAAACTACAGGTAGTGATGAAAATGAAACTATTGATGGTGAAAGCAGTAAAAAAAACAAGGCCAAGGAATTACTACAATCAATATGGACTGCAATACAGAAACCTGAGAATGAACACATGACAACCAATGAATTATTTGCAAGTGTAAATATCACGCAAAGTGATTTTAAAAAGGCTAACAATGTATTAAGTTGCAAAACAAGTTTAGTTCATAAGAGACGACCACAAGATGTATGGGTTAATTTATACAATCCACATTTGATAAGATGTTGGAATGCAAACATGGATATTCAGTACATTTGTGATGCTTATGCTTGTGTTGCCTATGTGGTATCCTACATGTCAAAGGCTGAACGTGAAATGAGTGTACTGTTGTCACATGCTCAAGCTGAAGCACAGAACGGGAACTTGGATGCTAGACAGAGTATGAAGGAAATTGGTTGTGTGTATTTGCATAATCGCGAGGTCTCGGCACAAGAAGCAGTGTATCGTGTATGTAATCTGAGATTGAAAGAAGGATCACGGAAAGTGGAATTTATACCTGTTGGTGAAAATACAATTAGAATGAGCAAGCCACTCAGTGTTATTCAAAGTGCGTGCGATGAAGATGATGATAGTATTTGGATGACCAGCAAAATTGATAGATACCTAGCAAGACCAAATATTGATAACTTTGAAATAATGTGCTTGGCAACATTTTGCTCGGATTATAGAGTCATATATACCAATATAGCAAAAACAAGTCGTTCGCCAATATATGAACTGAAGAATGGTTTAGGACACATACAGAAACGTAGTCGAACTGATCCAGCAGTCATACGATTTCCTAGATTTTCAGCAGAAAAATGGCCTGAAAAGTACTATCAAAGTATTCTGCAATTGTATCTTCCATATCGTGTCGATGTTCAGTTGAAACCGAAGCAGTTTGAATCTTATGAAGAGTTTTATAGCAATGGCATTATTAAGCTGGGTGGTGTATTGAAACCTGTAAGAAATATTGTGGAAAATAACCGATCATTGTATGAAGCTAGTGCTGAGGCTGTAGATGAAGCTGAGGAAATGTTGGAGAAGTATGGTCCACAAGAAGATGCTTGGGCATTGATAGCTCCAGAAGCTGAAATGGAAAGACTTGAATGTGTAGGACAGCGAGAAGAACAAGTGGAAGATGGTGAAAGTGATTCTGATATTCCTGATTTAAAATCTAAAAAAGAAGATATGAAATACACTATTGAGCCACACCGACTAAATGTATCCAAACAAGAAGCAATGAATTTGTTAAGGTGTCTCAATGCTCAACAAAAAGAAGTGTTTTACAAAGTAAGGCAATGGTGTTTAGACAAAGTCAATGGTAAAAATCCTGAACCGTTTCGTGTATTCGTCACTGGTGGAGCTGGCACAGGGAAAAGTCATTTGATTAAGTGTATCTACTATGAGGCAACAAGACTTTTTATAAGAATGGTGGAGAATCCCGATGATGTATCAGTATTACTTACAGCTCCGACAGGTGTTGCTGCATATAATATCCATGGCGCTACGATTCACAGTGCTTTGTCAATAACAACAAATGCGAGATTGCCATATCAACCTCTTGGTGAAGAGAAGATTAGTACACTGCGGCATAAATTAAGACAACTACAAATTCTAATTGTTGATGAAATTTCAATGGTGAGCCATAAACTCTTGTGCTACATTCATGGTCGTCTGCGACAGGTTAAACAATCACAAAATCATAATCCCTTTGGAAATGTCAGCGTATTAGCGGTTGGTGATTTTTATCAGTTACCTCCGGTAAAAGGAAAATCTTTGTACCAGACTGGTGTTACAACTGATTTGTGGAATGATAACTTTTCAAAAGTAGAACTGACTGAGATAATGAGACAAAGGGATGATGCAAAGTTTGCTGAAGTGCTGAATAGATTACGAATCAGAAAGAAAAAGGAAAGTTTACAAAGTGATGATAAGAGACTGCTACAATCACGTGAGACTGGAGAAGACTGGACTGATGCTGTGCATATTTATCCATGCAATAAGGAGGTAGATGAGTACAACAGACAGACTCTGTTTGCTAAATGTTCAGATTGTATAAGTGTTCTTGCTAAAGATTTCCAGAAAGATGCAAAAAGTGGAAAAATGATACCAACAAAGAAATTAGTCAAGAAACCCTCAAACACTAATTTACCTGATTTACTTTGGCTTGGTGTTGGTGCTAGAGTTATGCTTACAAGAAACCTTGATGTTTCTGATGGACTTGTAAATGGTGTCTTTGGAACTGTAGATGACATTGTTACATTGCCTAATGATCAGTCACCTAAGTATATCAAAATTAAATTTGATAATGAGAGTATTGGTTCAAAACTAAAAAAACAGGCCTCTGGTAATAATTTAGACACTGTCAGTATTGAAATGGCAGAAGATAGTTTTAATAAACAGTGTGTGAGACACCAGTTCCCTCTGAAGTTAGCTTGGGCATGTACAGCTCACAAGGTACAAGGAATGAGTTTGAAGAAGGCAGTGGTGTGTCTGACCCGTACATTTTCAGCAGGACAAGCATATGTTAGTTTGAGTAGAGTTGTTTCATTGATTGGTCTTGTGATAGAAGGGTTTGATGAGAAATATATTTATTGTAATGAGGCAGTAGCTGAGGCAATGAGTAAAATGGCGTCGTATATTGATAACGATGAAATCAAGGATGATGAACGTTATAGTACTAGCATTGCTATGCATAATATTCAAGGACTGCACGCACATGTAATGGATTTAAAAGCTAATAATGAAATAATGTCATGTGATTTCATTTGCTTGACAGAAACATGGACTGACAAAGACTTTGATTGTGATATGGATATGAGTGATTACACATGGTATCATCAACCAAGAAGTATGTCCTATGATAACGCCAGTCATGTATCATGCACGTTAAAAGAACAGAGTCGTGGAGGTGTAGCTGTATGTGGCAAAAAGGACAGAGTGTTTAGTAGGATACATTTGCCAATCAACAATCTTGAATATATTGCATTTCAGTTGCATGCAATTTCAAATGTGTCATCAGTTGTTGTAATAGTTTATCGACCCCCATCCTATACATTAAAGGAATTTGTACAGGTTCTTGAAATGTTATTGAATGAGATACACAAGGTTTCAAACTCGTGCATTGTTATGGGTGATTTTAATGAAGATATAATGAAAAAAGAATCTCATGTAAAGACACTGATGGATAATCACGGATATAAGCAGTGTTTAAGTCAAGCAACAACTGAAAAAGCAACTTTACTTGATCATGTTTATGTAAAAAATATAGATGATATTCATGTGCATATTAATCCAACTTACTATAGCTACCACGAGGCAGTTATCATTCGGTTGTAGTTTTACTTGTATGAAATGTACTTAATTGTACAACCCAATTTATCAAAAAATTGTGAAACAAGAATAGAAACACTTACAATGAAATGTGAAATTAAAAAATTGTTTTACTATATTTAAAAATGAAGGAATTAGAATAACAAAAAGATATTAGGATAATAAAATGTGCATTGTAACTGAGAATGACAAAATACATGTACAGGTAGCGTAGGGTCAAGGGTCAAGAAGGAGGATACATAACAAAAGGTGGATAAACAGTTTAGTTAACAAGGAGGGAAAACAATATGTGTGACATTTCCTCTGTCCTCGTCATCACTAGATTATGATCTCGTCATCACTAGATTATGACCATTACTGACTATAACTATACATGTACTGGTAGCATCATCACATACAAAACTGTGTGTGATGTTTTAACAGTCCTGGTCATCACAGAATGATGACCCTCACTCACTATAACTGTGGACCATCGTCGCATCCACAGCTGGGACATTTCACATGTCCCCCTGGTCATCACTGGATGATGACCCTCACTCACTATAACTGTGGAGTATCATCGTCAATGGTGATGACCCTTACTCACTATAACTGTGGAGCATCATCGTCACATCCCCAGCTGTGGTATTTCACCAGTCCTCCTGGTCATCACTGGATGATGACCACCACTCACTATAACTGTGGAGCATCATCGTCAATGGTGATGACCCTTACTCACTATAACTGTGGAGCATCATCGTCACATCCCCAGCTGGATTTCACCAGTCCTCCTGGTCATCACTGGATGATGACCACTACTCACTATAACTGTGGAGCATCATCGTCAATGGTGATGACCCTTACTCACTATAACTGTGGAGCATCATCGTCACATTAACAGCTGTGATATTTCATCAGTCCTCCTGGCCATCACTGGATAATGATCCTCACTATAACTGTGGAACATCGTTGTCACATCTACAGCTGTGATATTTCACCAGTCCTGGTCATCACTGGATAATGACCCTCACTCACTATAACTGTGGAACATCATCGTCACATTAACAGCTGTGATATTTCGCCAGTCCTCCTGGTCATCACTGGATGATGACCACCACTCACTTTAACTGTGGAACATCGTCGTCACATCTACAGCTGTGATATTTCACCAGTCCTCCTGGTCATCACTGGATGATGACCCTAACTCACTATAACTGTGGAGCATCATCGTCACATTCACAGCTGCGATATTTCGCCAGTCCTCCTGGTCATCACTGGATGATGACCACCACTCACTATAACTGTGGAACATCGTCGTCACATCTACAGCTGTGATATTTCACCAGTCCTCCTGGTCATCACTGGATGATGACCCTCACTCACTATAACTGTGGAGCATCATCGTCACATTCACAGCTGTGATATTTCACCAGTCCTCCTGGTCATCACTGGATGATGACCCTAACTCACTATAACTGTGGTGCATCATCGTCACTTTCACAGCTGTGATATTTCACCAGTCCTCCTGGTCATCACTAGATGATGATCCTCACTCACTATAACTGTGGAGCATCATCGTCACATTAACAGCTGTGATATTTCACCAGTCCTCCTGGTCATCACTGGATGATGATCCTCACTCACTTTAACTGTGGAACATCGTCGTCACATCTACAGCTGTGATATTTCACCAGTCTTCCTGGTCATCACTGGATGATGACCCTAACTCACTATAACTGTGGTGCATCATCGTCACTTTCACAGCTGTGATATTTCACCAGTCCTCCTGGTCATCACTGGATGATGAACCTAACTCACTATAACTGTGGTGCATCATCGTCACTTTCACAGCTGTGATATTTCACCAGCCCTCCTGGTCATCACTGAATGATGACCCTCACTCACTATAACTGTGGAGCATCATCGTCACTTTCACGGCTGTGATATTTCACCAGTCCTCCTGGTCATCACTGGATGATGACCCTAACTCACTATAACTGTGGTACATCATCGTCACTTTCACAGCTGTGATATTTCACTAGTCCTCCTGGTCATCACTAGATGATGATCCTCACTCACTATAACTATGGAGCATCATCGTCACATTAACAGCTGTGATATTTCACCAGTCCTCCTGGTCATCACTGGATGATGATCCTCACTCACTTTAACTGTGGAACATCGTCGTCACATCTACAGCTGTGATATTTCACCAGTCTTCCTGGTCATCACTGGATGATGACCCTAACTCACTATAACTGTGGTGCATCATCGTCACTTTCACAGCTGTGATATTTCACCAGTCCTCCTGGTCATCACTGGATGATGAACCTAACTCACTATAACTGTGGTGCATCATCGTCACTTTCACAGCTGTGATATTTCACCAGCCCTCCTGGTCATCACTGAATGATGACCCTCGCTCACTATAACTGTGGAGCATCATCGTCACTTTCACGGCTGTGATATTTCACCAGTCCTCCTGGTCATCACTGGATGATGACCCTCACTCACTATAACTGTGGTGCATTATCGTCACTTTCACAGCTGTGATATTTCACCATTCCTCCTTGTCATCATTGGATGATGACCCTCACTCACTATACCTGTGGATCATCATCGTCACATCCACAGCTGTGACATTTCACCTGACCTTCTGGTCATCACTAGATGATGACCATCAATGACAAAAACCATGGAGCATCGTCATATCCACAGCTGTGTGTGAAATTTCATCTATCGTGGTTATTACTGAATGATGAATATCACTGACTATAACTATGGAGTATAGTCAGATCTACAGCTGTGCAACTTATGTGTAACATTTCATCAGTCCTTCGGGTTATCACTGGATGATGACCATCAATGACAATAATCATGGAGCATCGTCTTATCCACAGCTGTGTGTGACTTTTCATCTGTCCTGGTTATTACTGACTATAACTTTGAACTATCGGTACATCTACAGCTGTGTTGTATATTTGTATCTGTCCTGGTGATCACTGACTATAACTGTGGAGTATTGTGATGTAAGAGAGTACTAATCACCTGTCATCCAATCCTGAGTACTGTTACCTTTTGCATCACTGTGAAGTCGGAGGCTACTAATCAGCTGTCATCCAAGCATGAGTTGTATGAGCCATTCTTCTACCTTTTCTGCCTGAGTTGTGTGACTTGTCTCTTGCATAACTGTGATGTCGGAGGTTATTCATCACCTGTTATCCAAACCTGAGTTCTGTAATTCGCCTCTTGCATTACTGTAATATCAGATGCTACTAATCACTTCTATGATTCAGTTTCTGTATCACTATTATAGAGGCTATGAGTACGATATCAAGGCTGCATAATAATTGTCATGGTTCTGTTACCAACCTCTTGTCTATAGGTGTAATGTTAAAGGTTGTGTACACCATTTGCTTTTGCTGAATTTTTTTTTAATGAATGGGTTCAGAGGTTTCCCATTTTTCTGTAAATATTGTGATGCTGATCTGTGTTATATTCATAGATGCTAGAAATACCAACAAAAAAGAGTTGTTCTTGTAGTCTGAATTCTGGATTTTGTTCAGATAAAACAGTGGAGTTTATAGACGTCAGGAAATTATCACGTAAGGAAATCAGACAATTGCTTTGCAAACAAAATGTGGACTGTAATGCATATAACACATATGTGTAAGAGGGGACCCTCCCCCCACCCCCTTTCACTTTTTTTTAATGACCATTGTGCTGCCAGAACTTTGGCAATTCTTTTTAGGTTTTAACCACAACTCTCAATGGTGTGTGAGTATTCGGAGGATAAGGACGGTTAGTGTTATGATTAATCGGGGATGTGTTTTGTATAAGGAATGGGATATATGATGGGCGGTATAGGGTATAGACAACAGGGTAGCCTTTGCCACATATTGTGCTGGGTATAAAATTGAGGGGAGTGTTTGAAAAAAAGGGTGTTTTTTTCTCAACAATAGTCGGTTATGGAGGTGTTAATTACTTTTATTTTGTGACATTTGTAAATGGAGTATACTGACTTTAAAGGCTATGTATCATTGCCTTACTCGCCCGAGTTCTGTTCAATGCAAAAGGCTATGCTAATTTTGTAATTTTACATTTACGTGTACTTGACCCTTATCACCCTAAATCCTCCTAAATTTTTCTAAACCCTCAAGTCAACGCAGTTTTCGAGTCCTGGCAAAAACGGGCTGGTCTATTTGAGGGCCCATTGCATTGAGTTCATAAGATGTACCATAATAGCCTTATTGTTTATGTTCAGCCATGCATACTTGAACCCTTGATGTCATCCATACTGTTTCTGAATGTCATTGCTGTTGACTCGACCCATTATAGTGAATGGTAGATAATTGAACTAGGGCATTAATCACTACTCCGATAAACACATTTAACCAGTTCGCACCGGATGACGTATATAAACACAAAAATTTCCAAAAATTCAAAATGGATGACGCATAAACACGCCAAGTTCAAGTTCGAAAATGTATGTAAGGCCGGAAATGCGTGGGTGTGCTTCCCGGCACTATCAGCCTGAACACGCTTCGGATCGAGTTTCGTTAAAAATAATCCCGCCCGTCGGCTCGGCGTTGTTAAAATAATCCCGGCGCGAACTGGTTAAAGGAGGATTTAGGATAAATCAAATTTTGTGTATTGTGTAAACATTGTTCTGAAGACACGTTTACTCTTAAATTCTGTGTAGCCAATATTTATTTTTGAAAAAAAACCGACTACATGTAACTTCTACATGCTTAAATGGGTTTGGATAAAACTTCGATGCAGTGAGCTGTAATTGGGAAGACCAAATTCTTCATGGGATTACTGAGGTAATGAATATGTCACGTCGGGTCATTTCAGGTCATTGGAAATGCAAACAAAAATCATTTTTTTTGTGAATATCAAAACATATATTGATCGCTTGCGTCAAAAAGCAAAACACTTGCAATTCGAATAACACTTGTTACATGGTGGCAATTGAAAAACTTAACACACTTCCACCTTAAGCATGGAGAGACCCGATCTGACAACTTCACACAATTCTAGCCGGTTTAGTAATTCCGTTGTATACGCGGTACTTGCTGAACCGGATATATTTATTGTGTAAAGTTACAAAATCGAGACTCTCCAGTTCATGCTCTTGGCAGAACTGGTTCCTTCTTAAGATGGTTTCTTGCAAAAAGGTCGAAGGGTCGAAAGCCTATACTCAGTGTTTCTAAAATCATATACAACTTTGAGTTCATGACTGTTAAGGTAATTTTCATTGCAATCCGTCAGTCCTACAGCAGAATGACACATTGTTGACTTTATGTACTTTGTTCCGTATTTATTGATTATTATTCATGTACAGTTCTTAGCAAACTATAATGCTAATACAAAACACGAACTTTGTTTGAATAATAATGTTAACTTCAAAAGTATAAACAGTACATGTATCTTAAGTCAAAACAAAATTCACTAATGACTGTTCAGTTAATTTTTGTTGCAATCCGTCAGTCCTGCTGCAAAATGACACATTGTTGACTTTAAATGTAATTTGTTCTGTATTATTGATTATCATTCAGGTACAGTTTTTTGCAAACTTTATTGCTAATACAAAACACGAACTCTGTTTGAATCAGGATGTTAACTTCAAAAGTATAATGTATCTTAAGTCAAAATAAAAATCACTAAAATATTTTAAATGCTTTATAGGAATATCATTCATATCATCAATAATATTACAGGTCAAATGTTGTGCTGTACACTTTAATATCTCGCATTTTAAACATAGTTTTGTAGATCTGAATTTTCAATATTATTTTCTTAAAGATATTTCTGATTTTTAAATAAATTTGTTCTTTGCATATTTAAATAAAAAAAAACCAATTATACATTTATATGAATGCAAGTCTCATGTCCCTTTATATGCATACAACATTGTCATTTTAAGGCATACATTTGTTTATTGCTTGTCAAATTTAACCAATTGCTTCCAAAAATAACCTCTACATAGATATTTACTAGTAAAATATATTACTAAGCAGAAACGTTATCCCTCCAAAGTTACATCTTTCCTGAAAACAAAGAGGAATGTTTTCATAATGTAGGTCACACGACTAAATACTAAAACCAACATTAAATATTTATTGTCAGCCTGTATGACTGCTCAATCCTTAATAATTTTGCCTAGATATATCCATCTTTTTTCCCGCCCAGGGATATCCCGGTGTCGGTTAAGTTATGAGTACCCGACCCAATTTTGCACCGACACTTTCGTTTCATCACAAGTAAACTCGATCACTTGCAACAATGAGGGCAGCAAACAACTTTAACAGTTGCACGATTCCGGCCTGTGTTACGAAAGATTTTATTGACTTAAAAATGGTCTGCTAATAGGACTGAACTACGGCAACCCTGGCATGCCGTGTTGCATGAAGTTCTCGTCGCTGATTAAAAAAAGAAAAAGAAGGATTCGGGATCAGTAATAATTCCTCCACCCCCAAGTACAGCAATTTCAATTACACATCTTGGAATACTTGCATACTAGGCATAACAAAAAAAAATGTTATGTTGGCGTAACGGGCCCAAAAAAATAGGGTAGGTAGGTCGGGATTTTTTTTTTTTTTTTTTTTTTTTTTCCCCCTCCCAGCAATGAAAATGATATGTTTTCTAATTGTTTCAGCCGGTAGTGATACACGATAGCGTGTCCAGGTTCAATATATACACAATCCACACACACAACAATGAGAAACGGTCAGAAATGGTTTCAAACGTATTTATAACTAGATTTATATAGATTTTAATCATTAAATTTCGTCCCTTGAAAAAAAAAATATCCAGGGTCGGCCGTATTTTTAGGGTCGGTCGGGTTACGCCAACATAACATTTTTTTTTTTTATGCCTAAGTTTGAACCCAATCGGACTGTATTTCCAGAGATTCATCACAGGTAAAATCGATCACTTGCAACAATGAGGGCAGCAAACAACTTTAACAGTTGCACAATTCCCGCCTGTGTTACGAAATATTTTATTGAAGGTGTTATTTGACGACATGGTCTGCTGATGAGACTGAACTACGGCAACCCTAGCATGCCGTGCTGCAGGAAGTTCACGCCGCTAATACAAAAAAGAAAAGGTTTCGGGATCAGTAATAATTCCCCCACCCCTAAGTACAGCAATTTCAATTACACATCCCTGGAATACTTGCATACCTAGTCTGACCCAGATCGGACTGTATTTCCAGAGATAGCGGGTCTTTCTGTGACGTCAGGTCTCAAGTCGATCGGATTTATCCAAGTGCCAAAGATATACTGGTTAAATAAAATGTGTACAAATCCTATGGGGGTAACTACACGTTTAATGTGACGTCACATGACCCATGATTACATCATCATGACGTCATCTTAATTTTCGTCTTTAACACATCCTTGAATACTTGCATACCAATTTAAACCCCAATCGGACCTGTACTTCTAGAGATAGAGGGTCCTAAAAACTGAACATTTAATGTGACGTCACATGACCCACGATGACGTCATCATGAAATCACCTCCATTTATATCTATAGCATATCTCGGAATACCTGTAAACCAAGTTTGAGCACAATCGGACCTGTACTTCCAGAGATAGAAGGTCCCAAAAACTGCACCTTTAATGTGACGTCACATGACCCACGATGACGTCATCATGACGATTTTTCTCTTGGCCCTCCTGGGGATGGTGGTCGAAGTGTGTGCTAAGTCGGAAGTCGATCGGATTCACCAAAGTGTCAAATTCAAAAGTCTGAAGAAAAACGTGTACAAAACCTATGGGGAAAAATTGCACCTTTAACGTGACGTCACGTGACCATGAATGACGCAATCGCGACGAATTTCTTCTAGGACCATCTGTGGGTGGGGTTCTTAGTGTATGCCAAGTCTCAAGTCGATCGGATTTACCAAAGTGTCAAAGTGTATTGGCTGAAAAAACGTGTACAAATCCTATGAGAAAAAGTCTGAAAGTGGAAAAAAAACAAAAAAACTAGATATGTGTTTGTGGACAAACACAGAGCTGTTTCGATTGTCTTACTTTTAATATGTGTGTGTGGTGGTCTATGTGTGTGCCAAGTCTGAAGTCGATTGGATTTACACAAGTGCCAAAGATATATTAGTTGAAAAAAACGTGTACAAATCCTATGGGGAAAATTGTACCTTAGACCTATGAAAAACATACTGCTGCTGAGATACAATTTATAATGTTTTAATGCAGGGTCAAAGACCTTTGACCCTCAGAAAGGGAATTTCCCCTCCTTCTTTGCTCTTGGAATAAATAATAACCCCCATACCCGCCACAATAAGTTGAAATTAGCCTCTTAGATTTGTTTTTGTTCATGGTAATTTTCCTGTTATTTTACTAATATGACATTTTAGTAATACGTCTATTTTTGACCTTTGACCTTTTTCTGTAAGGGGCCAGTAGTTATTCTATGTCATCTTCTTTCATAATCCTGTGCATTTTGACACCAATATCATCTATATACTATATTTTGTTGCTATAAATATGACATTTTAGTAATAAAATTGTTTTGTGACCTTTGACCTCATTTTCGGAGGTCAGGATTTGGTCCCAAGGGTCAATAATTATTTGATGTCATCTTCTATTGTAATTCTGTGCATTTTGACACCAAGATCATCTATATACCATATTTTGTTGCTAAAATATAATTTTTAGTGATTTGGGCAGGGGTCAATGAACTTTGACCTCTAATAAAAAAAATCACCAACCCCTATCCCTCCTTCCTTTTTGTTGGTAGTTGTCCATACCCATACCTACCCAAATCAGTTGAAATTAGCTTCTTTTAAATTTGTTCACAGATGAACCTTAAGTTAGGGATACTATGCACACTGCGAGAAATGATTGAAATCAACCAAAATCCTACAATGTTCATCGTGCATAAGTACCAGTGCATGCGGTCGCATGATGTTTGCAAGTACAAACGCCCAATTATTCTGCGCGTGCGCATAATAACCGACAACAAAAACCTAGCTTGCTGGAAAAAAAATCAGGTCAAAATGTATGACCGGTCGTGAAATTGGATGTCAATATTTACGTAGATATTCAAGATTTTTGAGGCAAGTCGTGAAATTTGTTGCGAATATCGACGTCAAATTTGACGTCAATATTCGCGACTTTTTGGGAAACTCTTGAAATTTGACGTCAATATTGACGTCAATATTCGCGACTTTGGGGAAAGTCGCGAATATCGCCGTCAAATTTGACGTCAATATTTGCAACTTTTTGGGAAACTCTTGAAATTTGACGTCAATATTGATGTCAATGTTCGCGACCTTGGGGAAAGTCGTGAAATTTGACGTCAATATTGACGTCAATATTCGCAACTTTTGGGAAAAGTTATAAAATTTAACGTCAATATTTACGACGATATTCAAGACTTTGGGAGCAAGTCGTAAAATTTGTTGCGAATATCGACGTCAAATTTGACGTAAATATTCGCGACTTTCGGAGAAACTCTTAAAATTTGACGTCAATATTGATGTCAATATTGACGTCAATATTCGCGACTTTGGGAAAAGTCGTAACATTTGTTGCAAATATTGATGTCAATATTCACACTCTGTGTAGTCCCTCCAAGAACACGATAATTATGGCCTAAAGGTCACAAAACACAACATTTCATATACAAATCACACGGTGACGTCATCGAGACCTCATCAAAAACTGCTCCTTAAAGGCGACGTCACATGTTCCACAATGTTGTCATCATGACGTCACCTACATTTCGTCCATAACACATCCCAGAATACCTGTATGTACCAAGTTTGACCCCAATCGGACATGTACTTTCAGAGATAAAGGGTCCCAAAAACTGCACCTTTAATGTGACGTCACATGACCAACAATGACGTCATAATTACGTCATCCTAATTTCGTATATAACTCATCCTGGAATACATGAATACCAAGTTTGACCACAATCGGACCTGTATTTCTAGAGATAGAGGGTCTTAAAAACTGAACCTTTAATGTGATGTCACATGACCCCTGATGACGTCATCATGACGATTGTCTTCTTGGCCCTACTGGGGATGGTGTTCGAGGTCTGTGCTAAGTCTCAAGTCAATTGGATGTGCAGAAGTGTCAAATTTAATATTCCGAATAAAAACGTGTACAAATCCTATGGGAAAAAACTCAACCTTTAACGTGACGTCACGTGACCACGAATGACGTAATCGTGACAAATTTCTTCTAGGATCATCTGTGGGTGGTGGTCTAAGTGTATGCCAAGTCTCAAGTCGATCGGATTTACCAAAGTGTCAAAGTGCTATGCCAGAACAAAAAACGTGTACAAACCCTATGGAGAAGAGTCTGAAGGAGAAAAAAAAAAACTAGAAATGTGTTTGTGGACAAACACAGAGCTGTTTCGCATGTCTAAAATGACTTTCAATATTGGGGTGGTCTAAGTGTGTTACAAGTCTAAAGTCGATCGAATAAACCAAAGTGCCAAAGATATATTGGTTGAAAAAAAAACGTGTACAAATCATATGGGAAGAATTTGACCTTTAATGTGACGTCACATGACACCCGATGACGTCATCATGTCATTTTAATTTTCGTCTATAAGTCATCCTGGAATACATGAATACCAAGTTTGACCCCAATCGGACCTGTACTTCCAGAGATAGAGGGTCTTAAAAACTGGACCTTTAATGTGACGTCACATGACCCCCGATGATGTCATCATGACGATTTTCCTCTTGACCCTCCTTTCAATATTGGGGTGGTCTAAGTGTGTTCCAAGTCTAAAGTCGATCGAATAAACCAAAGTGACAAAGATATATTGGTTGAAAAAACAACGTGTACAAATCGTATGGAAAGAATTTGACCTTTAATTTGACGTCACATGACACCCAATGACGTCATCATGATGTCATTTTAATTTTCGTCTTAAGTCATCCTGGAATACATGAATACCAAGTTTGACCCCAATCGGACTTGTACTTCCAGAGATAGAGGGTCTAAACAACTGCACCTTTAATGTGACGTCACATGACCCCTGATGACGTCATCATGACGATTTTTCTCTTGGCCCTCCTGAGGATAGTGGTTGAGTTGTGTATTAAGTCTAAATTCAATCGGATGTACCGAAGTGTCAAAGTCAATAGTCTGAAGGAAAACGTGTACAAAACCTATGAGGAAAAATTGCACCTTTAACGTGACGTCACGTGACCATGAATGACGTAATCGTTACGAATTTCTTCTAGGACCATCTGTGGGTGGTAGTCTAAGTGTATGCCAAGTTTCAAATAGATCGGATTTATTAAAGTGTCAAAGTGTATTGGCAGAAGAAACACGTGTACAAACCCTATGGAGAAGAGTCTGAAACAGAGGAAAAAAAAAAACCAAAAAAACTAGACATGTGTTTGTGGACAAACACAGAGCTGTTTCGGCTGTCTAAGATGACTTTCATTATATGTGTGCCAAGTCTGAAATCGATTGGATTTGCCAATTTTCCAAAGATATATAAGTTGAAAAATACGCGTACAAATCCTAGGGGAAAAACTGCACCTTTAAAGTGACGTCACATGACACCCGATGATGTCATCATGATGTCATCTTAATTTTCGTCTATAATACATTCTGGAATACTTGCATACCAAGTTTGGCCCCAATCAGACATGTACTTCCAGAGATAGAGGGTCCTAAAATCTGCCCCTTTAATGTGACGTCACATGACCCACGATGACGTCATCCTGACGATTTCCCCCTTGGCCCTCCTGGGTACGTATGGTGGTCGAGGTGTGTGCCAAGTCCGAAGTCGATCGGATTTACCAAATTGTCAAATTCAATAGTCTGAAGAAAAACGTGTACAAAACCTATGGAGAAAATTGAACCTTTAATGTGACGTCACATGACACCCGATGATGTCATAATTACGTCATCCTATTTTTTGTCTATAACACATCCTCGAATACTTGCAAACCAAGTTTGACCCCAATCGGACATGTACTTTCAGAGTTAGAGGGTCTTAAAAACTACACCTTTAATGTGACGTCACATGACCCGCGATGACGTCATCTTGATTATTTTTCTCTTGGCCCTCCTGGAGATTGTGGTCGAGGTGTGTGCTAAGTTTCAATTCAATCAGATTGACGAAAGTGTCAAATTCAATAGTCTGAAGAAAAACGTGTACAAAACCTATGGGGGAAAATTGAAGCTTTAACGTGACGTCACGTGACCAGGAATTACGTAATCGCGACGAATTTGTTTTAGGATCATCCTTGGGTGATGGTTCAACTGTGTGCCAAATCTCAAGTTCATCGAATTTTTCAAAGTGCCAAAGTGTATTGGTAGAAGAAAAAACGTGCACAAACTCTATGGAAAAGTGTCTGAAGAATAAAAAAAAAACTAGACATGTGTTTGTGGACAAACACAGAGCTGTTTCGAGTGTCCAAAGTTACTTTCAATGTGTATGTGGTGGTCTTTTGTGTGTGCCAAGTCTCAAGTCGATCAGATTTACTAGTGTCAAAGTCAATAGTCTAAAGAAAAACGTGTACAAAACCTATGGGGGAAAATTGAACCTTTAACGTGACGCCCCGTGACCTTGAATGACGTAATCGTGCCAAATTTCTCCTACGACCGTCTGTGGATAGTGGTCTATGTGTGTGCCAAGTCTCAAGTCGATCGGATTTACTAAGTGTCAAAGTCAATAGTCTAAAGAAAAACGTGTACAAAACCTATGGGGGACAAGTTAAACCTTTAACTTGACGTCACGTGACCTTGAATGACGCAATCGTGCTGAATTTCTTTCAGAAACATCTGGTGGTAGTGTTCTGAGTATATGGCAAGTTTCAAGTCGGTCGGATTTACCAAAGTGTCAAATTCAATAGTCTGAGGAAAAACGTGTACAAAACCTATGGGAAAAATTTCACCTTTAACGCGAAGTCACGTGACCTTGAATGACGTAATCGCGACGAATTTCTTCTAGGACCGTCCTTGGGTGGTTGTCTAAGTGTATGCCAAGTCTCAAGTCGATCGGATTTACCAAAGTGTCAAAGTGTATTGGCTGAAAAAACGTGTACAAATCCTATGGGAAAAAGTCTGAAAGTGGAAAAAAAAAAAAAGAAAAAAAAAAAAAACTTTAACGAAAACAAAAGCTGTTTCGGTGAAAAACCGAAACAGCTAAAAACTAGACATGTGTTTGTGGACAAACACAGAGCTGTTTCGGATGTCTAAGATAACTTTCATTATGTGTGTGCCAAGTCTAAAATCGATTGGACTTGTCAATTTTCCCAAGATATATAAGTTGAAAAATACGTGTACAAATCCTATGGGAAAAACTGCACCTTTAATGTGACGTCACATGACACCCGATGATGTCATCATGATGTCATCTTAATTTTCGTCTATTACACATTATGGAATACTTGCATACCAAGTTTGGCCCCAATCAGACATGTACTTCCAGAGATAGAGGGTCCTAAAATCTGCCCCTTTAATGTGACGTCATATGACCCACGATGACGTCATCCTGACGATTTCCCCCTTGGCCCTCCTGGGTATGGTGGTCGAGGTGTGTGCCAAGTCCGAAGTCGATCGGATTTACCAAATTGTCAAATTCAATAGTCTGAAGAAAAACGTGTACAAAACCTATGGAGAAAATTGAACCTTTAATGTGACGTCACATGACACCCGATGATGTCATAATTACGTCATCCTATTTTTTGTCTATAACACATCCTCGAATACTTGCAAACCAAGTTTGACCCCAATCGGACATGTACTTTCAGAGTTAGAGGGTCTTAAAAACTACACCTTTAATGTGACGTCACATGACCCGCGATGACGTCATCTTGATTATTTTTCTCTTGGCCCTCCTGGAGATTGTGGTCGAGGTGTGTGCTAAGTTTCAAGTCAATCAGATTGACGAAAGTGTCAAATTCAATAGTCTGAAGAAAAACGTGTACAAAACCTATGGGGGAAAATTGAAGCTTTAACGTGACGTCACGTGACCAGGAATTACGTAATCGCGACGAATTTGTTTTAGGATCATCCTTGGGTGATGGTTCAACTGTGTGCCAAATCTCAAGTTCATCGAATTTTTCAAAGTGCCAAAGTGTATTGGTAGAAGAAAAAACGTGCACAAACTCTATGGAAAAGTGTCTGAAGAATAAAAAAAAAAAAAAAAAAAAAAAAAAAAAAAAAAAGAAAAAAAAAAATCTTAACGATTACAATAGCTGTTTCGGCTGAAGTGCCGAAACAGCTAAAAAAAATAGACATGTGTTTGTGGACAAACACAGAGCTGTTTCGGCTGTCTAAGATGACTTTCATTATATGTGTGCCAAGTCTGAAATCGATTGGATTTGCCAATTTTCCAAAGATATATAAGTTGAAAAATACGCGTACAAATCCTAGGGGAAAAACTGCACCTTTAAAGTGACGTCACATGACACCCGATGATGTCATCATGATGTCATCTTAATTTTCGTCTATAATACATTCTGGAATACTTGCATACCAAGTTTGGCCCCAATCAGACATGTACTTCCAGAGATAGAGGGTCCTAAAATCTGCCCCTTTAATGTGACGTCACATGACCCACGATGACGTCATCCTGACGATTTCCCCTTGGCCCTCCTGGGTACGTATGGTGGTCGAGGTGTGTGTCAAGTCCGAAGTCGATCGGATTTACCAAATTGTCAAATTCAATAGTCTGAAGAAAAACGTGTACAAAACCTATGGAGAAAATTGAACCTTTAATGTGACGTCACATGACACCCGATGATGTCATAATTACGTCATCCTATTTTTTGTCTATAACACATCCTCGAATACTTGCAAACCAAGTTTGACCCCAATCGGACATGTACTTTCAGAGTTAGAGGGTCTTAAAAACTACACCTTTAATGTGACGTCACATGACCCGCGATGACGTCATCTTGATTATTTTTCTCTTGGCCCTCCTGGAGATTGTGGTCGAGGTGTGTGCTAAGTTTCAATTCAATCAGATTGACGAAAGTGTCAAATTCAATAGTCTGAAGAAAAACGTGTACAAAACCTATGGGGGAAAATTGAAGCTTTAACGTGACGTCACGTGACCAGGAATTACGTAATCGCGACGAATTTGTTTTAGGATCATCCTTGGGTGATGGTTCAACTGTGTGCCAAATCTCAAGTTCATCGAATTTTTCAAAGTGCCAAAGTGTATTGGTAGAAGAAAAAACGTGCACAAACTCTATGGAAAAGTGTCTGAAGAATAAAAAAAAAAAAAAAAAGAAAAAAAAGAAAAAAAAAAATCTTAACGATTACAATAGCTGTTTCGGCTGAAGTGCCGAAACAGCTAAAAAAAACTTTAACGATTACAATAGCTGTTTCGGCTGAATTGCCGAAACAGCTAAAAAGAATAAAAAAAACTTTAACGATTACAATAGCTGTTTCGGCCGAAATGCCGAAACAGCTAAAAAGAAAAAACTAGACATGTGTTTGTGGACAAACACAGAGCTGTTTCGCATGTCTAAAATGACTTTCAATATTTGGGTGGTGGTCTAAGTGTGTGCCAAGTCTAAAGTCGATCGAATTTAGTGCAAAAGATATATTGGTTGAAAAAAACGTGTACAAATCCTATGGGCAAAATTAAACCTTTAATGTGACGTCACATGACACCCGATGATATCATCACAATGTCATCTTAATTTTCGTCTATAACACATCGCGGAATACCTAAATACCAAGTTTGACCCTAATTGGACTTGTACTTCCAGAGATAGAGGGTCTTAAAAACTACACCTTTAATGTGACGTCACATGACCCACGATGATGTCATCATGACGTCACCCTGATTTTCGTCTATAACACATCCTGGAATACTTGCATACCAAGTTTGACCCCAATCGGGCCTGTACCTCCAGAGATAGAGGGGCCTAACAACTGCACCTTTAATGTGACGTCACATGACCCACGATGACGTCATCATGACGATTTTTCCCTTGGCCCTCCTGGGGATGGTGGTTGAGGTGTGTGCTAAGTCTGAAGTCGATCAAATTCACGAAAGTGTCAAAGTTAATAGTCTAAAGAAAAACGTGTACAAAACCTATGGGGGAATAATTTGCACCTTTAACGTCACGTGACGTGACCTTGAAAGACGCAATCGTGCCGAATTTCTTTCAGAGACATCTGGGAGTGGGGTTCTAAGTGTATGCCAAGTTTCAAGTCGGTCGGATTTACCAAAGTGTCAAAGTCAATAGTCTGAAGAAAAACGTGTACAAAACCTATGGGGAAAATTTCACCTTTGACGCGAAGTCACGTGACCTTGAATGACGGAATCGCGACGAATTTCTTCTAGGACCGTCCTTGGGTGGTTGTCTAAATGTATGCCAAGTCTCAAGTCGATCGGATTTACCAAAGTGTCAAAGTGTATTGGCTGAAAAAACGTGTACAAATCCTATGGGAAAAAGTCTGAAAGTGGAAAAAAAAAAAAAAAACTAGAGATATGTCTGTTCAAGGAACAGAGCATATGGCTTTTTCGCATTTTTTTTTGGTATTGTTCATTACATTTATGATTTCATTTAATAAATTTCTTTATTTAATTTTTTCAAAAATGCAAATTTTAAATTATTAATTGGATTATATCTCTCGCGGTTAATTTTTAGAAATGTTTAAAGGTCTTTTAATTGTAATTTCCGGTCTAGTGACGTCATATTATTTTGTTTTTATCCGCCAACTTGTTCCTAACAAGATGCTGATTATAAATACCAATTATAAAGCGATTTGAGCAAACTGATCGCCACGAAAATGAACTGATTATTCATTTTAAACATTTTTCAACCTGCCACTAGAGGGCGTTATAACAATTTATGACGTCACCGGTAACTTTGTTTGTAGAGTGCAGGCTACCTAGAGACTATCATCGTTGAAAGTAAATTCATATCATTTTCAACTTTCAAATTATAAGGCACTTCCGGTTTGGACCGGACGGAAGGGTCAAGTCATTTTGCATGTAATACGAATATGAAGACCCTGGATTATTCTATCAATTCCCGTTAAAATCTAAATCAGATCTGTTACATTTGATTTGATATTGATTTTCAAAGATTAAATCTACAAATCATTAGTTGCTTGCAATCTGATACTTGATGACGTCATCGTGACGTCATTAACATACAGCTCGAGAGCTGTCTGAACTTGTCTATTTAAAGCAAAAAAAAGAATTATATCTATCGCGTTGATTTTTCAGCAATTATTTAAGGTTTAAAGGTCTTTTCATTGTAACTTTCGGTCTAGTGACGTCATATTTTTTTGTCTTCGCCAACTTGTTCCTAACAAGATGTTGATTATATAAACCAGTTATACAGTGATTTGAGCAAACTTCGCAAAACAAATCAACTGGTTATTCATTGTTAACAGTTTTCAAACTGCCGCTAGAGGGCGCTGTAACATGTTATGGCGTTACCGGTATTTTTGTGTGAAAAGCACTACTAGCCAGAGACTAACATCGTTGAAACTATAAGTTCACATTATGGTCCACTTTTAAATTATAAGCCACTTCCGGTTTCGACCGGAAAGAAGGGTCACGGGATTTCACGCACACGAGATAAAATGAAGATCATGGATTTAATATTATATCAATTCCCACAAACTTCAAGTTCCGATCATACGCGGTTGATTTTTTTATTAATTTTCAAACATTAAATCTATTGCACGTTTAAGACGACGTCACGTGACCCATGGTGACGTCATCACGACGCCTGTCCGCAAGGCACGAGTGCACTATAGAGTATATACGGAGGTTAAGTTTGATGGGAATACCAATTTGTTTTCTGTTAAAAGTACTTGTGCAAACGTTCGCGTACATCTATTATATGGTACAGTCAGTCCGCAGCGCACTGAAAAGCCGTTTCTTTTATGTGCGATTTATGCATGGCACTTTGTGCGTGACCTCGTTTTTGAATACTTAATGAGCTGGCGACAACGCCTGGAATTTGGTCCGAAACATCCGTTTTATTCACTGGCTGTCAATATTATGTATATTTTCTTTTGGATAAGGAAACATTTTGTTATATTATCAAATCAGATTGGAATTTATATGACATTTAGAGGGTAAAATTTATAACGTAAAAAAAGCTCCCGAACCAACAAATTGACCTTTAAAAAAAGACGAATTTTGTCCATCTTCTGGCAGCGGCCACAACCCAATTTCACACTTAGTCCAGTCAGGGCGCAGAAAATTATAACGTTCTCAATAAATTAACAAACGGAACATCCCGCCATGACAGTCCATAGTCTTCCTGCGCCCTCATTGGTCGAAAATGACTTCATTGAAAAAGGCTTCGTGGTAACGTGTAGTTCATGCACATTTCAATACGCAGTTGTTTTTTGTGTATTTTTTTAATTGTAAGCTCGAGCGAAAAGGATTTATCTGCTATTCAGGTTTTTTTTCTTTTTAACAGTGAACTGATTAAAAAATAATAATATTGCCTGCATAATACAATGTATACAGCCAAATAAACAAAAAACAAGCGACAAATGAAGTCGTTGTTTAAAATGTATTGACAACAATAACATTGAGAAATACAAATGTTTACAACAATTTATATCAGTTTCTGTATTGTGAGGTTGGTTTATAAAGGAAACTGCACTTTTTATCTGAAACTTGAATTTTATCGCTTACATTAACATACCCTGTTGATGTTATATGGCTTGAATAAAATTGTTAAATTAAACCCTGAAATTGTTAAAACTTATTCATCTTTGGCATAATGTTCAATGTGCAAACCATTGAGATTTATTATAAAAGTAAATAAAGCTTGTTTTATCTTTGCTTGATGTTTTTGGCATAGTTTCTTTGGCATTAAATTATTGTAAATATTAAATTACAATGTATGCCCGCTTCTAACATTGCAAAAACAAAATATTTTAAATAAGACATAAATTTTGCTAATATAAGTGTTAATGCACATAAATTATATCACTGATAATAGAAATAATACAATCTGCATTAATAAAGTTATATGCCGTTTGTGTCAAATTTACATTGTAGCTCAAAACTTTGTTGGCATAGTTTGGGGCATTATTCCTAGATGTTTTGACAAACTCACCCGACTCGGCCACACTCGGTTTTGATCTGTTTTAGCTGCATTGCGTTTGCACAACACTGACACAAAGTCATGTATATTATTTAAAACACTAAAATACAAAACCTTTAAATATACATGTACAAAGCACGTGCTGCATATCCACCAGTACATTTAAATCTTCAACTATTTTCAACACTTCTTTGGAAACCCAACTCTAGATCATTTGTCCCAACATGAATCATTACAAATACAATGTCAGGCCATGGAGGAATAAGAGCAGATGTCATGCTGATGAAGCAGATACTTTCCAAGGTCAGAAAATGTAGTACCGCGATGAGTCACTACCTGCAAATCAACCAACTTTAGTAGTGATGTTCTCTTTGAGATACTTTGTGAGAGAATATCCAAGGAGAAGAGTTGCCTTTGGCCTTCTGTAGAGGCTCCCGACATGCTGGCAATGGCTGCAATGGCTGCGGTGGGCATGGTGGTGGGCATGGCCATGGTGGTGGACGAGTGCTACCTAGTATAAGAAACATATTGGAAGACAGAAATAGGAACTATGAAGTTTAGCACAATAATAGTAGTAACTAAATTTATTATTATTAAACAATTTGTTATAATTTTGAACAAAAACATAGGCCTTTTTATACATGAAAGAAACCTAACTTTATCATATAAATAAGGCTACTGTGCAATCACCATCGCATCTAGTGCATATCCAGCACATGTAGTGATGTACACATGTGCTTGTGTGCATAATGAAATACACGTTCTGCGTATGTAAAGCCGAAAGACATGGCCGAAAAAGTTGAAATCGCGCGCACGAAAATCGTCGCAAAATACATGAACAAAATGTCGCCACAGGCTAAATTGTATATCAAACGAAATATCATTGCTTCTTTTATCAATGTGTAGTGATCAGTTTTGGTAATATTTGTTAGTCCAGTCAGGGCGCAGAAACTAAACACACGACAAAAACATTTCTTGAAATTATACTCTAACTTCGAGTGAACAAAATTCTGCCAAAAACACACTGAATCTCGTCATATTTTATATCATTCGATTCAGAAAATCGTTCGCTTTCCACTTACCACGCCATCTTGGAAAATCACTGCTTCGTTTGCAACGTGTAGCTCGTGAAAACAAAGCGGTCGAACTCCTGCAATTACTCGCGTAAATCTCGTGGCCGATTTGCGACGCCGGCCCTTCAAATAAAGTTCGGGATATGACCTTATTAACGCGTGCGCTGCGGACTGACTGTGGTACGTGTATAATTCACGCGTAGTTCTGCGTTGCCGAAGGCACGTTTACCTACCTGCCATAAGCGGCGCCCTTCCTCGTGGCCTATGTTGATGACTCTCGTGTTTCACATGTCACCGTACAAATGGATACCAGTGTCCCGCCTTCCCTTCTCTATTGTACAATGTATGGAGCGTACTGACATCGTACGTGCAAGTACGCTTAATACAATGTACACGTATACTGGGGCCTTGCAATCAAGGACAAAAAACATGAAATTTCAAGGGTGTCTCAGGGTATGTCCAAGTTCGCCTTTTGCTACAAAACACAGGGAAGTCTGAGAAGTACTTTTACATTAACCTTTAGAGCAAAAAACAAGATTATATCTGTCTGGGTTAATTTTTTAGGAATTTTTTAAGGAAAAGAGGTAATTTCATTATAACTTCCGGTCTGGTGACGTCATATTTTTTTCTTTCCGTCAACCTGTTCCTATCATGAAGCTGATTATATACATCAGTTATAAAGTGATTTGAACAAACTTCGCCACACACATCAACAGATTGTTCATTTCAAACATTTTTCAACCTGCCGCTAGAGGGCGCTAAAACAATTTATGATGTCACCGATCACTTTTTTGTAGAGCGCAGCCTAGCTAGAGACTAACATCGTTGAAAGTAAGTTCAAATCATTTTCCACTTTTAAATTATAAGCCACTTCCGGTTTGGACCGGAAGGAAGGGTCACGTGATTTTACGCACACGAGATAAAATGAAGACCCTTAATTATTCTATCGATTCCCACAAACATCTAGTTTCGGTCTTTCGCGGTTGATTTTGTATTGATTTTCAAAGATTAAATTATTAAAACTTTAAGATGACGTCACATGTCACGTGGTGACGTCATGATGACATCCGAGTTTTAGGCACTAGCTCAGTATGAGTTCCGAGTATGTGCAAAGTTTCAATGACATTGAAGTCTGTTTAATGACAAAAGTGACCGCCAGAATGAAACGTGTACAAAGTCTATGCGATTTATGGCACAAGAACAAGAAGAAGAAGAAGAAGAAGAAACTAGACATGTGTTTGTGGACAAACACAGAGCTGTTTCGAGTGTCTTTCAATATGTGTGTGATGGTCTTTTGTGTGTCGATCAGATTTACTAAAGTCTCAAGTCGATCAGATTTACTAAAGTGTCAAAGTCAATAGTCTAAAGAAAAACGTGTACAAAACCTATGTGGGAAAATTTAACCTTTAACGTGACACCCCGTGACCTTGAATGACGTAATCGTGCCAAATTTCTCCTACGACCGTCTGTGGATGGTGGTCTATGTGTGTGCCAAGTCTCAAGTCGATCGGATTTACTAAGTGTCAAAGTCAAGAGTCTAAAGAAAAACGTGTACAAAACCTATGGGAGAAAAATGTGAACCTTTAATGTGACGTCACATGACACCCGATGATATCATCACAATGTCATCTTAATTTTCGTCTATAACACATCCCGGAATACCCGAATACCAAGTTTGACCCTAATTGGACTTGTACTTCCAGAGATAGAGGGTCTTAAAAACTACACCTTTAATGTGATGTCACATGACCCACAATGATGTCATCATGACGTCACCCTGATTTTCGTCTATAACACATCCTGGAATACTTGCATACCAAGTTTGACCCCAATCGGGCCTGTACTTCCAGAGATAGAGGGGCCTAAAAACTGCACCTTTAATGTGACGTCACATGACCCACGATGACGTCATCGTGACGATTTTTCCCTTGGCCCTCCTGGGGATGGTGGTTGAGGTGTGTGCTAAGTCTGAAGTCGATACAATTTACGAAAATTTCAAAGTTAATATTCTGAAGAAAAACGTGTACAAAACCTATGGGGGAATAATTTTCACATTTAACGTGACGTCACGTGACCTTGAAAGACGCAATCGTGCCGAATTTCTTCCAATATCATTTGTGGGTGGTGTTCTAAGTGTATGCCAAGTCTCAAGTCGGTCGGATTTACCGAAGTGCCAAAGTCAATAGTCTGAATAAAAACGTGTACAAAACCAATGGGAGAAAAATGTGAACCTTTAATGTGACGTCACGTGACCTTAAATGACGCAATCGTGCCGAATGTCTTTCAGAAACATCTGGGGGTGGTGTTCTAAGTGTATACCAAGTTTCAAGTCGGTCGGATTTACCGAAGTGCCAAAGTCAATAGTCTGAAGAAAAACGTGTACAAAACCTATGGGGAAAATTAAACCTTTAACGTGACGTCACGTGACCTTGAATTACGCAATCGAGCCAAATTTCTTCTAGGACCATCTGTGGGTGGAGGTCTAAGTGTATACCAAGTCTCAAGTCGATTGGATTTACCAAAGTGCCAAAGTGTATTGGCAGAACAAACGTGTGTAAATCCTATGGGTAAAAACACTGAAAGTGGAAAAAAAAAAAAGGAAAAAAAAAAAAAAAAAAAAAAAAAAGAAAAAAAAAAACTTTAACGAAAACAAAAGCTGTTTCGGTGAAAAACCGAAACAGCTAAAAATAAAACAAACAGAACGAAAAGAAAGGGTTTTTCGCTTTTAAGCGAAAAACCCAAAAAAAAAAACTAGAAATGTGTTTGTGGACAAACACAGAGCTGTTTCGCTTGTCTAAAAATGACTTTGAATATGTGAGTGGTGGTCTATGTGTGTACCAAATCTGAAGTCGATCGGATTTACCAAAGTGCCAAATATATCTTGGTTGCAAAAAACGTGTACAAATCCTATGGGAAAAACTGCACCTTTAACGTGACGTCACATGGCCCACGATGACGTCGTCATGACGTCATCTTAATTTCCGTCTATAACACATCCTGGAATACTTGCATACCAAGTTTGACCCCAATCAGACCTTTACTTCCAGAGATAGAGGGTCTTAAAAACTACACCTTTAAAGTGACGTCACCTGACCCACGATGACGTCATCATGACGATTATCCTTGTGGCCCTCATAGAGATGGTGGTCGAGGTGTGTACTAAGTCTCGAGTCGATTGGATTTACCAAAGTGTCAAATTCAATAGTCTGACGAAAAACGTGTACAAAACCTATAGGGAAAACTGAACCTTTAATGTGACGTCACATGGCCCATGATGACGTCGTCATGACGTCATCTTAATTTTCGTCTATAACACATCCTGGAATACTTGCATACCAAGTTTGACCCCAATCAGACCTTTACTTCCAGAGATAGAGGGTCTTAAAAACTACACCTTTAAAGTGACGTCACCTGACCCACGATGACGTCATCATGACGATTATCCTTGTGGCCCTCATAGAGATGGTGGTCGAGGTGTGTACTAAGTCTCGAGTCGATTGGATTTACCAAAGTGTCAAATTCAATAGTCTGACGAAAAACGTGTACAAAAACCTATAGGGAAAACTGAACCTTTAATGTGACGTCACATGGCCCATGATGACGTCGTCATGACGTCATCTTAATTTTTGTCTATAACACATCCTGGAATACTTGCATACCAAGTTTGACCCCAATCAGACCTTTACTTCCAGAGATAGAGGGTCTTATAAACTGCACCTTTAATGTGACGTCAAATGACCCACGATGACGTCATCATGGCGATTTTTCTTCTGGCCCCTCTGGGGATGGTGGTCGAGGTGTGTCTTAAGTCTCAAGTCGATCGGATTCACCGAAGTGTCAAATTCAATATTCTGAAGAAAAACGTGTACAAATCCTATGGGGAAAAATTGCACCTTTAACGTGACGTCACGTGACCACGAATGACGTAATCGTGACAAATTTCTTCTAGGATCATCTGTGGGTGGTGGTCTAAGAGTAGGCCAAGTCTCAAGTCGATCGGATTTACCAAAGTGCCAAAGTGTATTGTCCGAACAAAAAACGTGTACAAACCCTATGGAGAAGAGTCTGAAGGAGAAAAAAAAAAAAAAAAAAAAAAAAAAAAAACTAGACATGTGTTTGTGGACAAACACAGAGCTGTTTCGATTGTCCAACGTTACTTTCAATATGTGTGTGTGGTGGTCTATGTGTGTGCCAAGTCTGAAGTCGATTGGATTTACACAAGTGCCAAAGATATATTAGTTGAAAAAACGTGTACAAATCATATGGGGAAAATTGAACCTTTAATGTGACGTCACATGATACCCAATGATGTCATCATAATGTCATCTTAATTTTCGTCTGTAACACATCCTGGAATACTTGCATACCAAGTATGACCCCAATCGGACCTGTACTTCCAGAGATAGAGGGTCCTAAAAACTGAACCTTTAATGTGACGTCCCATGACCCCCGATGACGTCATCATGACGATTTTCCCCTTTGCCCTCCTGGAGATGGTGGTCGACGTGTGTGCTAAGTCTCAAGTCGATCAAGTTTACGAAAGTGTCAAAGTCAATAGTCTGAAGAAAAACGTGTACAAACCCTACGGGGAAAAAAGTTGCACCTTTAACGTCAGGTCACGTGACCTTGAATGACGCAATCGTGCCGAATTTCTTCAAGGGTCATCTGTGGGTGGTGGTCTAAGTGTGTGCCAAGTCTCAAGTCGGTCGGATTAACCAAAGTGTCAAAGTCAATGGTCTGAAAAAAATCGTGTACAAAACCTATGGGGAAAAATTGCACCTTTAATGTGACGTCACGTGACCTTGAATGACGTAATCGCGACGAATTTCTTCTAGGATCATCTGTGGGTAGTGGTCTAAGTGTATGCCAAGTTTTAAGTCGATCGGATTTACCAAAGTGCCAAAGTGTATTGTCCGAACAAAAAACGTGTACAAACCCTATAGAGAGGAGTCTGAAGGAGAAAAAAAAAAAAGAAAAGAAAACTAGACATGTGTTTGTGGACAAACACAGAGCTGTTTCGAGTGTCTAAAATTACTTTCAATATGTGTGTGGTCGTTTTTTGTGTGTGCCAAGTCTCAAGTCGATCAGATTTACTAAAGTGTCAAAGGTAATAGTCTAAAGAAAAACGTGTACAAAACCTAACGGAAAAAAATAGAAACTTTAACGTGACGCCCCGTGACCTTGAATGACGTAATCGTGCCGAATTTCTTCTAGGGCCGTCTGTGGATGGTGGTCTCAGTGTGTGCCAAGTTTCAAGTCGATCGGATTTACTAAAGTGTCAAAGTCAATAGTCTAAAGAAAAACGTGTACAAAACCAATAGGAGAAAAATGTGAACCTTTAATGTGACGTCACATGACACCCGATGATATCATCACAATGTCATCTTAATTTTCGTCTATAACACATCCCGGAATACCTGAATACTAAGTTTGACCCTAATTGGACTTGTACTTCCAGAGATAGAGGGTCTTAAAAACTACACCTTTAATGTGACGTCACATGACCCACGATGATGTCATCATGACGTCACCCTGATTTTCGTCTATAACACATCCTGGAATACTTGCATACCAAGTTTGACCCCAATCGGGCATGTACTTCCAGAGATAGAGGGGCCTAACAACTGCACCTTTAATGTGACGTCACATGACCCACGATGACGTCATCGTGACGATTTTTCCCTTGGCCCTCCTGGGGATGGTGGTTGAGGTGTGTGCTAAGTCTGAAGTCGATAAAATTTACGAAAACTTCAAAGTTAATATTCTGAAGAAAAACGTGTACAAAACCTATGGGGGAATAATTTTCACATTTAACGTGACGTCACGTGACCTTGAAAGACGCAATCGTGCCGAATTTCTTCCAATATCATTTGTGGGTGGTGTTCTAAGTTTATGCCAAGTCTCAAGTCGGTCGGATTTACCGAAGTGCCAAAGTCAATAGTCTGAATAAAAACGTGTACAAAACCAATGGGAGAAAAATGTGAACCTTTAATGTAACGTCACGTGACCTTGAATGACGCAATCGTGCCGAATTTCTTCTAGGACCGTCTGTGAATGGTGGTCTAAGTGTGTGCCAAGTCTCAAGTCGATCGGATTTACTAAAGTGTCAAAGTCAATAGTCTAAACAAAAACGTGTACAAAACCAATGGGAGAAAAATGTGAACCTTTAATGTGACGTCACGTGACCTTGAATGACGCAATCGTGCCGAATTTATTTCAGAAACATCTGGGGGTGGTATTCTAAGTGTATGCCAAGTTTCAAGTCGGTCGGATTTACCGAAGTGCCAAAGTCAATAGTCTAAAGAAAAACGTGTACAAAACCTATGGGGACAAATTGAACCTTTAACGTGACGTCACGTGACCTTGAATGACACAATCGTGCCAAATTTCTTCTAGGACCATCTGTGGGTGGTGTTCTAAGTGTATGCCAAGTCTTAAGTCGATCGGGTTTACCAAAGTGCCAAAGTGTATTGGCAGAACAAACGTGTGTAAATCCTATGGGTAAAAACACTGAAAGTGGAAAAAAAAAAAAAAAAGAAAAAAAAAAACTTTAACGAAAACAAAAGCTGTTTCGGTGAAAAACCGAAACAGCTAAAAAAAAAAAATCAGAACGAATACAATAGCTGTTTCGGCTGAATTGCCGAAACAGCTAAAAAAAAAAAATAAAAAAATAAATCAGAACGAATACAATAGCTGTTTCGGCTGAAATGCCGAAACAGCTAAAAAAAAAAAAAAAAAAAAAAAATTTAACGAAAACAAAAGCTGTTTCGGTGAAAAACCGAAACAGCTAAAAAAAAAACTTTAACGAAAACAAAAGCTGTTTCGGTGAAAAACCGAAACAGCTAAAAAAAAAAAAAAAAATAAAAAAAAAAAAATCAGAACGAATACAATAGCTGTTTCGGCTGAATTGCCGAAACAGCTAATTAAACGTCTAAACATATGTTTTAAAGCACAAGAAATATAATAAAATAATTATCGAAAGGATTCAAAACCTATAAGTATTTAAAACCAAGATGGTGTCCAAGATGGTCTCGAAAATGGCCGCCAAATGTCAATTATCATCATATGTTTGTGTAACCAGGAAAAACGACACAGTGGGGGAACTCGCCTAAAACTAATTATAACTTCTCTAAACATGGGATCTTTGAAAGGAATGGTCGCGAGGAATTTAGTTAATAGACCAAGACATAGATTCCAAAACAAAGAAACAGGAAATTTATTTACGAAACTTCAAGACCGAAACAAAATAGAATTAATAAAGTGATGACCAAGCCGAAACCCTATTACAAAATCGATAAAAACCACAAGAAACTGATGATACAAACTTTGAGATTGAGACCAAAAGAGTAGACAAAACGTGCTACAAAATGAACCGCACTTTTCAGAACTTTCTAAACTTAAAAAGAAATTACCGTAGATCTAATTGACAGAGGAAAAAAACATTTTTTCTTAATACAAGAAAAATGGACTAAAAAAAACCGGAAAGACCACCGCGATATATAGGAGGTTTGCGAATTAAGTACACAACTTTAACAACCTGCATAAATGAAGAAATGAAAATAAAATATGAATAAGCGACAAGAAAGGTTATACAAGAGAAATTACAGTTTAACATTTTAACGTAAATAGGCTATCTCTACAAATAAACTGACTTGTTTCTTGAAGTCACTCGACTCTGCAAGTACAATATTATTAAATCTTGTGAAACAAACTTTTAATGTTGTGTCATTAAAACAAGAACAGCCTCATTTTGTTCCGCAAATATTCAAGCAGTTAAATTACATGTAAATTAAACTAAGCAACTCATGTCTTAAAGGTACTGAACAATAAAAGCGAGCTAAACTGACCAAGTCTGAAACACAAACTCTATCATTAGCAGAAATAACCATATGTCCAGGGCAACTACACGTGGGGGAATACCAGTGCAAACATATGGAGTAATATGTATCTTTAAAAAAAAAGATTTGCAAATTCAGAATTTTGTACCTTATTTCAAGCAAACCAAATCTCAACTCTTAACAAATCTAAAACACATTCACAAGATATTCAAATAAAGAACATTCAGTATTTCACTAACTGTATAGTGAAAATTCAAGGGACTGTGTCTATAATCATTATACTTGGGGGGGGGGGGTGTCTACAGGGATTAGTCACAAAAATGAGAGAGAAAATCAATCACATTTGTACAATAAAATGTCCTCCTAGATCTATAAAATAAAGTTAAACTCACCAAAGAAGGAGCAGACCAAAACTAATAGGCAGAATGGAGATAAAACTGAGTACAGAGCTCAAATATTAGCTGATACAATGTTTGCTGCCGGTCTGCAAAATGTGTCTCTCTCCCAGGCCCAGTGTGCAGTGTAGAGCACATGGAAATGTAATACATTTATTGGGGCCATCACAATGCAATGCAGAATACAAAATGTAATACATTTATTGGGACCATTGCACAACAGATTTAGGTCATCAACAGTTTATCAGGGGGGTCAATGTACTAGAAAATCATTTTCCAGGGAGGGTAGGAAAGTTAGCTTACTAAATGTATTTAAAACAGAACATTATGGAATTTTCCTTTCTACACTCTCCACCATTTTAAACCATTGTTGTCCTCAATAATGCGGAACTACTACCAATCTCCGAAACGATCAGGGGGCCTAATCAACCGACAGGGGCGACGCAAAGGTAGTTCATCTTCTGAAGAAGAGGAGTCCTCCGCCAGAGATACTGCTGTGTTCCTGTCTGGTGTCACAAAGCCTTGACCACTGGTGGTATCGAGGTGAGGAGCACCTCTCCCGTATCCTAGTCCAGAACTCTCGTCAATGCTGCTGCCGCGAACCTCGGAAGCACTGGGCCAACTCCTGTATGTCCCCTCTGGGTAATTACACCTCCTGTTGTCGGTGGACAGAATGGTCCGCCCGAGGCTCGGGAGCGAGGTAGAGCTACATCAGGTCCCTCTTCCGAAACAGTTGCTTCCACAACATTTGGGGAGTCATCTCCTCCAGAACTGGAGGCTTCGGAAGGCGTCACATCGGAACGGACACAGCATCAGCATATCACGGTGTAGTGTCCTCACAGTTGATGTGCCAGCCTGTTGAACCACGTACGATGGAATACCCTGCAGTTTTCTAATCACAACATACGGGGCTGCCTCCCATCTGTCTTTCAGCTTCGCTTTTCCCCACTGAGACTTATTGGCCACAAGAACTCTGTCCCTTGGATGGAGGGCACAGAAGGATGAACATTTGTGAGAACACCTCCAAGCGAAAGGACCAATAGAAAAGCGTGTTGGTTCGCATGCCTTTGGCTGTTTTTCGAACCCCAGCTTTGTCTTCGTCTCGGGCTTCATTCATACAGTTTAGCAATAGGCTGTAGCCAGAGACGGATCCAAAGCTAGGGTTTGGGAAATGGCCTTGGTCTGTTTGTAACAAAGGTTCTGATTGGGCGCATGATTTGTTGCGCTAATAACCACGGATCTGGGCAAACGTCCGCAGGGGTTATGTGACACTGGAAAATGTGACACGACAAGGATGGTGTACATTTACTGTGTCTAGTTCTTTATTGGTGACTGCATCTTAAAAGTGAAAAACCCTGGAAAGATACAAAATAGAATTCCATATAAATACAATGCTTTAGGAAATACCAATCCAGCAAAGTAAATTATAAAAAAAAAAAAATACTAATCCTCAAAGAATCTAATGCAATTAATAGAGATAAATCTAATTAAATAACACAATTTGCTTCTAACAGTAAAGTCAAGTTAAATTCCAAAAATGAATTAACACAAGGCATGTGAATGCTTTAACTTGCAAAGACAAAAAAGAGGAAATAACTAAAGCAAGTGTGCAATGACCTCAACACATATCACAATGGACTCGGCAAACCATAGACTTAAATCAGTCCACTCATCATTGTAACCCAAGGATCCATAAAGAAACTAACTTAGGAAAATGAATTAATGCTATAAGAACGGGATTATAGAGAAATAACATACATGTAACTAAATATTCTGCTAAACAAATATGCAGATTGCACTCCTAATTAAGTATAAAAAGAGAAATATATGAGTAATACCGGTATATGCTGCATCACAAACTGAATTAAGGACTAGTGTGCCAGTCTAATAAGACACTGCTGGCTAAGGTCACAACTCCCCTAATAAACACTGGACAAAAGAAATTTCTGCAGGGCAATAAACACTTGTGGCAGACTTCCTGCCTCCCTGTACTAAGGTATGGTGTCTTCCAAGAACTGTGTGCACCTCATTATATATGCAGCAACTTAGGGGATTAAGCTAGGGTCTAAACAGTGGATATACTACACTGCGGTCCTACTATTTGCATCGCGGCGACGTTGCGGGCGGAGGATCCACAGTCACTTGGTAAATCTTTGCACTACGAGCATGACGTATATTGCTTGCGCTAGTGGAGTGTTGGGTATCCACGTACGTTCCTATCCGTGCCCACCCATACCCGGCTGGTTGGCCAGCCACTTGTTAAGTCGGACTGCGATAACGGGTGCCGGAAGGGAAGAGCTCGATTCTATGGTTGGAAATTGGGCCAGGTTTGCGATTCCGATGGAGGTACATAGAGCCTGGATTGGTGTTCGTTTTAGGAAACGAGGTAGGAGATATCTAAATTATTGCCGTTGGTCCAATATGGCACTGGTAAGGAGGTACAATTTTATAGGGCAGCCATGTCATTTTGTTAATGTGAAATTTGATAATGGTTTTTAGGCTGCGAAAGCATCGTAATAAGAATTTTAGCAAGTTCGAAATTCGTTCTTTTAATACAATTTTGTGTGTTTTCACATATACCATGACTGTTATGTAGGAATTCCTCTATGCGTGTACGTGCGTTTGTTTTTGATTGAAATAGGGGACGTATGATAAAGGGAACAATGGGGTCCCCTATTCCGCAAAGGTCCCCGATTCACACTCGTGTGCAAATCCTATGGCGATCATCCGAAAACGTTAGAGTACAAACAAAAGAGGGAAGACGGTCGGACAATGCCCCGTCCCCTATTGACGGCATTTACCCACTTGCATGCGTTGATGTAGTGACAGGGTCATCAGCACGACGGGCGTGGCACATTAAGTAGGGTACGCAGTCTTTGTATTGTACAAAGCTATTGTACAAAGCTATTGTGCTTTGGATAATAGCACGCGCTCAAGCATGCACGGCGCGAAATTTAACTGCTAGTAGAAGATGGCATCGCATTCCTGCGGGATTTTCATGAAGGCGTGGGTATTGTCAAAGGTATGTGGATATGGATAATTTATTTATTTAGTATCAGTAGGCTTGTATCGGACCGGGTTTTATCATGGTTCATATAGTAGCACTCATTAGTAATGCAAAATACCAGTCCAGTTATCAGAGTACCTAATAATATGGGTAATGTAAGGATGGTCTAAAACGAAGAGGATGTAAGGTGGCTTTCAAAATGCAAAGCATGTACATGTACATTTTATTTGTATTCCCTTAGCGTCGCCGTGATTGGAATTTGTTGTAGCTTTTGCGCAGTATGGTACGGCTAGGCTACGCATGTTCGGCGTTCCTGAAAAATCTGAGATTTAAGGAAGTAAGGCCTATGGCAGTTAGAGCCAGCAGTCTCAGTAAACCCTTCCGGGTTATAAGTATAGGGTCAAATGGTTGTTATCCTTTGTTTCACAATTATTAGTTTGTTCTTTACAAAATATGATTTACGTTCATCTTCGTGACAATTGTGCATAAACAAAAAGAAAACTTAATCCCCAATCGGGCTGATCGAAATAATTAATTTGGTAAACTTTTAGGTAGATTTTCGGAGAATAGCTGTGGAAAGGCCTATATTAAAGAAGTTGTAAAGCTCTTAGACCACTGTAGCGCCAGCTTATGCAATTAGGTTAGTGAATCACCATGGGCACTAGGGGATATTTCTTATCAGATGCGGCAAGTGAGTCCGTAGGTATAGCCAGTGACTACCAGATGTGGGGTTGTTTTTCCAGACTTGTCTAAATTCAGATCGAGTTGTTTATCTCAGAGAGAAACTTGTAGTCCTATAAAAGGACATGTCAGATCTTTTCTGAGTTAAAATATTATCACTGGTGACTGTAATGGCAATACGCCATAAACATACGTGTAACTGTAAGTGCTGGTAGCAAGGGGTAGGATTGACAAGGTTATATAGATGGATTTATCCCTCTGTGGTTTGATGAACGCAGCACCGTTTATGTATCTCATGTTTCCTTTTGATGTATTCCCATATGCACAGGACATGTGACGGCTATGGTGTGGCTTGGGTCATAGTGAAGCAGAAGCTTCATCATCAGAGGCACTAACAAGATGGAGGAGGTCCTTGGAGCGATAGAGGGGTCAAGCTTTGCCCTGGGTCTCCCAAGGTTTCAGAGTGAATATAGGCCTAAAAAAGGAGCATCTCAGTAGTTAGCCCCTGAAATTATTTTATGTTTGGCACAGCCCAGGCGATCAGACCTTGACTGGTATGGGAAAGTGTATTTGGAACATTTGGCCGGTGGTCTGTGCGGTGGGTTTGGCCAAGAGGTGGATGTTGGTCGGGGATTGGACGCAAGGGTGGAGTGTCCCAGGGGGTGTTGGTGGAAAGGGCAATGGGCATGTACATTTATACGATGGAAAAATGTACAGTAAACGTAACTGTATAGGCCTAAGAAGATTATATCAATTTATTTTCAGTTGTGGTTCCACTTGCAGGATTTGGTTGTCTAGATGACTATAGTCTTGGCAGAGTGTAACAATGAGCAACATAAGGTACAGGTCAGGCTCAAGCATAGTTTCTTGGCGGGGTCGGGCCCCGAGGTTTGTAAATATTACCTGGAAAACGGTGTCTGGGAAAGGCCTATAGTTGGCAAATGCCTTAACCCTTTAAACTCAGGCCTGTTTTCGAAGATTTTGTACGTGTTGCTAGTTTGTATATACAAATATCATTTACAGTGTACAAATCCCATATAGTTATGTATCATTGGAAAGCTTACAAATAGGGCTATATTTTGGGGGAATTATTTGGAACCCCATGAGCTTTTAAGGGACTTATAAGTCAGATGTAGCGCGGGGCTGAGTGCAAAGGGTTAAAATTATAATAAGGAATGTAACGCTTGGTTCACAAATAAATCTGTGAAAGTGATGCCTGTGAAAATTATGCTCGTCTGATCTGCAAAATGATTAACCAATTATTTGCGAAATATATGGGGGTGTAGCCCGGCGGGTGAACCTATGTTGTGGGAACGATTTCCTATTCGCAAATTGTATGTGCATGTCAGACAAGCCAATTTTCGGGGTCTGGCGATTTATATCACATTGTGGTAAACTCCTTGGAAGAGTATGACTGAAAGTACACAACTGAGCGTCAAAATCGAAAAGGATTTTAGATCATTCGTTTAAGTACGTGCTGCGCCTATGGAAAATAGTTTTGTAATGCTTGGAGAAAACAAATGCAGGCCCCGCATACATATGTTTTTGCTAAGAGGAGGTCTTCGGGAAAACTATTCATATTCTATAACAAATAGTTATTTCGATTACCTATTTTCTGGCTGTTGAACCTTTGCTAGGCAAAATGTAGCGTGAGTTACCTTTACAAAGTTGCCACCACGGTATGTTTGGGTCCAAAACATAAAATGGATTTTCAAATTATCTTAATAAAAAGATTATATTGCGGCATAACACTTTTATCAGCTAAATTTTGTAAAGTACTAAAATGAGTTGGTTTTAGCCAAACAAAATTGTAAACGAAGGTTACCGGTGATAATCATTTACATAAATAATGGGGGTACGCCATTGTGAACGAAGTAGTTCATTTTTTATTATTAAAGGTTTAAGGTCAAGTGTTGATCATAAAACCACTTTACATCAGGAACCCACGAGTGCCAAGAACATAATGTATACATGTAAACTGTCGATAGAAAGCGCTCAGAATGTAACATGCGCGCGATGGCGCAGGGCCGCCTCAGAGGGGCGCGCGCTCTGAATTTGATCTATTCTCTCTATAACCCAGGATTTATGTACTTTCAGTCGATCTGAGCCGCTATGGAGTGGTAGGGAAATCCCTGGCAACAGGGTGCTACAGGTGCGAGGGGAAAAATGGGGTGTGTAGTTATGCGTGAGTTCGTTTTGATTGAAATAGGGGACGTGTAACATTAGAGGGATCCCCTATTTCGAAAAGGTCCTTGATTCTGATTCATAAGAAAAGCCTAGGGCCTTCCGAATCATTTAAAGCACGAACAAAAGAGGAATAATAGGAGGTCCATTAATTCGTTTCGTATATTACGTTATGAAGACACTCCATGGGGGGTTCGTGGGCTGAAGAAAATCTCTCTGAACTAAAACTAGTCCGGCAGCCACTGAGCTACACCTCGTTTTGTTGAAATAAGTTTTTTTTCTTGATGGATTATGTTTCCTTAGGTATTGCAGATGACCAAACTGAAAACTGGAGCTATGTCAGTGTTGAGCAATTTAAGATATGGCCAAAAACAAAATGGCCGCCAAAATAGCCTATTTTCAGTAAAATTTGAATTATTTCATAATACATTACGAATATTTGGCAGAGTGGTGTGCTTATAATTCACGAGGACCATTGTCAACACATTCCTGATGATCATACATGAACATAGATAGAGTCTAGACATAATTAGCATATTTCCATTGTATTTATTGTTGCTAATTTGCATATTCAAAATGGCGGATAAATGCCAGCTGTGAAGCTTAGAATTACAAAAAATAGTATTCTACTCATTTCTTTCTATCTTATGTTTTCAATTCCTAGAATACCTAAGTGTACCAAATACTTATGTCATACTCATTTGTCAATAATGACTTATTTAGATAATAGGAAAAACAAAATGGCCACAAATGATAAATTTTAAGCATCATTTCCCATAAGTATTATACATTACGGAAATTGGCAGAGTAGTATACTGGTACATGTACTTCATGGAAACCATTGTAACATGAAACCTGATGCCCCCACATGATCAGAGATGAAATGATTTGGATATTTGACTTTGGCGGCCGTTGTTTATTTGCTCATTTACATATTCAAAATGGCGGCATTGTTAGTTTATCACACAATTGTTATCAATAGTCTATCCCAACACATTGATGAGCACCAATTAGCCGAACCCCTACAATCCGCCTACAGACCCAACCACAGTACTGAGACTGCTCTGCTTTGTGTACAAAACGACATACTTAGAGCAATGAACAAAAACAATGCCGTTTTCATGGTCATGCTTGATCTTTCAGCCGCCTTTGATACCCTAGATCACGACATACTACTACAACGTTTCCATGACAGATTTGGTATAACTGGCACTGCACTCGACTGGTTCAAGTCATACTTCGATAACCGTAGGAGTCGGGTTATCCTACCTGACGGTGTCACCTCTGATGAAGTCGCTCTTCGTTTCGGAGTTCCTCAAGGGTCTGTCATAGGTCCACAGGCCTTTACGATGTACCTGGCCCCAGTCGGCGACATTCTTCGAAAGCATGATGTCAAATTTCACTTGTATGCTGACGATATTCAACTCTACGTGGAATTTGACCCACAAATCCCAAATGATGCAGAACTCGGGTTGTTCAAGCTCTCTCAATGCATCATCAACGTTCAGCGCTGGATGTTACGCAATAAGCTTCAACTAAATGAGGGGAAAACTGAATTCTTCATTGCCTCATCTAACCACAACTACAAACGAATAGCCCACCTGACTCTCACCATGAACAACATCACACTTCACCCATCATCTTCCATCCGGAATCTTGGCGTTGTTTTTGACAAAACCATGTCGGTGAGTGACCATGTTATGTCTGTCTGCAAATCTGCTAACTATCACCTCCGAAACATCACTAAAATCCGGAAGTACATCGATGCCGAAGCCTGCCACGCTGCTGTCCGGGCACTTATACTGTCAAGACTGGACTACTGCAATTCCCTGCTAAATGGACTCAAACAATCTGACTTAATCAAGTTACAAAAAATCCAAAATAGAGCATCTCGTGTAATCTTCTCCTACTCAAAGCATGTTCCCACTTCTCCACTGATCAAACAGCTGCACTGGCTTCCAATACAGAAACGAATCATGTATAAAACGGTCTTAAACATGTACAAATGCATGTCCGGTATTTTTCCCACGTACATTTCCAATTCATTTGATACAAGGCAAACAAGGGCCAACTTACGCTCCCAGGGTAACTTCTATATTCCACGAACCACCAGAAAATCAGGAGACAGGGCATTTTCAATTGCAGGCCCCAGGATATGGAATTCCATTCCACACTCCATCAAAAATTCTAGCTCCGTGGCCAAGTTTAAAGGGTCATTAAAGACATATTTGTTTAATCTGTAACTTCATTGTCAGACCTGACTTCCGCGTGCTCCTCTTATTAGAGAGCCCTTCATTCCCTGATCTCACCAGTGATCTTGTTGAGTGCTGCGGGCTGGGTCTGGCAGTGGTCTTTCCATTTGGTTTTACGTTTTTATACTTGTCATTGTTGTATTTTCTTGGTCATTCTCTAAGCGCTTTGTAACCCTAGGAAAAGGCGCTTTATAAATGTTGATATTATTATTATTATTATTATAGTAATAAACATCTGTTTTCACAATACAATTTGAATTCCTAAGATACCATTACGTGAAAAATGATAATTTTATCACTCTTATTTCATGAATATGTTACCGTTTTATAGCGTAGGTCACTTGAGATATCGATATTAGGAATTTTACCTTCACAATTCAACTTGTACGCAATTCTTTTAAGGATACGCCTTTTCTTCCTTTGCTGAACTGAACTCACGCATCACTGTCATTTTGATTTACATTTTTTGCTGCCAGAGTCTGATCATTTAGACATCGCACGGATGCATGACACGCACAGAACATTGTGCACGATAATTTGGCTTTGTTGCGTTTATTGGGAAGCAGCGTAATCATACATGTCACTCAAGTTTTTTTAAATTTTTAGAACGATTCTCGGTCACCTGGGAAGGACATTAACGTGAAGGATTATCCAAATCCAAGGGGATTTTCCATTCTAATAAGAAAATACCTCACCTCTGTTTACCAACATTTGCATATCAGCGCGCAAGCGCACAAACCTCGCTGAAAAGAATAGCGCCCAAGCCACGCCTACTGCATGCCCCATAAAGGACCCTGTAACACAACCACTCGTCCTAGTTTTTTTTTGTGTGTTTCCCTATAAGGGAGGGATGTAAACAGAGGTGAGTATTTTCTTATTAGAATGGAAAATCCCCTTGGATTTGGGGAATTCCAATACAGAAAATACCTCACCTCTGTTTACCAACATTTGCAGAGTAGCACCGGAATACTCATAGGGTGGGGAAGGGCATGCAGTGGCTTGAAACTGTCTAAACTAAGTCTACATGCAACTGAATAAACATGAAAGGTTGTTTAGACATACGTTACCCGGGAGCTGCCTATTGTGAGGGAGCTTTGCGGGCTTTGCGGGCTGCTGATCGTGCCGTTTCCTGGAGGACTTTTCTTCCCATAAGTCCCTCCGCTTGCACAACATCCTTCAAGTAGCAAGACGTGAATGTGGATGGATTCTTCCAGCAGGCCGCTTTCATGATGTCTGAAAGAGACACTCCAAGCAGATGAGCCCAAGATGATGACACGCTTCGTGTTTCGTGGGCTAGAGATTTCGATCGTCGGTTCTCGGCAGGATTATCAACTGCCTCAGAGATCCACCGAGCGATCGTGGTCACAGAGGCCGGATGATGAGGCTGGATGGTTGTGATGAACAGCTGCTTGATGTCGCCTCTCAAAGGCTGAGTGCGATGAATGTAGTATTTTAGGGCTCGCACGGGGCACCACCACTTATCCTCTGCTGTAGAAGAGAATGATGTTAAGCTCGGCACAAAAATTTTAGGAGGTGTGAAAGTGGCCGACTGATTTTTGGTAAGGAACTCTATATGTGGAATTAGGCGAACACCACCAGGTTCCCAGCGTATGTGCCCGGGTTCTATAGAAAGGGCATGAAGCTCACTTCTGCGGCGAGCTGTAGCAGCAGCCAGTAGGAATGCCGTTTTAATTGTCAGCTGATGGAGGGAAGAGCTATTTGCTGGCTCAAATGGAGCTTTCGCAAGTGACAGGAGAACGGCACCCAGATCCCAAGATGGAATTAATTTTCTTCTGGGAGGTCGACTGTGAAACATACCACGCAACAAGTGCGCGATGGATGTGTTATTTGAGGTAGTTGAGCCATCCTGAAAGCCTTGATGAAGAACACCGATTGCTGATCTGTAACCTCGGATAGTCGAAATTTGAAGCCCCGAGTTAAAAAGGTGGAGCAAGAAATCCCCAATAGAAGCTAGAGATGCTGTATGGGAATCAATAGCTCTCTCCTTGCACCATTTGGTGAAGTGGAGAAGTCTGCTATCATAAGTTCTCCTGGTGGAAACTCGTCTGCTCTTGACTGCCAGGGCAGTAGCCTCCTCCGAAAGGCCAGCTGTTCTGAAGGAGACTTGGACAGCATCCAAGCACAAAGATGAAGAGTGGTTGGATCTGGGTGTAGGACTTGTAACCTCACTTGTGACAAAAGATCTGGTCGGTTGGGGAGCATGAGAGGTGTATGAACAAGTAGGTCCAGGAGACGAGGAAACCATGGTTGTCGGGGCCAAAAGGGGGCCACGAGTAAAATCCTGGAGAATTCTGTCTCGATCTTTGTCAGAACCCGTGGTAACAGGGAAGTTGGAGGGAAGGCATAAGCGTGAATTCCCGTCCAGTCGAAGCTGAGGGCATCCACCTTCCACGCCATGGGGTGAGCATGACGAGCGCAGAATGTTGGGAGCTGCTTGTTCAGATGTGATGCAAACAGGTCCACATGTGGTCTTCCTAGGATATTGAAGATGTGGTTGACTACTACCAGATGAAGAGACCATTCTGTTGGAGTAGCCCGTCCCCTGGAGAGAGCATCTGCGAGGATGTTCTTCTTTCCGGCCAGATGCGTAGCTTGAAGGGAGATTTGGCGTGGAATGCACCAACTGAGAAGCTCCCAAGTGGCTAGGCAAAGAGACGGAGAATGGGTTCCCCCCTGACGGTTGATGTAGGACACCACTGTAGAGTTGTCCGATTTGACCAGGACCAGCTTGTCTAGAACTCTGGGTTCGAGGGACTGTAGGGCCCTGAAAACTGCAAGTAGCTCCAAGTGGTTGATGTGTAAATGGTTCTCGTTCATTGACCAAGTGCCGGCCACCGAAAGATCTTCTAGATGGGCTCCCCATCCCAGAATCGAAGCATCTGTTGTGAGTATGGCTGAAGGAGAGGGGTGTGGGAAAACCACTCCGTTTTGAAGATTGTCCGGAGATAGCCACCACCGGAGAAGGTCCTGGATTAGCCGGGTTACTGGAACCAAAATGGAGATAGGATCCTTGCGTGGCCGGTAGTGGTACAGGAGGTGAAGCTGCAAGGGACGCATGTGCATCCTGCACCACGGGACTAGGTCCACGAGGCTTGCCATGAGACCCAGCAAGCGAAGCCAGGCCTTGGCCGGAAGATTCTGGGAGGACATGAAAACGCTGATACATACTCGTAGTGTTTGGCATCGCTCTTTGGTGGGCATAGCCCTGCCCGAAGTCAGATTCAGAATAGCCCCAAGGTAGGTGGGCTGTTGTGAAGGAGTCAGGAAGGATTTCTCTACATTGATTATAAACCCCAGATCTGTGACTAGTTGAACTGTCTGTAAAAGTGCCCTCTCTGTTTTCCGATAAGTGGGACCCACTATGAGCCAATCGTCCAGGTACAGGAACAAATGAATCTGTCTTTGACGGAGAAAAGCTGCGACAACCTTGGTTATTCTGGAAAAGACCCGAGGGGCCGTCGAAAGACCGAAGGGAAGACAGCGGAACTGGTACGTGGTTTCCTGATATATAAATTGGAGGAATTTCTGGTAATCTGCATGGATAGGTACATGGAGATAGGCATCCTTCAGGTCGATGGAAGTAGCCCACCAATTTCTCTTTAGAGACTGGAGGATGGTAGAGAGAGTTTCCATACGAAAATGCTTTGGCCTGATGTAAGAGTTGAGAGGACGCAGGTTGAGGATGGGGCGCCACTCGCCCGATTTCTTTGAAGCGAGGAAAAAGGTTGATGTGATGCCGAGGGTGGATCCAGCAGGAGCTGGAATGATGGCATTCTTTTCTCCGAGAGAAAGGATTTCCTTCTCCAAGGCAGCCCGATGTGCAGGGTCTGTGGGAACAGGAGTTGGTCGTCGGGGAGACTGTAAGGGAGGGTCGCTGGTGAACTCCAGACGGTACCCCACCGAGATAGTCTGAAGAACCCAGATGTCTGATGTTATAAGAAGCCACTTGTGGCTGAACTCTGCCAGACGACCACCTACTGGACCCAGAACTGGTGGAATTAAAACACTGTTGTAGTCAGAAGCCCTTGTTAGCCCGCGACCCTCGGGGCTTGAAGGGCCGCACGAATCTGGGGGGCTGACGACGAGGGAACCGGTAAGCCGAAGAAGATGCAGAACCCCGGCCTCCAAAACGCCTAGGTTGTAAGGCCGATTTCTGGTCAAAAGAGGCAGGTCTAGGTTTCTTCCAACTGGACTGGGTGGTGACATCGGTGGGTGAACGTTTGGCCGAGCGTCGGCGAAGATCCAATTTGTCTTCAGTTTTGAGACGTTTGGCTTCTTGCATCATGGCCTCATCAAACCTGTTGTCAAAAAGGTCGCTCCCACCCAGAGGAAGATCCAGCAAGCGTTCCCTGGAACCGACCGATGGAAGGAACAAGTTGTCCAAGACGAAAGAACGCCGCAGCAAGGAAGTAGCAGCAAAACCTAATGAAAACTCCCGAAGGCAAGCCCCCAGACAATCATCAAGAAAATGAAACATCTCTGGCAACTTACTAGCATCAATTAAGGAAGGATCATCATGGTATCGAGCTAGAGTGTCGGACAACAGCATGGAAAAGGAAGCAACCCTAGCCCCATGACGCAAATGCTTGTCCAGGGCAGAAATACTTTTATCCAGAAGTTTGGTCTTGGAATCGAAAAACTGCGTACGGGATGTTGAATTTTCATGCCTGAGTAAGTCTTTGGCCTCAGAAGACAAGGTAGGGGTAGAAAAATACCTCTCGGAATCATGCTGATTAGTTTTAAACAAATTAGCCTGGCTACGTTGTATCTGCGGGAGAGATTGCTTCCGTTGAACCTGATCTAGGGACATATTCATGATATCGACACACAAACTATCTACAGGAAATGTGGGTTGGTTAGCTTTGGATGAACCACTACCAGTATCTCTACGGTAAGAGGGTCGAGAGGGCTCTACTGGGGAAGCAGGGGGAAACTGCAGAAGCTTACCCACTTCATTCATGGTAAGAAAGGCTCGCTGAGCGATGGAGAGGTTATCCTCATCAACTGACTGAACAGAGGAAATGGAGAACTCTGAAGAAGATCTGGAACGGGTGTGTCGACTCCGATGTCCAGATTCATGCCTTGAGTGGTCATCAAAAGACCGATGATGAGCCCGGTGTCGATCTCTGGAGCCCGAACGGGAGCGCGAACGGGAGCGCGAACGGGACCGTGAGCGGCCGCGGGTAACACGCCGCGATCTCCCGGTAGTGGAGTGGCCGCCATGATCGTCAGACCGATGTGGATTTTGATCCCTGAGCCCAGTAGTGTCATTGAAAGGCACGCCGAAATCCCTCGAAGAATTTTCATAAGGGCGTGAAAAGCCCCCTGGAAAGGCCGAAGAAAAACCACGCTGGTCGAACGTCGGAAAACCGCGTGGAAAGGAAGCGCCGTAGTCGAACTGACGATGGTCGTTCGGAAAATGTGACCACGCATGCGGTTGATCCGAGCGGTGGAGAAAATCTCTAGGCTCAGCCGTAAAACTGGGCTGTGTATACGGCCAAGGTGCGTGGCTGAAAGTCCGTGAAGACTGTGATGTGGGTGGTGCCCCAGGCCTCTGTGACCGGGCGGGGCTGGTCGTACTGAGGGACTCAAAGGTATCTGACGCCATACAACCCCGCCGTCCCGCTGGCACATGTGGGTCGGTCTCCACTTCCGTCGCTTGCATGTGCTCCTGTAGGCTACCGAAGGTATGCGGGGTTTCTCGGGGAACTGCAGTCGAGCCACGAGTGCTTGTCCCCAGAGGATTTCCGACCGCCGAACCCGGGGGAGTAGGCCCAGTCGCTACGGTAGGGGTATCATGCTTGGACTGAGGAACGGAAGGTGATTTTCCTGATGAACGGCTTGAGATTACCGCTTTCTTTCTTGTTTTGGCGACGTCCGCCATTGCTATTTATAATAACGTACACGTGTGTGTAATTCAATATGGTTTGACTAGCGAAGTGCACTGAACGCGTCGCTGAAAAAACTAGGACGAGTGGTTGTGTTACAGGGTCCTTTATGGGGCATGCAGTAGGCGTGGCTTGGGCGCTATTCTTTTCAGCGAGGTTTGTGCGCTTGCGCGCTGATATGCAAATGTTGGTAAACAGAGGTGAGGTATTTTCTGTATTGGAACGTGTAATACTGGGTTTTGTGGAGTTTTCTTTCTTTTTCTGTGAGGCTATTAGGTTTTTTAATTCTAATGCAAGAAGGTACAGCACAGAGAAACCAGTTTATGCAGGCATACTTCAAGGAATGATCAGTTTATTTTTTTGATTTTTTTTTGATCAATTCTAGAGTTAGCTGCAGTGAATCAGAACTCATTCTATGTGGGAAGGGGAGGGTGTTTATGGGAGTTTTCACAAGTCAGAACTTTTTCTCATCGTTTTCGTTATTTTTGTTGTTGGAGATGCTGAAGCAGTTCTGCTGCGTGAAGTATCATTGGATTTTAGATGGTGGCTTGGTCTGCAGAGATAAATCTGTATAATTTATGATGTGCTGGTATGCCAGCAGTGTGGTTGCGTAACTATCCCGCCCAGAGCGTAATTCTTAATTTAAGTTTTTTTTCTAGTGATATGCGCTTCATGGGAGGTCAGTTCAGGCCACATTTTTTTCTGCGAGATTGCAGTCTGTAGGAATGGGGGGGGGGGGGGGGGGGGGGGGTGTGTGTTTCGTGTACAAGTTTCAACAGAACCCCTCCGTGCTTTTCGTTATTTTTTTGAGACGCGGAAAAGGTTCTGCTGACAAGTATCATATGGATTGTATTTGTGACTGGTCTGCCGAGATAAATCTGTAATTGTACGTTAACTAGTTGGTATTCTATAATGTGGCTGTTTGACTGGTCTCTCCAGAGCGTAATTCTTAACTCTTTTTTCCCTTTTTTTCTGTAAGACACGCATCTGGGGGTCAGTTTTAGCCACATTATCTCTGCTAGATGACAGTCCGTGGTTGGAGTTCGCGGACGGGCAAATACATCAAACGTCTGCAGGCCAATTGGGTTAGACATTCCCTAAAAAGCGGGAGTTTCAAACCCTGTCTCTGGTTTTGGCGACGCGAAGACTGGTTTGTGTATTGCCACAGTGGTCCCTTTGTTTTTAGTTCACACAGTGATTGATTATTACCGGTGATAATACGCCGTCCCCTCTTTTTTCTCCTTTTTTGGAAGGGGAGCAGGGCATATTTTCTGTGCTATATCATGCACGTCATCAGCCACCCTCTTATAGTTCATTTTACTTTCCTTGTTTTTATTTGTGTGTCGGTTTATATGACGCGTGGCAAGGACAAGGGGGGGGGGGTTGACTTATTTATTATGTTTTAGTCTTGAGATCCATTTCTTTGATCATTGTTTTGTTCTTTCAATAGTTCCAATAGAATTTGCAGATTCTCCTCATCAAGATTTGGTTCCTCTTGGTTGGATTGTGGAGATGCTTTAGTCCTAGATCGAACAAGTTCATCTTTTATGTTTTTGTGCCGTTTGTATGCCAGGATGGGTTGGGTATCAAATAGCCTATTCAGATATTCGTTTTCGCTAATCAAGGGCCAGTGTTTGAGGATAGCCCGTTTGAGGGCTGGGTGCGCGACATGTGGGTAGTATGGTAGGACGAACACCAGTGGGATATGGTTTTTGGTTTTTTCACGCTTAGGGTCCGCGGGAGTCTTAGCCCTTTGAGAAAGGAGGGCTAGGTCTTCGTTTGTGTATCCGCGCTTTTGAAGTTTGTCTTTGAAGAATTCAACCCTCTCCTCAAAGTCTTTTAAATGGGTACATATACGTTTGTATCTGGTCACTTCGCCCTTGATTAATCCGCCAAATACCGACTTAGGGTGTGCTGAATCTTGAGCTACTGAAATGTATCAGTTTTTTTGGTAGTGACTCGAGTATCCAATATCCCTTCATGTATGAATCGTTCGCCTTTGTAGATAATAAGGTCGAGAAAAGTGACTTGGCGGTGCGAGATCTCAGACGTGAACTTCAGCGTAGGATGGATTTTATTAAGTGATTGCACTAGGTCAGCAGCCTGCTTTTCATTTCCGTTAAAGATTATAAGAACATCGTCTCTATATCTCATGTAGCTCACAATTGAGGGATTGTGAGGGAGGATTTTGTCTTGTTCGTATTTGAATAGGGTTATGTCACAAATCTCCGGACTGCATTCGCTGCCCATGGCCACGCCAATTTTTTGTCTGAAAAACTTGCCATTGAATTCAAACGTGTTTCGACGCATAATGAGTTCAAGGAGACGTCGCGCGTGGTCTGTCGTGGGCTTGGGTATTGCGTATAGTCTGTCGTCGGCCATTGCAAGTGCGTCACAAACTGATTCAATTGCCTCATCTTGTGGGCAGTTAGTGTACTTGGATACTATATCCAGTGTTATCAATAAGTTATCTTGCTCCAAAGTCAGGTTATTTAGTTTTTCAAGCACATGCCCAGAATCGCGTGTGTATGTGCTTTGCTGTTTGACAATTGGGAGCAAGAAGTAGTCTATGTATTTGGATATGGATTGAGTGTTCCTTCTGGTACTTTTTTGTGAACTTTCGGTAGGAGGTAATAAAGGCAAGGTGTTTTAATGTCGTGGTTGCGGGGGTTAAGAAACTCAGATATGTCTTTCGATACGAGTCCGTCCACGTAGAGTTGGCGTATGGCTTGAGAGACTAATTCCGCGGTTTCATCGGTCAGGTCCCTGTTAATTTCTTCATAGTGGGGGCCTGTTAATTGTCGTGTCCCTTCACGTATGTAGTCTTGTCAGTAGATGAAGGTCAGTGAGTAGAGGCAATGGCTTAGTCACTTTACTGACAGATATGTGTATGTTCAACAGGGTATCTCAACAAATAGATTTGCTTTGAGATGATAGGCTACATCAATTAGCTTTATTCAAAATGCAGCTTATTTACAAAAATTGTTGTCAGAGTGTGTATATATTGATTGCTTGTTATCGAAGTAGAAATCGCAAAAAGCCAATTTCTTGTACACTTTTTTTATGAATCACCCTGTATAAATAATGTATGAATTGCTCTGCCATCTAAAATACCATTTATAATTATCAAAATATGTATCATATATATTATATCTGGTGAAAAAAATCCGAAAAGTGTTCTTAATGCAGCAATAAAACATGACAAAGTATACAATTTCACATATTTTTAGAGCAGAAAATGCCATTTTGGCGGCCATTTTGTTTTTGCTTATATCTCAAATTGCTCAAGGCTGACAGAGCTCCAGTTTTTTGCCTGTTCATAGTGGATATCTAGACAATCAGAATCCATTAAAAAACAAACTTATTTCATCAAAACAAGGTTAGGCCCCAAAGGTTAGGCCACCAGGCTCGCGTCAGTCGTGCCCAGTTTGACGCACCTACTCCAGGATTCTTCGACAAGTTTGCTCCTGCATCATTTTGACATTGACCGGGCCCAGAAGCAGGATTGCTTACAAACCTTGATCCGAGACGTGTTCAGGCTGGCATCTGTGGGTAGCATACCCTGATGTTGCACTGCGAGCCAGTTGCTGACAGATATTTCTGGCCTTGCTTGTGACGTGTTTAACTGTCATTCGTTTTGAATTCCGGAAAACTTTGCGTGTATACACATCCTCCAATGCAAACTGGTAACGTGTGCAACATGCATGCGAACATGGCGTCACCTCAAAAACTGGCTTCCAATTTTGTATGCCAAATTATTCTATCAAATTAAACAGCTCCTGGCACAATCTGATCTATCAATCAAACTTAAGAATGCCTAACTGCTTACGGCGCTAGACAGCCGACTGGTAAGATTCCTGACGGTTGCCCTGGATGACAATCTTGAGACGGATCTCCTGTCTCCTACTCCTCCCCCTTCCGTTGATCCAGGGACCCTCAACGTTGCACTCCTCGGTAGGCCTAAAGAGCTGGCAGTGGATTTAGCTGAACCTCTTGATGAAGTTCGCAGTAAGTAACGCGATCTGGAGTGTGCTCCGTCCGATTCTGCTGGTTCTTCCTCTTCTTCTGTTAAAGCGAGAAAAAAAAGGAGAAATGAGAAATCCTGAAAGTGCACATTGCTTTGGATGGCGTTTTGGGCAATACAACTAAAATCGATATGATTGGAAAATATTTTTTTAAAGTAGAGTATAAAGATTCACATAACAACTTCTTTAAATAGCATGGTTTTTGTTTAATTTCGTGACAAATAACAGTCCATCATTTCGTAGAACCAAATTTTTGACTCCACCAAATGGCAAACGTGTTCTGCTAGTTGTTTTTTTAGTCGCATCATAAATCAATGAACGCGTTTTCATTATGAGACAAAGTCGTGCGCCTTACCGCACTAATGGTTATAAAAGTCGCGCAACATATCGCGTACTATTTTGTTCGTTTACACACGTACGTGAGCAAGTTCGACATTTCACATTTCCCCGTACTTGTCATTTTGCAAGGTTAGAAGTTTAACATAAAATTCAGCCAAAACGTCATTATTCTGTATGTTTCTTAAACAGCTTAGCAAATCGAACAATGTACATGTAACTAAACGTGAAACAATGTAGCCATGTAACATTAATTTCAAGTCATGTCAAGTTGCCATAATGTCATGTTAAGCAACCTTATGTCAAGTAATTAGTAACATGTTGACAACATATACCATCCGTTTAATACACCAGTTATCAATCCACATGCGTCATTGCCAAGTTTATTTGACAACCCGTCACCTCTTTGGATAAATTGATGATCTGTAGGGCGGAGCCTACACAAAGATTAGAGAAATGAAAACAATCTTGGAAATAACTGGCATTTTGCAAAGGGTTAGAGGGTGTGAAATGTAAAATCCGGAAGAATTCCAACCCAAAAAGTTATGAAATCAGAAGAAAAAACAACAACCCAAAAGTATGAAATATAATAAAATCCCACAAAAAATTCCACAAATGTATACTGTTCAAGTATGGCATTAATCCTTTCCTTACCATGTTTTTAAAACAATATGCTAAAAATGGTCAAGTAAACTCGATATTCATATGGTTTAAGGGCAAGACCTAAGATTAACGTTTCCTAAGCTGTACTATTTACCTTCTATCTCCGGATCACTGCCGAGTCCTCCCATTAAGACTGAGTTGACGTTCCACATCCCTGACTGGTAATCTGTCTTCTGGTTCTTTAATTCCTTCAATTTCTCGTCTCGCTCTATGAAGTGGGTTTTATTTGGGACAAGCAACAATGTTTTGATTGCATGGAGAATTGTGCTTCAGGCAAATACGTTCTTTTATTACAAGAATATAAAATGCCAAGTATCTTTTGACTCGTGAAATGTGACAATTAAATTCTAAACAATAATTGTATAAAGTGATAAGACTCAATTGTACTACTCGTCTCTCTGTGACATGCACCCATTCTCACCTTTGTTTGGCCATTTTGGAAGAGCTAGGACATCTTTATCTGATTTATTTGCATCACCTTTGTCGTGGTCACTCTCTGACATGTGAAAACTGCTCCCAGAAAATCAGTTTCCTGTAATATTCACCAGAATGTTAATGAGGTCATGAAAAAGCTTGCGGATCCATTTGTTAACCCTAACCTTGCCAAATCCATCAAAATCCTTCCCCTATTTTGGCAGATTTTTTGGGGGACTTACCGGTAGTCCTGCAGGCCCGACGTGAATACATTTTAATGGATTATGATGGACTTGGGCCAGGAAGCTTAGCACTGCTGGGAAAATCTGATTGATTGTCCACCATGGAGTACTGCTGTTGTCAGATAATTAGCCATGAATAGTACAGGGTCGTAAAAGAAAGAAGGAAACCCACTTTTGACAGAGTTTGAGTGCGTATCTGAAGTTGATCAATTAATGCACATCATTATTTTAATTATAGGAAATATTTCTATAGAACATGAAAAGGAAAAAAATTGTCATAATATACTTAAACTTGGATGATATTAAAGAAAAACTTGAAAAAGAAATTGAAGTATAAAACTCCTTAGTTGAAGTGTATTGTTTGTTTGTTTTTTAAATCAAGCTCCTATAAGCAGGTTTGGCACATGCAATCTTTAACCATATGTACCATATCTCAGAGACGAAATATGCATTTACAATTATTTTTTCCCACTTATGTTTAAAGATCAATAGTTACATTTCTTGTCAGAACAAGGAAAGAAAAGGTATATTTTACTTGTGTGGATAAATATTTGGTGTAATCATCGCAGTTGACAGTATTCTTCCACCAGGCAAGCCATGAAGCATAGGACCTGGTATTCCGATCGTCCATCAAACCTTGAGAGACCGGTTTACCCATACCGGTTCTATCCAGATCCAACCCGTCTGGACCAGTGCCAGCTAGTAACCCGCCACTAGGCCCAGCTTGGTCTTGCCCCGGGGTGCCACCCCCGAGGTTGAGGTTGGGCGTCAAGGTTTCCAAGAAGGTGCTTGTTGCAAGTGTGTAGCCTTGTTGGGGGTGGGTTTCCTGGCAAATGTGGCATTGAAGATGGGACTGGATATAAAAGGCAACAAAAATACAATGATTGTAAATAAGGGTGCATTCAAGTAGCTCATTCGGAGCGACTTGGTTTACACTCGGCGCAAAAGCAAACACAAATGAGATTTTTGTTATATCACAGGAAATTTTCGGGGCGCGAATTCGCAAAAGTTGAACACATTTCAACTCCGACAAATGTTTGCAGCGAATGCTCTGTGACGTCAAATTCGTATCGCTTCCGCATAGAGTATGAACTGGCTTTAGCCACAAGATTTTCGATTTTAAAGGTAGTATACACTATTTGCTTCTGTTGTAATAAAAAAAAGGGGGGAAATGGGAATAGCAAATATTGTTACACTCGCATTAAAAGTTTGTGTTCATAAATGCTGGAACAAAAAGAAAAACTAAATTGTTTTTGTAGTCTGGTTTCCCACCCAAAAAAGAACAGAGAAATTTACAGACATCCGGGAATTATCAGGTTAAGGAACTAGACTAGTTGGGTACGTTGCACCCATTCACGGATGTGTAGGCCTAACTAATTGCAAACAAAATGTTGACTAACTACATTTGATAAAATTCGAGTGAGTGAGTGAGTGAGTTTTTAGGGTTTAACGCCGTACCAGCATCAATGGCCATATTCACGGCGGGAACAAATTTCATTTAACAATTTTTTTATTTCATTCAACAATTATTCAACAATTAATGTGAAGAAGTTACAGTTTTAGAGGTGGGAGGAAAACCCCAGAAGAATATCCTGGGGAAAAACCCACGGAGTCAGGCAGGGACGATAAAATTCGAAGTAGTATTGGACAATTGTCGTTTTTACATAGGTTGCATATTGGTTACGGCAGAGTCTACTTTCTATATACACATCATGCGCTACCGCTAGCCATAGACAGTAACCTAACGTCCATCGATATATCGATATTACTCAAATACTCGATACTATTTTGACGATATCGCCGATGTCACTTTTTTAATAATATCGAAATATCGACATTTCGATATATCGACAATTTTGATGTATCTAAATTTTGATGTATCTAAATTTTGATGTTCCTAAATGATATCGAAAACACCGAAAGAGTGTCAGATTATCCAGAAAATCTCAGGGCTTTAGTATATTAGAAAAGCTGCCGTCTTTATTTGTAGCTTAGACCATTTGAGTAGGCCTATTAAATAAAATACGTTCGACGTTAACTGCGGTTGTTAAGTTGTTCTTTGTGTTTCACCCGCCCCGCCGCTATAGTTCACAATCACTTGCACAGTAAAATCTCAAAAGAAACCAGCCATGCCGCCCCAGCCATGCGCCTATCGGTTGTTTGGGATGTAACCCTCTCTTGTTCTGATAACATTTTGGGGTGGCCAATCACGAGTTGGGAATTGCGAGGAGCGTTCTCTGCACCCTGCTATTGGCCTAGCAAGCCAGTCTGGATTCCAAGACCGAGCTGTTTGTTCATTTGTTCCGGGGCGCGCTGTCCGTTATCTGGGCTTATTGAGGGCGCCCTTATAATTAAAGGTACAGTGTAGTATACACCATTTGCAGATATCGAAAATATTTATTACCGAATTATTAGGAAAAATCTTACTCAATTGAAAGTAAATAATGATTCTAGGCATCCAGCAAAATGATGGCGCTAGATATCCTGTAATTATTCCGAAAACGGCGATCGCGAAAAAACAAAGATAACATAAGAATAACTACCCATTGCCGGTTAAAAACAAATGCTGTTTTTCTCAATTTTCTCGGCATCCATGACTGTAAAACTTCGGGGGCCGTATCGTAAGTCTGACGCCTCATAAGTCCAACGCCTCATAAGTCCGAATTTCGGAATTATGAGTCGTCGGACTTTTGAGGCACTGGCCTCATACACTCGGGCTCATGGGTCCGATGCCGCAACAGTCCGACGCCTCATAAGTCCGACGTCGGACAAATAAGGCGTCGTACTGGCGTCGGAGCTATAGACTATTATAAGAGAAGGTTCATTTGTCCGACAAGGCAAAAACGTGAGAGGCCGCACTGTGCAAAGCACGAATTAGGGGTGCAGACATAGACATCTAAATAATATACATCTAAATAATTATTTAGATGTCTATGGGTGCAGACAACCATAACCCTGTAAACTCCTGCACGCGAGCTCGTTAATTATTATTTTGTGATTTCACCAATGATTCAGTGTATAAAGCGGTCTTCGCGGCCTATTATGTGAGATAGATTGTAGAAATATTGCTGGAGATCAAGTATTTGGAACTTGTAGCTTACAGCTTCATATTTTTCGATTGCAATGCTTGTATTCAAGACTGTCGGAATTACGAGGCGTCGGAATTACGAGGCGTCGGACTTATGATGTGTCGGACTTATGATGTGTCGGACTTATGAGGCGTCGGAGTTATGGACAGAAATAAAAGTAAAATTAATTGTCGGACCTATGAGGCATCGGACCTATGAGGCGTCGGACCTACGAGGCGTCGGACCTATGGGGCGTCGGACCTATGAGGCCTCGGACTTTATGGCCTTATTTGGTATTTTGTCGGAGTAATGAGGCGTCGGACCTATGAGGCGTCGGACTTACGAGCGGACCCCAAACTTCGGACAGGTCAGTTAAATGATATTTACTACCTTTAAGGGCGCCCTCAATAAACCATAAACACGCGGGCTGGCGCAATTTGATATTGTTCGGACCATGCGCGGACCATGTACACGGGAAATAATTGATATATCGAGGTATACTCGATATTGAATTTCCGATATATCGATTATTATAAAAAAATGACATCGACGGACGTTAATAGACAGGTGATTCAGGACACAGCCATACCTCTTACACCATTCTTCTCTGTCATCTCCCCAGGGTGGGTTCTCTGTCTTAGTTAGGAGCGGGTTCAGCACTCAGGCTATCTGGACCACGTTTCTGTAGCATTGAGGAGGCTAAGATGGTGTGGTTGGCTAAGGCGTGGTAGCTGGCGGAATGCTCCATAAACTCATCCTACATTTGCACGAAGGAAATTACAAGAGAATGCTGTAAATCTAAGCACACATACTTCTTTTCATTTTTAAAAAGGTTTAGAGCTGTGCATTTAAAGTTTTACCAACTCAGTTTATAAACCTGCACATTTTGTTTTCTTCCAAATTGTATACATCTATTATCTGGTAATGGTCAAGAAGGTTACAGACTCACAGTTTTTGGATCAAAGACATTTGAACAAAGAAATTGACTGGAGCGGAGCTTGAACCAGTAACATCCCGATTGCCATTACGGTGCCCTACCAACTGAGCTATCCGGCGCTATGTTGTTGGTTTCCCAAATATGTCAATATTTTTGTTCAGGGGTGCTAGTCTGAAGCCATCAAATCCTAATTTCCACGCCAAAGGCACGATACTAGCAACAATTTTGAAACAATATAAAAAAAATGGGAAAAAGCAAATGTGTATCACTCGAAGATGGTAAAGTAGTTGTCCCATGGCGCCGGCTAAGCCTACCGTGTGCCATCGTGTGGTACATTTCGTGCGGACGGTGGAACACGGTAAGGGCACACGGCGGGGCGTTGTGCGATCGGTGAACACGGTGGGGGCCCGTTAGTGGCCGGCAAGACACGGCAAAAGTTTTGGGCATGCCCAAAACTTTCGCCGTGTGCCACCGCTTGTACCACACGGCGAGAACCCGGTATAAGGACGGTAAGAGGACGGTGGGCCGGTACGAGGCCGTTATGGACCCGTTTTTGGAAACTGTGATGACGGTGACGAAGTGTCATATTTTGTCCAACGGGTTGTCACCGTGTTCATACCGGCCTCGTACCGGGCTCTCGCCGTTTGCTCAACGTTGACCCACCGCCTCATACCAGCTACATACTGACCCCTCACCGGTCTATTAACGTTCAACCGCTCTCTTACTGACCTACTAACGTCCTCTTACCGTTCTACCGTCCTCATAAAGTCTCCATACCGGCCTGTTGCCGTGTGGTTTACATCAAACCTGTCAGAAACCGTTCCAGACACAGTGACACTGTGACACTAGCTGGTACGAGGACGTTGTAGGTGGTATGGAGACGGAATGGAAACGTTGAGGACACGGTGGACAAATTTAACAAAAATATAATCTTTGCGGCCGGAGAGATTTACACCGCTTGTCATTTAAATCAAACGGTAAGGGCCCGTTGGGCTTAGTCGGCGCCATGGGACAGCACCATTAGGCTTTTTGTTTATACATTTCAAATAAGCCACTAAGAAAAATTGACTAAGAAATTTTATATAGAATTGAACACATACATTGACTGGAGCTCGACTTGAACCTGTGGCATTTACGGGTTGATGGCTGTTGACCAGCATCCCCTGATGAACAAATATATTGATAAATATAGGGAGCCACCGACACAAGGCTATATAACTCAGTTGGTAGAGCACCGAAATGGTAATCCGGACTACATGATCATACACTATAAGTGATCAGTTGAAAACGTCTTCATAATCTCTCTGTATACTTCATCTAGGGTGACGCGGGAGCGTCACACCCAACGGGTTCGCCCGGCTGGGAGTGGCAGCGCCGCGGCACCCTTACTTTGCCAGTGCACCGATTTTGCGTTAATTTTATTCTTCTTTCTTCTTCAGTCCGACTGGAATAACTCGCGATCGCTCCACGGAATCGAAAAGAACCCAATAACGAAAATGGTGAGGAGATCAAGGGCATGAGTTTTATTGGGACAGAATTTTGATTTTCGACTTCTCAGAGGGGGTTGTCATACGAATCTGACCATCTGACAATGACAACAATGTGAATGAATTTCCTCAGTTTGACGACAGAGGGGGTTGTCATACGAATCTGACCATCTGACATGTGAATGAATTTCCTCAGTTCGACGACAGAGGGGGTTGTCATACGAATCTGACCATCTGACATGCGAGGGTGACGCGGGAGCGTCACACCCAACGGGTTTGCCCGGCTGGGAGTGGCAGCGCCGCGGCACCCTTACTTTGCCAGTAAACCGATTTTGCGTTAATTTTATTCTTCTTTCTTTCTTCTTCAGTCCGACTGGAATAACTCGCGATCGCTCCACGGAATCTAAAAGAACCCAATAACGAAAATGATCAGGAGATCAAGGGCATGAGTTCTATTGGGACAGAATTTTGATTTTCGACTTCTCAGAGGGGGTTGTCATACGAATCTGACCATCTGACATGTGAATTTCCTCAGTTCGACGAAAACGGCACTAAAAGCATATGTGAATGAATGCATTCCTAAGTGAAACTCGGTGCAAGAATGTGTGATATTTCTTGCGTTTTTGTGAGTTTCGGGCGTTTTAGCATTTGCTAGTGTCAGTGCGCATGTACTGCGCAATTGTGCGGCGTTGTTAGCAAGTGTGCGCTGCCCAAATGCCGCCAAAACGCTTGCGCACACAACCACAAATTTCAGCTCTGGTAATAATTTTCGCTGTCTGAATCGCTTCAAATTATCGGCAATTTCGGTCAATTCTGTGTTTCTGTCTAACTTTCTTGCTTCTGCCGCAATTTTGTTTCATTTCCTGCTGAAAATTGTCAAACTATTTCGCTTTTTTGCAGCAGTCACAGTGTGCCCTTTGTAGTGAAGCACAACGGCAACTTGACGCTGGACAATATCATCACAATCGCAGACGTTCGCCGATGACAACGACGACGCCGACTCGCAGGAGGGGGGGGGGGGGGGGGGGGGGGGGGGGGGGAGGTTAAAAAAAGTAACAAAACACCCGAAATAACGAAGCTAAAACATATTTTGGCTTCAAAAGTGACCAATTTAGACAATTAAGACAGAAACAACGAAGTAGCAGCTGCTATTGACTAGTGCTATCTCCTCACAGGGTAGGAGCTAATGGGTATACGGAGAACAATGTAATGGTGTACAGTACTATATAGTATATACATACTAGTAGCCCGTAGGTCTGTGGCAAGACGCAACACCGTAGGTCTGACGGCAAAGTAGGCATGGCGCGCATTCCGCGTCGAAAGCGACACCCCAAGTTCCATGCGCCGGGGCCGCTCACCATCACCAAGCGAGAGAGTGAGCTGACACTCTGCAACAACAGCCCGCCGCAGTACAAGGGCACCTCACTGCCGCACAAACAGAAGTGTGCCGGCAAGTGCAGCCAGCTGCCCTCCGAGTAGACTTGATCCAAGTCGGGATTATGTGGTAACATTGCTCATGGTCATCCACACTGTGCGCCTCGCGTCACGTCCACGCTTATCAGTAGCGCGCCCTCATGCGCCACCCATGCTCATGTGTGGTTCAGAAATCCCGACTTGACGGATTTGCCACACGTTTGTACACAACCTATGGGCTCATCTACCGAAAACGGTAGCGGCCAATCAAATTGCAGAATTGTATAAATTAGCATATATCTGTAATAATATGAACTTTGACCCAGTTGTGTGACGGACATACGTGGACATTGTGATGTACAATGTACATACACATGTGCATAGTGTACATTATGTGTAAATGTACAAACGGTTTAATAGTCTTGCTATCGTGTACATTGTCCGGCCGTTAAGTTTGCACTATACCATACTCTAACTAAATAAACGAAGTATGGACGCAGTTATTTAATTTGAAAAAAGCATCTAGTGACAGTACTGCCTACCATTCCTCCATAGTCCGTTAGCGGTCTAGCGAGTCCGTACCGATTGGCGGACTTATTTGGCATACATCGCGCATAACCATGTGATGCGTATGCAAATAATTTATGAATAACTACATATCACCGCGGGGGTTTGATTGGCCGATCCGTCAAGTCGGATTTACTGCACTGACATGATGACATCGCGTTGATGCCGATAGCGGAACGACAACCAGATGACGGCGCCTTTTTTCTAAGGCCAACAAAGCACATAACTATTCGGCCGGATTGACAAAAGCAAATTGGTAGTCTTAACTCCATGGTAAGTCCGACTTGGGTCAAGTCTACCCTCCGAGTACATTTGCGCGCGCCTCTACGCGGCATACGAGAAAATGCACAAGCGGCGTATCGCCCGCCTCTTCAAAGAGGATGCGCAGTGGTGGGCGCACACGGGCGTCAAAGCGCTGCTGCCGCCGTCGCCGGCCACCATCATCGAGCTCCTCTTCAAAGAGGATGCGCAGTGGTGGGCGCAAACGGGCGCAAAAGCGCTGCTGGCGCCGCCCGTGACGGTCGAGCAGACGTCGCTCCCAACGCCTGCCATGCAAATCGTACAGTCGCCCGGCGCCGACATGACGATGCTCGGTCACGTCGCTGGCACTCGTACGGCGAAAGCCAAAAAGAAGCGCGCGAGCGTTGCAGTGAAAAATCTGCCCAAGCGCGCCGCCACCAGCACATCCGCGCAGCCAAGCAGCGCAGCGCCGCCACCGCAAAAGCAGGCGCAACCGAAGCGCAAAGAGCAGCGCGAGCGTCTGCGGCAGTTGCAGTCGGCCGCTGTCGACGCTGAGTTTGCCGCTTACGACAGTCGCGCCGACAACCGTGACGCGCTCGAAGCGCGCTTGCGTGAGCTTGTTGCCATGGCGGCGGACGGTGACTGCATTCTGTCGGCGCGCGAAAAACTTCTTACTGTTCAAACACAAGCTACTAAATAAAAGGAAGTGGACAAGTCAAAGGTAAAATGCTCTGAGAGCATAATAAAAGGGCCAACGGGTTTCCAGTTAAAGTAAAATGCTGTGCGAGCATTCCAGCTAAAGTAAAATGCTGTCTCAGCACTGCACTCTCGTCAAAAAGGAAGTGGACAAGAGAATGCCAACGGGTTTTACCTCTTACCCCCCCAACAAGCGCAGACCGAGCGAAAGGTCAGCAGGTGTGGGCCACTAGTTCGGTGTGGGCCACTAGTTCGGTGTGGGCGGGTCGAAACCGTTGCCCTCCCACCGAGCAGTAGATGTTAACTGGTTAGCACCGTACCGTAATCACTGCATTTATTTGCATACACTAATGCTGGTGGGTTATCGTAAGATAGCCATTACGGCTTGGATGGAGTTCAATTTTGGTTTTGCGTTGCTATAAAGAGTACTATCACCAATGTTCGATATACGCTGCGCGCTCTCCTGCACTGACGACACTGTCTGAGAGGTCCTAGGTGCCGCTATGCACGCTCTTCTACTCTGGCGCATACTAGCTACGCCCATAATTCTAACCTACACCCTCCAGCTAGCCCAAGACACTTGACAGCCTTCGCTCCGCTTTGCATGCACATCTGCGCCGGCGTACTTTCAGCATCTGTCAGCTACACCTAATGCATGAGCGCCTGTGCCTGCATAGGGTTGCACTTCATACACTGCAACAGGTCATCACGTCAGTTGACAATGACAATTCTACGTAGCACCGCCTTCTTTCTCCGCCTTTAGACCACCGTACGTAGCTGTGCCTTGCGCGCATTTGTCTCACAAACGCTCGCAAATACACAGCGAACGCACGCTTTCTCTAATTCATCCGACACGTGTGCCGGATTCAAAAAGAAAAGATGTCACCTTGCTTCAATACCCAACAACTTGTGCACGGAAACATGTGAGCGCCAACAGCAGCATACTTACTACTTGATACACAGCGCGCACAGAGCGGGTAAGAAGTGAACTTCACCGTGGGCCCACAGCGCGCGTCGAGATTATCCGTTAATAAGCCCATTATAAGCTTATTTATAAGCTCGTGCTCATCCGCCCTATCGCGCGAGCACGAGTTATTGTTTACGCGCCGTCCATTTCGTGCTAGTTATTCAGCTACGTGACCACCGACCGCGTTAGATAGCCGGTGATCGCCTTCCCACTCTCTTGCGTTGCGGCCTTCTCTCTCTCGCAGAGAGTGCAGCGCTTTCCCCTCCAATGCGTGTGTCTCTCTCTCATTGGCTCATTGAGTCGGTGCTTTAGACTACCCGATTGTGAGTCCATGCTGCTATGGGAGGAGGGGGCGAGGTGGGAGGGCAACGGTTTCGACCCGCCCACACCGAACTAGTGGCCCACACCTGCTGACCTTTCGCTCGGTCTGCGCTTGTTGGGGGGGTAAGAGGTAAAACCCGTTGGCATTCTCTTGTCCACTTCCTTTTTGACGAGAGTGCAGTGCTGAGACAGCATTTTACTTTAGCTGGAATGCTCGCACAGCATTTTACTTTAACTGGAAACCCGTTGGCCCTTTTATTATGCTCTCAGAGCATTTTACCTTTGACTTGTTAATCTTTTGACCATGTAACAAGTTACTTTCTAGTTTCTGGTTGTAGAGGCGGGGAATAGTTTAGGAGGGAGGGGTCAGTGAGATAACTACCTGGTCATAGGCCAAGTGGTCAGTTGGTAATGTCTTCATAATCTCTCTAAGTAAAGCCTGTCACGAGCCAATGTGGCTCATCAGGCTGGTGTTTAACTCGTTTCTCTAGCATAAAATAACTGAGAATATTCCCCCCTCCCAGGATGGGATGCTGGTCCATCGCAGGTTACTCCCTAGCGAATGTCTGTACCCATGGGTGGAAAGAGGCAAGTGGGGTGAAGTGGCGTGCCCAAGGACACAACATAAGGCCAGCAGCTGGATTCGAACCCCGACCCTCTGATCATGAATCACAAACATAAACCACTGGGCCCCAAAGGTTAAATGTCCAGTTCATGGGTGTGGTGGTTTGGGTGGGGTAGTGGCGAGGCAAAGTTTAGAAGGCAGGGGTCAGTGAGATAACTACCTGATCATAAGCTAAGTGGTCAGTAGGCAATGTCTTCATTATCTCTCTGTATACTTTGTTAATCTCTTGACCACGGAACAAGTTACTGTCCAGTTTCTTGATAGTGTTGCCACTGACCTGTAAAGCAAACAAATTCAAATGGTCGATTCTAAGTTGGTTTATCTACAGTGAGCCTTTATACTAAGAAGTCTTTTGCATAACACTAGAAATATAATGTTGCAAATACATACATGTACGTCTGTAACAAGTACAATATCTTAACCAGTTCACGCAAGGATTATTTTGACATTGATTAGGCCCAAGCGCGGGATTGTTTTTCACGAACCTTGATCCGAGTCAGGTTTAGGCCGGCATCTGTGGGTAGCACACCCTGATATTTCTGGCCTTGCTCGCTGCGAGCCGGTCGCTGACAGATATTTATGGCCTTGCTCTGCTTGAATTCAGGAACAAATTTGGATGTAGACACGTTTTTTTATAATACGAACTGGTAAAGAGAAATGTTTACAAATTGTTTAGGAGCAAGTGACATTTGTTTAATTTCTGTCCATTCTCTTTTGTACCACTTTGATTTTCAAGAACAGAACTGATTCTCCATTGGTTTAGTCCATAAATAAGGGGGTCTAAAAGGGGGTCTAAAATTGTGATATTTGTTAATGTCCCGGTTACACATGACCAAGTAATTTACCATGCAAGTGTCACTGAAATTGACTTCAACGTTTTTGAATTAAAAAAACAATGTCTGATATAACATGGACATGGAAAATTGAACCCCTAATTTTGTCACCGTCCCCACGAAGTAACACAAATGTCACGTGATACAACCCACTTCTGGCATTTTCACAAAGTAATGCAAAGCCCATAGTTAATACACACAGACAGCGTCACTTTGTGAAAACTCTATTCGTGTGTATTAACTATGGGCTTTAAGTTACATTGTAAAAAATGCCAGAAGTGGGTCGCGCGTATCACGTGACATTTGTGTTTACTTCGTAGACAGAGCCTATTCTCTGAAAAACAACTCACGTCATCGTTGAGTTAATTGAAGACGGTGGTGTTGAGTTTCAGTGTGATAGATGACAAGCTGACACGCTCCGACACACGCACATCAGAGGTACGTACAACTGGTCTGTTAGGCATTCTAGTGGTGACGGTGGCAGGCTGAGGGTGGGTGGGCTCACAAATCTCAATACTGTGGTTTTTTTTAGGTGGGAGAAATCAGAGACTTCAAAATCCAGTTACCCTAAATGGTTTTTTTAAGCTCATAATCATGCCAAGTTTACCAACAAAAAGTGATGATGAGGTGCAGCATGAAATGTCCTCACATTACGCAATATTCACGGATCGGCCATCTTAAATTAAAAGTGAAGTAAAATCTTCCTTTTTGGAGCTTAAAAATAATGAAATAAAGTTAATTACAAATTAATACCAGTCAGCTCTAATTAATAATTAGTCTGGTACCATATAATTCAACAGTTTACATAGCCTTCATTTTGTCGCAATGTTAAATGTCGCAATGTTGAAATAGTATGCAATGGTTGAGCGACTTTTGAAATGATTAGCGCGATAAGGCGCACGACTTTGTCGGAGCAACAATTTAAATGAAATACACCACCGCTGTCAGTGCAAAAACTGAATCATTATCCCCGCGTGCAGTTGTTGAAAGCATAACGGAGCATGAATGAAAAAACACTGCTAAAGAGCAATGGTATTAGGACACAGCCCTGTTTAGTGCCGTTGGTAACAGGAAATGGGCTAGATGGACGTAGAGCCGCAACCTCTTACACGGGCAACCATACCATCGTGGAAGAATCTGATGATGTTAATTATCTTGGATGGGCAGCCAGCCCTGTACAGAAGCTTCCACAGACCTTCCTGGCTGACTGAGTCAAAGGCCTTTGTCAGGTCGATGAAGACAATGAAGAGGTCAGGATGTTGTTCTTTGCACTTTTCCTGGAGTTGTTGACCCGAAAACATCATGCCAACTGTGCCACGCGAGGCACAAAAGCACATTGACTTTTTGGGATGACTGTAGCCGGTTGAGGATGAGACGAGATAGTATATCTTCCCCTTTATTCGGGTTCAAGTGGGCTTGCAATAAACACGGTGCGTCTTCATGTTTAGCTCAAGGGATATGGCAGCAATTATGCATTCAGCAATCCTACCTAGCTTTCTATCTTCATAACCATTATACAGCGAGTTATTTGCACACAGACACCATCATCACACCTCCTGATTGACAACGTACCGTTCATTTCTCTCTTGGATGGCCCGTTTCTCTTCTATCATCTTCAGCTGTTTCTTTAACTCTTACCTCCCTGTCTCTACTCTGTCCATAAGAGATATTGCCTGCAGAGAAATACACTTAATGATAACTGCTCAGACACACAAAAAGATACAATAGTATACAAGTTCTTCATTTAAACAAAAATGAGGAGAGCTTAAAATTGCTCTCCTTAAATCCCGATGTTGATTTAAGAAGAGCTATTCGCTCTCCTTAAATAGAAAGAAAAGAAAATAACAAAAACAAGAGCTGTTTCGGCCTACATGTGTATGTTGCTTTCAAAGCTTTCAAAAGACGTCGCTTTCAAAGTTTGCTAATGCACGCGCTAGCTACACATTTGTTTACATTGCGCGCGCATGCAGTACTTCTTTGTTTAGTCTCAGTGCCATATACAATAATGTACCACTTTTATTTTACCACAAAACGTATTGCACGGGTCAGGCACTCATGGTCGATTAGGCGCACTGAAACTCACACCTGGTATTTTTGTACGGAACACCATGTACATTCAGTATAGATACACGTGCACAGCTACAGTTCTGTACTGGGGTTGTTTACAGGTATATTGTACACGCACTCGTACCAGTACGTACATGTACATGTACACAACAGTGCACGCGCCATGCATTGCAGAGATAGGATCGTGTCATTCCTGTACATACAGTGTTTATTTGTGATGTTCATGGCCAGCTAGCTATAGCTAGCTCATACATTGGCGCGCATGGCTGACGCGGCACACATACTGCGTGAGTATACCGCAAGTGTACGTAAAAAAACAGTACCTTAGTACTGTAGCATCCGTGCCGGTTTGACGGTAGAGGGCGCTGGAGCGATTCCACGGTGGTGGGATCGCCCTGGTGGCTCCTGCTGGTGCGCCCTGGAAACCCGCCTTTGGATCGTGCGTACGCCGAACCGGTTCTAACGAGTTCTAGAGACCGCGTTGTTGTTTGAACTTCAGGTTAGTGTTTTAGAGGCAAGAGTCCACAATAAACGGCAGGTATTCACCGGAAACCAAGGAACACTTGAGTCAAGATTCCTTCTTGGGTGTTGTGTCGACCCCAGGACAAATCTACGTTACATTGGTGGCAGCGGTGGGATACAGGAGGACGGGAAAAAGACCAGGTGAAGTGTTCATGTTTTTCGCAAAACCACGATGGCATGGCAGCCAACTCGCCCCACGGCGAGAAGGCAGGCCAGGGTATGGGCCCGGGGAACGGGGACCAGTCTAGAGAGCGTTCAGGCACTCCGTGCATCACGCCGGAGGAGTTAGAGGCCTTCTTTAAGGATTTACCGGAGAGCTCTGGGGGGGCTGTGGTTTCCTGGGAGTCAGGGTGTTTCCTGGGGGAGGAATTGGGAAATGATAGCGGGGAATTTAGGGACATGTCCCATTGGTTGGGGGGCGACGGTGCGTCCACTCAGATCCGGAGTGAGGGCGCCCTTCCCCATAAATTGTCTGGGGTTGCTACCGAGTCTGGGGGGGGGGACCCAGCCCGTGCTGTAGACAGCGGCGCGGCAGACGTTTTGTTCCACGCGGAGCAATTCCGAGCTGTGCCCGTCGATGTAGCGGGGGAAGGGCCTCATCAGGACATTCCTCAGTTGTTCTATACAAAAAATATCGAGTCCATGGGGGGCCCGGCCTGTGCTGTAGATGGCGGCGCGGCAGACGGTTCGTTCCGCACGGGGCGATCCCAAGCTGTGGCCGTTAATGCGGCGGGGGCGGGGCCTTGTCGGGACACTCCCAGGGTTTACTACGCTACCCCAGCGGGGCCTCATCGGGACATCCCACAGTTGTCCTATACAAATGATATCGAGTCCGTGGGGGGCCTGGCCCGTGCTGTAGGCGACGGCGCGGCAGGCGGTTCGCAACGCTCGGAGCGAGCCAAGCCGTGCCCGTCAGCGCAGCGGGGGCGGGGCATCGCCAGGACACCTACAGCCCATATTCGAGACCGGTGGGTTTTCAGCCCGAGGAGGGGCAGCCCAGGGCCGTAGACGGCAGCGCGGCCGTCGGGTCGCTCCGCTCGGAGCGTTCGCGGGTTGTGTTCGTCGACGCAGCGGGGGCGGGGAGTCGTCCGGAGACAGGTCACCAGAACAGCGCCCTCTCAGGGAGCGATGGACTACACAGGGAGTCATTGTTTGAGGCCAGCAGGGAGACGGGAGGCTTTTCCGATCCCGGATCAGACAGCCCTCACTCGTGGAGCAGGTTATCACCCATTTCGGCACCCCCCTCGAGATCCACACGGATCAGGGGAGGGAGTTCGAAGCCCGACTGTTCCAAGACACCTGCCGTCTACTGGGCGTCCTCAAGACCCGCACGACGCCGCTCCATCCCCAGTCCGACAGAATGGTGGAGCGGTTCAACCGCACCGTCAAGACGATGTTAAGCCTGTTCGTGCGAGAGAACCAGGATGACTGGGACGAACACCTCCCATACGTCATGATGGCGTACCGTTCAAGCTGAACATGCTCATGCTCGGCCGAGAGGTGCGACTTCTGTTGGACTTGGTGGTGGGACAGCCGGAGGAGCCGACGGTAGAGGCGACGGAGCAGGAGTACATAGACGAGCTGAGGGCGAAGATGGAGCGCGCGCACAAGTTCGCTCGACAGCATCTGCAGGGGAGCCAGACATACCAGAAGCAACATTACGATCGTCGGGCGGAGGGTGCCGGCTACGAGCCCGGACGTGCCGTGTGGCTCTACACCCCCTTCAAGAAGATGGGTCGCACGCCCAAGCTGAAGTGCTGGTGGGACGGGCCTTTTGTGGTATTGAAGAGGACCGACGACGTCACCTACCGGATCCAGAGGTTGCCTCGCGCCAAGGCCAAGGTGGTCCATTTCAACCGGCTAAAACCGTACTTGGGTGACGTCCAGGTGGACTGGTGGAGACGGGCTGCAGGGGGCCACCCAGTGGAGCCCAGCCTAGTCACAGAGGAAGGACAGCCGCCTCCAGGCGGGCAGCCATCACCAGCATCTAGCCCAGAGCCCCGGGTTCCTTCAGCGGGGCCGCCAGGGGACAGGAATGACCGGTCAGATGTGGTGGAACTACCTTCGGAAAGGTCAGAAGCGGAGGCGTTTCCACCCGTTGCGGAGGCGGGTGTCGCTCTTGACGGGTTGGAGGAGACGGGCCCAGATCTGGGGCCGGACGAACCTGAGGGGGAGGGTGCTCAGTCGCCTTCTCTGCCGACGGAACCAGGCACCGAACGGTATACTCGCGCCGGCCGGAAAGTAGTCCGGCCTAGCCGATATTGTCTTGCGTTAACCAAACTTTCTTCCCCCCGCAGGATGGCTCCCGTGGTGTGTCCTCACTGTGGAAAGACTTTTACCCGCAGCAGCAACCGCCGCAGGCACATCCGCACTGCGTGCGAGGGGCTCCACGCGGAACGCCCGTACGTGTGCGAGCGAGGCTGCGGCCTGCATTTCTACCGGGAAGTCGTCCGGGGGCGCCACCATCGGTACTGCCAGGGGGGGTTGGTGGCCGGGGTGATGGCGGCGGCGGACGCCCTAGAGATTCAATCCTGCCGGCCCCAAGCTTTCTCCGCCTCGCCTCTCCCGACAAGGGAGCCCTGACCTTCTCCGCGGTGGACGGGGTCAACCGGCCGCTGCCAGGCCCGCGTCACCGCCCCCCGGCCAAGAGACGTCCCGGGGGACCACCTCCGCGCGGAGCGACCTTCCCGGTCCCCTCGTACGGAACGGAACGAGTCGGCCAGCCAGCCACGACCAGAACAAGAAGGACTACCTCGACCGCCGGGGAACCACCTCCGCTCGGAGCGGTCCCCCCCGACCTCGTGCAGAACGGGACGAGTCGGCCAGTCGGCCACGACAAGAGCAGGAGGGGCTACCTCGACCGCCGGGGGCCACCTCCGCTCGGAGTGTTCCCCCCGGCCTCGTGCAGACCGTGACGAGCCAAGCCGGAGCGAGGAGCGGCTCCCTCAGCCGCCCAGGGGCCGTTGGTCGGGACGACGGGGTCACAGACACCGCTCCCGCCGTCCGGGAGAAAACAGCCCCGCCAGGCCCTCCCCACCAGCTTGGGCGGAAGGAGGGACGCAGACGGAGCCTCTGACACCCCCGCCGATGGCGACGTTCCCATGGAGTGGGCAGCCCCGAGTCTTGCCAGCCGGGTGTCGGGTGGAGCTGCCGGACGGAACCTGGATGCGGTTGGACATGGACGGCGTCGTCCGGCGGCCACACGGCGTGAGGGAGGTGGCCACCCACATGCCGGTTCCCTTATGTGAACACCTGCGGGACGAGTGGCGCCTAGAGATCACTCCCACCGGAGTGGACAGCGACGGCCACCGACTGTTTCGGTCGAGCGTGGTACACTCCTACGAGGTCCCGGGGAGGCTTCTACAGACCTACGAGGGCCAACAGTACGGCCAGTACCTTGTAGGTCCGTCGGCGGCAGGCCAGCCCTCTCTGGGGGGAGTGCTACCCCCTGGAGCACCCCCACCTCCACGCTACCCCGAAGACGTGCCGCAGGAGTTCTGGGAACAGCTGTTCCGGCAGACAGAGGTTCAGCGCCAGCCACCTCCTACCTCCTAGACGGGAACTCTTAACCAGTTTTGTTTTTGTTGAAGTTTTAAACTGTTGTTTTTTTGTTGTTATCCAATTGTTGGCGTTATGCACTTTCCGGGGCGGTTGGCCGGGGTGCGGCAGCAGCGCCCATAGTCTTGTTTGGGGGCAAACAAGGTCTTCGTGGGGGGCTGTGTAGCGTCCGTGCCGGTTTGACGGTAGAGGGCGCTGGAGCGATTCCACGGTGGTGGGAGCGATTCCACGGTGGTGGGATCGCCCTGGTGGCTCCTGCTGGTGCGCCCCGGAAACCCGCCTTTGGATAGCGCGTACGCCGAACCGGTTCTAACGAGTTCTAGAGACCGCGTTGTTGTGTGAACTTCAGGTTAGTGTTTTAGAGGCAAGGGTCCACAATAAACGGCAGGTATTCACCGGACACCAAGGAACACTTGAGTCAAGATTCCTTCTTGTGTGTTGTGTCGACCCCAGGACAAATCTACGTTACAGTACTGTAGTATAGATTTTTCCATGACACAAAATCAACGGACGCGTTCCGGTTCGCGTTACAAAACAAACTGAAGAAATTACTTCTCCTGTGGAATTTTTAAGGAGCGCTGTGTTTTGTTCTCCTTGGAAAATATTAACCTTCTTCCCGGGTTTTAGTGTGCCGCGCTCTGCTGTTCAAAATTAGTGATGAGAACAAGAATGAATGATCCTAGCTGTTGAATAATATGGGCAAATGGGACTTTTTGAGCCCCGGCGTGAATGGGAGCAATAATGAATGTCAGGTGATGCGAGTTCAACCAATAAAATGACAAGGATCTGTATGTCAGTTATATAATCAATAATAACAATGAAAACTGATATACTGCCGGTATCTGCCAAGTGGGGAATGGAGGTGAGGAGTAGGGGTGAAATACAGATGTAGAGTATGGGGGTTTGATTTTCAGCTGCAGTTGCGCTATCAAATTTGACCCTACCCTTACCTGTAAGAGAGGCGGTAGGTCTTCCTCCTCAGCTAACTGCTCCTCCTTCCCTTCCTCTCTAGCTGATCGATAGCTGGACAGCATCTTTAGATCCTGCTGGAAGTACTCTCGGGAGTCCTTGGATTTGGAGACATCATCTTCGGTCGTCTTTGGTTTCTCTAGCTGCGGAGGAAGTCAGCGACGGCCGATGTTATGACGACATACTTTTACAGTGGATATTGGCCCTTCTGACTTTGGGACAATCTACTGTCAACAATTGTCAACAAATAAAAATTACTCCTTTGGCCCCCTCTTTTCCTAATTCATATTCGCTTCATATTCGTTCGGTGCGAAAGCGAATGCGAATTTGTGACATCAGGGGATTCAGAGTTTTCGTGCTGTGAATTCGTGAAAAATAAACACATTTTAATTCCAGTGAATTTTACAGGAAATGTTTTGTAACGTCAAAATCACTTGAGTGACAGTAATTTCTAAATGCAAATAATTATAAGATCTTCACCTACAACAAATGTTGGCAACGGATATTAGTTTAAAAAATAAATTTAAAAAAGGCAAACTGTGTATAAATATATTTAACTACATGTATAACAAAAACCAATTCCTTTATTTTATATAATTTCCAATATTTTTTATGAATTTTCTAAGACCAGGGGCCAATTTCATCGAGCTGCTGAAGCACCAAAAACCTTGCTTATTTCTAAAATCAAATTACTAGCCAAAATTCCATGTAACTGTTACATGTATGCAAGCTAACAACAAATACCAATCAACAAACAAACAAAATGCAAAATAACAAACAATATACATCATGTAGAGTTGTGGCTGGTAAGTTGGTTTTCACTAAGCAAGGTTTTTCTGCTTAACCCTATCCCTGCTACACGCAGCACAATGCATCAAAAAAATAAAATCTAGTGCACTTTGATACATTCTGCTGTCGACAGTGTATTAATACCACAGTCTAAGACTATTGAGAGCTAGTCCCCATTGAACAATGCCAATGATGAATCGGCTGCGTTCAGTGACCAGTTACTCTAGGGCATTTTGACCTTAAGATTTTTGACCTGATGGATGTTTCTGCACTGTAACTACCATGTTATTTGTACCGTTGCTGCACTTTGATGCGTGTACATGTAGGAGGCTGTCTAGCCAAAATACCCTGGAGGGTTAGGGTTAAGCAATTTTTTGTGCGGGACTAAAGAATAACTTGTCTATGAACTTACAAGTTTGGGGTCAAATTCCAGGCTTGGTCTTCACTTATGATTAGTGTCGGAGTCAATCCCGAGGTCTTCAAAGAGTGTTTCGACGGAAAACACTTCCAATGATTTAGCTCTTCTCATCTTGTGATGGGAGACAGGTTTCTTTTCTTGATCTCTGCAATAAAATACAGCAATTTTTTTTTTTAAATTCCTGCTTTTGATTACATGAAATTTGTAAACAGGGTAGGTAGTTAGGTAAAACAAAATATGGCACTTTGGTTGGTGCACATTATATGTTGGTTTCCCACCCTTTTGCATGTGTTCCTATGGGGGAACACAATTCTGCCCACACGTTCAATGCACTCTACGCACAAAACACACAGTACGTGCATATGTGTGCTGTTAAAGAACTAGTCCTAAAAGTGACTTCTGCTTAGAAGAGTTAATATGTCCATGTATGATAAATATATTTATGTTATGTCTAATGGTAACTGTAGTTGCCAGACTGGTAAATATGCTAACACAATATCATTGCCGCTCATTTATGATGATAACCAATTTAAATATTACACTTTTTTTTGTTTTATTTTTGGCGTATGTTGTTTTTTGTGCCTTTTTGTATCTTTTAATACAGTATGTACATGTCACTGGCTCATAAGCCAGATTTGGCTGGTCAGTGGTTTTTTTTAAGGAGTGTGACATTAATAAATAAAACTGTAACAGTAACTGTTGTTTCTTTGGTAACTTTCCTATTCCTTTTCAAAACTACCCAGTGTTCCATTTATTTTTGCCACTCTCTATGAAAGTAAAGGTACATTCTGTGTTCTACGCTTTTGTTTACAGTGTTTCAGTCGAGTCTATCGCAAGTCAATACAGAGGAGAATGCCAAAGTAAAATAAGATGTGAACAATTGAAGGTCTAAAAGGTGCATTTCCGATTGATATCTGAAGTTTCATCTCTGAATTGTTTTGTCACAAGTTCATTTGAATAATGAAATAAGAGTGACTTGACTTTACGACTGAATGACTTGGGTCGATGGGGTTATGAATACCATGGATTCTATTCAGCTTAGCCATTAGCTCAGGCCGATAGAATTGGGTCGATTGGGATATACCTTGGATTCTATCCAGCTTAGCTATTAGGTCAGGCCGGTAGGATTGGGTCGATGGGGTTATGAATACCGTTGATTCTATTCAGCTTAGCCATTAGCTCAGGCCGATAGAATTGGGTCGATTGGGATATACCTTGGATTCTATCCAGCTTAGCTATTAGGTCAGGCCGGTAGGATTGGGTCGATGGGAATATGAATACCTTGGATTCTATCCAGCTTAGCTAACATATCAAGCCGATAGGATTGGGTTGGGTGGCTAATTGTGTGTAAAGCGCTTGCCTCCAAGTCAGGTTCATAATGTACATATAGAAAGTTTCGTTCACTGTTTGTGTAGATTTGCTAAACTATACATTTTTGGAAACGTTAGGAAATACTCAACATAAAAACCAATGTTTACATTTGTTTTTAGGTTCTTTTGAAAAAAATGGTTCTTTAATGTGACGTGACACATGAAAAGTCATTGGGTGTCACTTGCATCCTTCGCAATTCAGCACACCAGCTGCGAGTAAGGATGATGAGCCTCCCCAATTATTATTATTATTATTTGAATACCGTGGATTCTATCCAGCTTAGCTATTAGGTCAGGCCGGTAGGATTGGGTCGATGGGAATATGAATACCTTGGATTCTATCAAGCTTAGCTATTAGGTCAAGCCGATAGGATTGGGTCAATGGGGTTATGAATACCGTTGATTCTAGTCAGCTTAGCTATTAGATCAGGCCGATAGGATTGGGTCGATTGGGATATACCTTGGATTCTATCCAGCTTAGCTATTAGGTCAGGCCGGTAGGATTGGGTCGATGGGAATATGAATACCTTGGATTCTATCCAGCTTAGCTAACATATCAAGCCGATAGGATTGGGTTGGGTGGCTAATTGTGTGTAAAGCGCTTGCCTCCAAGTCAGGTTCATAATGTACATATAGAAAGTTTCGTTCACTGTTTGTGTAGACTTGCTAAACTATACATTTTTGGAAACGTTAGGAAATACTCAACATAAAAACCAATGTTTACATTTGTTTTTAGGTTCTTTTGAAAAAAATGGTTCTTTAATGTGACGTGACACATGAAAAGTCATTGGGTGTCACTTGCATCCTTCGCAATTCAGCACACCAGCTGCGAGTAAGGATGATGAGCCTCCCCAATTATTATTATTATTATTTGAATACCGTGGATTCTATCCAGCTTAGCTATTAGGTCAGGCCGGTAGGATTGGGTCGATGGGAATATGAATACCTTGGATTCTATCAAGCTTAGCTATTAGGTCAAGCCGATAGGATTGGGTGAATGGGGTTATGAATACCGTTGATTCTAGTCAGCTTAGCTATTAGATCAGGCCGATAGGATTGGGTCGATTGGGATATACCTTGGATTCTATCCAGCTTAGCTAGTAGGTCAGGCCGGTAGGATTGGGTTGATGGGAATATGAATACCTTGGATTCTATCCAGCTTAGCTAAGGTCAGGCCGATAGGACTGGGTCGATGGGAATATAATACCTTGGATTCTATCAAGCTTAGCTAACAGATCAAGCCTATAGGATTGGGTTGGGTGGCTTGTGTGTAAAGCGCTTGCCTCTAAGTCAGGTTCATAATGTACATACTGAAAGTTTCGTTCACTGTTTGTGTAGATTTGCTAAACTATACATTTTTGGAAACGTTAGGAAATACTCAACATAAAAACCAATGTTTACATTTGTTTTTAGGTTTTTTTGAAAAAATGATTCTTTAATGTGACGTGACACATGAAAAGTCATTGGGTGTCACTTGCATCCTTCGCAATTCAGCACACCAGCTGCGAGTAAGGATGATTAGCCTCCCCAATTATTATTATTATATGAATACCGTGGATTCTATCCAGCTTAGCTATTAGGTCAGGCCGGTAGGTTTGGGTCAATGGGGTTATGAATACATTGGATTCTATCAAGCTTAGCTATTAGGTCTGGCCGATACGATTGGGTCAATGGGGTTATGAATACCGTTGATTCTATCCAGCTTAGCTATTAGGTCAGGCCGGTAGGATTGGGTCGATGGGGTTATGAATACATTGGATTCTATCAAGCTTAGCTATTAGGTCAGGCCGATAGGACTGGGTCGATGGGAATATAATACCTTGGATTCTATCAAGCTTAGCTAACAGATCAAGCCGATAGGATTGGGTTGGGTTGCTTGTGTGTAAAGCCCTTGCCTCCAAGTCAGGTTCATAATGTACATATTGAAAGTGTCGTTCACTGTTTGTGTAGATTTGCTAAACTATACATTTTTGGAAACGTTAGGAAATACTCAACATAAAAACCAATGTTTACATTTGTTTTTAGGTTTTTTTGAAAAAATGATTCTTTAATGTGACGTGACACATGAAAAGTCATTGGGTGTCACTTGCATCCTTCGCAATTCAGCACACCAGCTGCGAGTAAGGATGATTAGCCTCCCTAATTATTATTATTATATGAATACCGTGGATTCTATCCAGCTTAGCTATTAGGTCAGGCCGGTAGGACTGGGTCGATGGGGTTATGAATACCATGGATTCTATCAAGCTTAGCTATTAGGTCAGGCCGATAGGATTGGGTCAATGGGGTTATGAATACCGTTGATTCTAGTCAGCTTAGCTATTAGCTCAGGCCAATAGAATTGGGTCGATTGGGATATACCTTGGATTCTATCCAGCTTAGCTATTAGGTCAGGCCGGTAGGATTGGGTCAATGGGAATATGAATACCTTGGATTCTATCCAGCTTAGCTAACATATCAAGCCGATAGGATTGGGTTGGGTGGCTAATTGTGTGTAAAGCGCTTGCCTCCAAGTCAGGTTCATAATGTACATATTGAAAGTGTCGTTCACTGTTTGTGTAGATTTGCTAAACTATACATTTTTGGAAACGTAATGCTAGGAGTCCACTGGGCCGCGCCAGTTGGCGCCAGTTCGCGCCAAAGATTATGTGATTGGCGCGTAGTGGCTCGCTGTGGCGCCGAATTAATGTCCGCTCGGCATGTGTCGCCAAGTGGAATAAACTGGGTGCCATATGGCGTGCGCCAAATGCCACCCGGCTTGCTCCAAAATGTTGCGCCAGTTTGCGCCATTACACGGCCATTTGATTCCAAAATTCACCCTGTTGGCGCCATTCGCGCCAATAGACGGCTACTTTGCGCCACTTGGTGATTAGTTTGTGCCAAAGGTCGCCAAATTGGTTTGAACTTGCCGCCGCTTGGCGCTACTTGCCGCCGCTTGGCGCTACTTGCCGACTATATAAATACCGGCCATCGGCTACCTGGTTCAGACCCTCCTCATGCTACGAGTCCACTGGGCCAGCGCCAGTTGGTGCCAGTTTGCGCCAATGCAATTTGCTGTGGCGCCTAGTGTCGCCAATAAGGTGCCTAGTGGCGTGTAGTGGCACAAACTGCCTCCCAACTGGCTCGTGGTGGCCCGTAACGGCACCAAATGTGAATGTGGCGGCAACAAAATTTCAAAATGTTTGAAATTTTCGTCGCGCCACTTGCATCGAGCAATCAGCGCCAAGTGGCCGCCAAGTGGCACCAAATGGCGCGAACATATCGCCCTTTGGCGCAAACAATCCGCCTATTGGAATCCACTGGAATGTAATGGCGCGCGCCAAATAATTCCAACAGAGGCGGATAGCCCGCCAAAGCGCGCCAAATGTGCAGTGGCGCGAGCCAAACGGCACCCGATTGGTGACTACTTCGCGCCAAATGCCACCTGGTTGCCCGCCATTCGGCGCTACTTGCCGCCTATAAAAGCAGCTGAGGAGGGTCTGAACCAGGTAGCCGGTATTTTTATAGTCGGCAAGTAGCGCCAAGCGGCGGCAAGTTCAAACCAATTTGGCGACCTTTGGCACAAACTAATCACCAAGTGGCGCAAAGTAGCCGTCTATTGGCGCGAATGGCGCCAACAGGGTGAATTTTGGAATCAAATGGCCGTGTAATGGCGCGAACGGGCGCAAACTGGCGCAACATTTTGGAGTAAGCCGGGTGGCATTTGGCGCACGCCATATGGCACCCAGTTTATTCCACTTGGCGACACATGCCGAGCGGACATTAATTCGGCGCCACAGCGATCCACTACGCGCCAATCACATAATCTTTGGCGCGAACTGGCACCAACTGGCGCTGGCCTAGTGGACTCCTAGCATGTATGAACAACATCTCTACTAAATATGGCGCAACTTGGCGCGCGCCATTACATTCCAGTGGATTCCAATAGGCGGATTGTTTGCGCCAAAGGGCGATATGTTCGCGCCATTTGGTGCCACTTGGCGGACACTTGGCGCCGATTGCTCGATGCAAGTGGCGCGACAAAAATTTCAAACATTTTGAAATTTTCTTGCCGCCACATTCAAATTTTGTGCCGTTACGGGCCACCACGAGCCAGTTGGGAGGCAGTTTGAGCCACTACACGCCACTAGGCACCTTATTGGCGACGCTAGGCGCCACGGCAAATTGCATTGGCGCAAACTGGCGCAAACTGGCGCGGCCCAGTGGACTCCTAGCATTAGGAAATACTCAACATAAAAACCAATGTTTACATTTGTTTTTAGGTTTTTTTGAAAAAATGATTCTTTAATGTGACGTGACACATGAAAAGTCATTGGGTGTCACTTGCATCCTTCGCAATTCAGCACACCAGCTGCGAGTAAGGATGATTAGCCTCCCTAATTATTATTATTATATGAATACCGTGGATTCTATCCAGCTTAGCTATTAGCTCAGGCCAATAGAATTGGGTCGATTGGGATATACCTTGGATTCTATCCAGCTTAGCTATTAGGTCAGGCCGGTAGGATTGGGTCAATGGGAATATGAATACCTTGGATTCTATCCAGCTTAGCTAACATATCAAGCCGATAGGATTGGGTTGGGTGGCTAATTGTGTGTAAAGCGCTTGCCTCCAAGTCAGGTTCATAATGTACATATAGAAAGTTTCGTTCACTGTTTGTGTAGATTTGCTAAACTATACATTTTTGGAAACGTTAGGAAATACTCAACATAAAAACCAATGTTTACATATTTTTTTTAGGTTCTTTTGAAAAAAATGGTTCTTTAATGTGACGTGACACATGAAAAGTCATTGGGTGTCACTTGCATCCTTCGCAATTCAGCACACCAGCTGCGAGTAAGGATGATTAGCCTCCCCAATTATTATTATTATATGAATACCGTGGATTCTATCCAGCTTAGCTATTAGGACAGGCCGGTAGGATTGGGTCGATGGGAATATGAATACCTTGGATTCTATCCAGCTTAGCTAAGGTCAGGCCGATAGGACTGGGTCGATGGGAATATAATACCTTGGATTCTATCAAGCTGAGCTAACAGATCAAGCCGATAGGATTGGGTTGGGTGGCTTGTGTGTAAAGCGCTTGCCTCCAAGTCAGGTTCATAATGTACATATTGAAAGTTTCGTTCACTGTTTGTGTAGATTTGCTAAACTATACATTTTTGAAAACGTTAGGAAATACTCAACATAAAAACCAATGTTTACATTTGTTTTTAGGTCCTTTTGAAAAAAATGGTTCTTTAATGTGACGTGACACATGAAAAGTCATTGGGTGTCACTTGCATCCTTCGCAATTCAGAACACCAGCTGCGAGTAAGGATGATGAGCCTCCCCAATTATTATTATTATTATATGAATACCGTGTATTCTATCCAGCTTAGCTATTAGGTCAGGCCGGTAGGATTGGGTCGATGGGGTTATGAATACATTGGATTCTATCAAGCTTAGCTATTAGGTCAGGCCGATAGGACTGGGTCGATGGGAATATAATACCTTGGATTCTATCAAGCTTAGCTAACAGATCAAGCCGATAGGATTGGGTTGGGTTGCTTGTGTGTAAAGCCCTTGCCTCCAAGTCAGGTTCATAATGTACATATTGAAAGTGTCGTTCACTGTTTGTGTAGATTTGCTAAACTATACATTTTTGGAAACGTTAGGAAATACTCAACATAAAAACCAATGTTTACATTTGTTTTTAGGTTTTTTTGAAAAAATGATTCTTTAATGTGACGTGACACATGAAAAGTCATTGGGTGTCACTTGCATCCTTCGCAATTCAGCACACCAGCTGCGAGTAAGGATGATTAGCCTCCCCAATTATTATTATTATATGAATACCGTGGATTCTATCCAGCTTAGCTATTAGGACAGGCCGGTAGGATTGGGTCGATGGGAATATGAATACCTTGGATTCTATCCAGCTTAGCTAAGGTCAGGCCGATAGGACTGGGTCGATGGGAATATAATACCTTGGATTCTATCAAGCTGAGCTAACAGATCAAGCCGATAGGATTGGGTTGGGTTGCTTGTGTGTAAAGCCCTTGCCTCCAAGTCAGGTTCATAATGTACATATTGAAAGTGTCGTTCACTGTTTGTGTAGATTTGCTAAACTATACATTTTTGGAAACGTTAGGAAATACTCAACATAAAAACCAATGTTTACATTTGTTTTTAGGTTCTTTTGAAAAAATGGTTCTTTAATGTGACGTGACACATGAAAAGTCATTGGGTGTCACTTGCATCCTTCACAATTCAGCACACCAGCAGCGAGTAAGGATGATTAGCCTCCCCAATTATTATTATTATATGAATACCGTGTATTCTATCCAGCTTAGCTATTAGGTCAGGCCGGTAGGATTGGGTCGATGGGGTTATGAATACATTGGATTCTATCAAGCTTAGCTATTAGGTCAGGCCGATAGGACTGGGTCGATGGGAATATAATACCTTGGATTCTATCAAGTTTAGCTAACAGATCAAGCCGATAGGATTGGGTTGGGTTGCTTGTGTGTAAAGCCCTTGCCTCCAAGTCAGGTTCATAATGTACATATTGAAAGTGTCGTTCACTGTTTGTGTAGATTTGCTAAACTATACATTTTTGGAAACGTTAGGAAATACTCAACATAAAAACCAATGTTTACATTTGTTTTTAGGTTTTTTTGAAAAAATGATTCTTTAATGTGACGTGACACATGAAAAGTCATTGGGTGTCACTTGCATCCTTCGCAATTCAGCACACCAGCTGCGAGTAAGGATGATTAGCCTCCCTAATTATTATTATTATATGAATACCGTGGATTCTATCCAGCTTAGCTATTAGGTCAGGCCGGTAGGACTGGGTCGATGGGGTTATGAATACCATGGATTCTATCAAGCTTAGCTATTAGGTCAGGCCGATAGGATTGGGTCAATGGGGTTATGAATACCGTTGATTCTAGTCAGCTTAGCTATTAGCTCAGGCCAATAGAATTGGGTCGATTGGGATATACCTTGGATTCTATCCAGCTTAGCTATTAGGTCAGGCCGGTAGGATTGCGTCAATGGGAATATGAATACCTTGGATTCTATCCAGCTTAGCTAACATATCAAGCCGATAGGATTGGGTTGGGTGGCTAATTGTGTGTAAAGCGCTTGCCTCCAAGTCAGGTTCATAATGTACATATAGAAAGTTTCGTTCACTGTTTGTGTAGATTTGCTAAACTATACATTTTTGGAAACGTTAGGAAATACTCAACATAAAAACCAATGTTTACATATTTTTTTTAGGTTCTTTTGAAAAAAATGGTTCTTTAATGTGACGTGACACATGAAAAGTCATTGGGTGTCACTTGCATCCTTCGCAATTCAGCACACCAGCTGCGAGTAAGGATGATTAGCCTCCCCAATTATTATTATTATATGAATACCGTGGATTCTATCCAGCTTAGCTATTAGGACAGGCCGGTAGGATTGGGTCGATGGGAATATGAATACCTTGGATTCTATCCAGCTTAGCTAAGGTCAGGCCGATAGGACTGGGTCGATGGAAATATAATACCTTGGATTCTATCAAGCTGAGCTAACAGATCAAGCCGATAGGATAGGGTTGGGTGGCTTGTGTGTAAAGCGCTTGCCTCCAAGTCAGGTTCATAATGTACATATTGAAAGTTTCGTTCACTGTTTGTGTAGATTTGCTAAACTATACATTTTTGAAAACGTTAGGAAATACTCAACATAAAAACCAATGTTTACATTTGTTTTTAGGTCCTTTTGAAAAAAATGGTTCTTTAATGTGACGTGACACATGAAAAGTCATTGGGTGTCACTTGCATCCTTCGCAATTCAGAACACCAGCTGCGAGTAAGGATGATGAGCCTCCCCAATTATTATTATTATATGAATACCGTGTATTCTATCCAGCTTAGCTATTAGGTCAGGCCGGTAGGACTGGGTCGATGGGGTTATGAATACCATGGATTCTATCAAGCTTAGCTATTAGGTCAGGCCGATAGGATTGGGTCAATGGGGTTATGAATACCGTTGATTCTAGTCAGCTTAGCTATTAGCTCAGGCCAATAGAATTGGGTCGATTGGGATATACCTTGGATTCTATCCAGCTTAGCTATTAGGTCAGGCCGGTAGGATTGGGTCGATGGGGTTATGAATACATTGGATTCTATCAAGCTTAGCTATTAGGTCAGGCCGATAGGACTGGGTCGATGGGAATATAATACCTTGGATTCTATCAAGCTTAGCTAACAGATCAAGCCGATAGGATTGGGTTGGGTTGCTTGTGTGTAAAGCCCTTGCCTCCAAGTCAGGTTCATAATGTACATATTGAAAGTGTCGTTCACTGTTTGTGTAGATTTGCTAAACTATACATTTTTGGAAACGTTAGGAAATACTCAACATAAAATCCCCCCCCCCCCACAGTAGTGTGGGTGGGGTCTATTAGCTCATACTTACCTGTAGAGCGAATTACTACATTTGCATATTCCCTAGACCGGCAGGTGTAATCGCTAAGAGTTTGCCAACAGCGCCCTCCAGAGGACACCCCATAGAGCCCGCACATGCGTGCCCCGTGAACGTCCTCTTTTCTCGAGCGCCACATAAGGATACGGACACCCAGAGTCATCGAGGATAGTGGGGAAGGAGGGCGGGACGCTCTACTGGTAAGTATGAGCTAGTAGACCCCACCCACACTACTGTGGGGGGGGGGGAGTCTACTGCGCTCATACGTTACCTGTAGAGCGAATTACTACATTTGCATAGAATCGCACCGGATTATGGTGGAGGGTCTACGAGATGCAGCAATTAGCAGAGGGGCACGCCAACGGTAAACCCCAGGGCCTGGAGCAGCGCCCGCGGGCGCCGTCACGGTCCTAAACAAGCGGGATGCGGACCCCGTCAAGGGTGCGCGTGCACCGGACTGAGATAACATCGACCGAAAAACCCGCCGGAGCGCCGGAGCGAACGGGGGGAAAAAGAACATGTCAATGTTAATTAGTATATCATAACAATGAATACACATGCCAAAGCAGAAAAACGGGAGAAAACACACCTATTGACGGGGAGGTCCCGGCTGAGGTGGGTCGTGCCGTTTGGTAGGAGCCCGGCTAGTCGTTGTCAGGACTGCCCTTCCAAACCTGCCCTCTGACTGAAGTACGTCCCGAAGGTAGCAGTCAGTAAAAGTATTTGGCGTCTTCCAACAGGCAGCCTGGGTGATGTCACCTAGGGATATGCCGCGGAAAAACGCGAACGATGTCGCCACGGCCCGGATCTCGTGAGCACGAATAGGCGCCGCCGGCGAGACGCGAGCGTCCGAGCGGATCGCTGTAAGTAGCCAACGGCTAATCGTATCCCGCGACGCCGGCCCGTGAGGCGGGGTCGAGGTCACGAATAGGTGGGTACGAGCCGTACGGAGTGCCTCCGTGCGACTTATATACCATTTAAGGGCCAAACCGGGCACCAAAAACGATCCTCCGCGACAGATGATCGCGACTTAATGTCTGGGACAAAGATGTCCGGAGGAACAAATGACTCGGACTGGTTCTTTACTAGGAACCCGGCCCGGGGAATGAGGCGGACCCCGTCAGGTTCCCACCTGATGTGGCCCGCCTCGGTTGACAATGCATGGAGCTCGCTACGTCGGCGCGACGTGGCGACCGCCAGCAAGAATGCCACCTTGATGGACAGGTGGAGCAAGGTCGAGCTGCCCATCGGCTCAAAAGGAGGCCCCGCTAGCGTAGATAGTACGCTAGGGAGGTCCCAAGCCGGTACCAGCCGACGCGTGGGGGGTCGAGCGACAAACATGCCCTTCAGGAGTTGGCTGAGGGCCGGGTTGTCCGACACGGAGGTACCATCAGGGAAACCCTTGTGGACCGCTCCAATTGCCGACCGGTAATTCCTTACCGTGCCGATCGAGAGCTCGCTCTCGAATAGATAGACCAGGAAGTCGGCCACATCCCCTAGAGACGAATCGGTGGGACGAACAGGCCGCCGTCTGCACCATCTAAAAAAGTGGCGTAGTCGGCTGTCGTACACCCGCCGCGTGGAGGCCCTTCGACTGCGGGCTGCGATTGACGCAGCTCGCTCAGAAAGGCCTGCCGCGCAGAGGGATTGTGTGACAACACCCAGCACGTCAGGTGTAGATCCTGAGGAGCTGGGTGAAGAAAACCCGATCCCGGCTGGAGGAGGACATCCGCCTGTCGGGGCAAGACCACCGGGCGGTGGACCAGCAGCCTGGTCAGCCGCGTGAACCACGGCTGACGAGGCCAAAAAGGGGCGATGAGGAGGACTTTGCAGTCCTCCTCCTCCAGCTTTGCGAGAACCCGAGGGACCAGCGAGAACGGGGGAAAAGCGTACGCTAGTAACCCGTCCCACCGGAACGATAGGGCATCCGTCCGCCATGCGTTCGGGTCGTGAGCCCTTGTGCAATAGGTGGGGAGCTGGTGGTTGAATCGTGAGGCGAACAGGTCCACATGTGGCCGGTCGATCAGTCGGAACAGCGACTGAACGATCTGCGGCCGGATGGTCCATTCCGTGGGGCGGATCCACCCCCTGGATAGGGCGTCCGCCTCCACGTTCTCGTCGCCGGGAAGGTACACCGCCGAGAGGTCGACCTCGTTTTGCATGCACCAGTGGAAAAGCTCCCACGTGTGCGCGCAAAGCCGGGGGGAGTGGGTGCCCCCCTGGCGGTTGATGTACGAGACCACCGTGGTGTTGTCGCACCGGATCTGCACCGCCCGTCCCGATACTAGGGACTGAAACTGTTCCAAGGCATTGGCCACGGCCAACAGCTCGAGGACGTTTATATGGGACGAGCGATACTCGGGGCCCCAACAGCCCGCCGCCTGGCGGGGGTGGAGGGTGGCCCCCCAACCGGAAAGGGATGCATCGGTCGTGACCGTCAGGGATGGGCGGGGCTTGCGAAAAGCCTTGCCCCCCATCAGGTTGGCCCGGACCAGCCACCACCGCAGGTGAGGGACCAGCCAGGCCGTGACTGGCACGGGATGACTGATGTCGTGTCGGCTGGGCCGGTAGAACATGAGTAGGTGCAGCTGGATTGGCCGCATTCGCAGCCTGCAATAGCTGACCAAATCCACCAGGCTGGCCATCAGGCCCAGCAGCCTGAGCCAGGCCCGTGCCGGGGCCGTCTCGGCCGGTAGAAAAAGAGAGACGCACTGCTGAACATTCAGCAGGCGTTCCTCTGTAGGGCGTGCCAGCCTCGATCGGAGACCGAGGGCCGCGCCTAAGAAGGTGGGGGACTGGGTTGGCAACGGGTGCGACTTCTCGGGATTTATCAAAAAGCCGAGGTCGGCCGCCAGGCGCAAGGTGTGTTGAAGCGCCCCCGCTGCTGAGTGCCGCGACTGGCCCACCACGAGCCAGTCGTCGAGGTACATAAAGACCGAGACCCCTTGTTTCCGCAGCGCCGCCCCGACCGCCCGAGCCACCCGGGTGAATACCCGAGGGGAGGTCGGGAGGCCGAAGGGGAGCACTGTGAATTCGTAGCGTGTCCCGTCGTATTGGAACCGCAGGAATTCCCAGTGCTCCCGTCTGACAGGGACATGCAAGTATGCGTCCTTCAGATCGAGGCTGGCCGCCCATGCTCCCGGTTGGAGGGACTCGAGGATGGTTCTGAGTGTCTCCATCCGGAAGCGCCTGGGGCGGATGAATTTGTTCAGCCGCTTGAGGTTGAGAATTGGGCGCCATAAGCCGGCGTCCTTCTTGGGGACCAAGAAGAACGTCGACATAAACATAAACCCCGACTGCGCCCGCTGGGCGGGAAGGACCCGCACTGCGCCCTTTTCGAGGAGGGAGGAGATCTCCCCCTCGAGGGACGCACGTTGAGCCGGGTCGGTCGGGATTGGTGTAGGCCGAACCACCATGTCCGACGGGGGGGTGCTCGTGAACTCGAGCGCGTAGCCGCGATCTATAGTCTCGAGCACCCACCGGTCGGACGTGACGCGAGTCCAGGACCCGATGAAGTCGTGCAGACGGCCCCCCACGGGTCCAAGGGTGGGAGGCCGCCACCAGTCTACAGAGTCACTTGCGCCAACCCCCGGGATAGCGGGGGGCAGGCGCACGGAAACCGCGACCGGCTTGTCTTTGCTGGCCAGAGAATGGTTGATGCTGGGGATGGGCGGGCCGCGCACCCGACAGGTTGTCGGCACGGCCACGAAAACTCCCTCTGTTCGCCTTCACAGGTCTGCGTCGGGGGATGGTGAACGACGCTTTCTTAGGCTGGGAGGGAGGCTTCGCGGTTGAAGGTTTCTTGAGATTGATTTTCTCTGTCATTTTCAAACGCTTGGCCTCAGCCTGCATCAACTCTTCGAACTGGCCTGCGAAGAGATCCATGCCAGCGAGTGGGAGCTCTTCAAATCGTCTGCGCGCCGCAGGGGAGGGCAGGAACATTGAGTCCAGCACATTCCCGCGACGGGCCGATGTCATCAGGGTGGAGATGCGTGTAAATTGGTCGAGGACCACACGCAACCCCTGGTCCAAGCAGTGGAAGGCAGCCTGCAGCATGTCAGCTGGGACGCCTCCCTCCTCATCCAACCCCGAGACCAAATACTCCGAAAGGAGTAGCAGGAACGAGGTGGAGCGCATACCGAAGCGGGAGGCGGTGTCAGATTTACGCAACGTCTCCTCAAACTTCTCTCGGACTTTGTCTGAGAAGATGCGTTTCCCTGTTGCAGCACCCGCATCAGCGGCGAGCTTGTCCTTCGCCGCATCGGGGACAGTAGGCACGGCGAAAAAGTTTTCATAATCCGCCGGCGGGAACTGGTAGTAATCCTTGGTCCGGCGGGTGACGGCGGACCACTTGTCTGCTTTCATGATCTTTCCCATATGTTCAACGCACACCTGGTCCAGCGGGAGGACGGGAAAAATTTTCTCCGAGCTCACCGCCGGCCCAGTGCGCCGCTTGAACGACCTATGGTCGGGCTTCGGTGCTGGCTCCACAAGGGGCAGTTGAAGCACGCGACACATATCACGCTGGACCAGACGCAGCTCCGTTTCCGCGATGGAAAGGCGCTGCATATGGACGACCTCATCCTCTGAGGCCGAGCCCCCCGAAGGCATGGGCCGAGTTGACCCCTGAGACGGTGAGCTGGCCGGCCCCTGTGGCGGGGCAGGCAGCGCCATGTCACGGTCCGGTCGCTGGGCCGTATCCTCAGGCACAAGGGACATCGATGGATGCAGGCTGAGGGCCGGTGGGGACGGCGGCGCACGGCTGACTGTGTGCGGTGCGTCCCTTTGTACTTGAGCCACCCAACCGTGACCGATAACAGACGGCTGGGCAGCGTATCCCAACGGTGCCACTGGGCCGTCCACCGCGGCCCTCTGCCGGGGGGCAGAGAGGGCCGCCAGTGAGGCCGAGATGGTTTGGAACGCCGTAAGGAACTCGGTCCGGGAGACGTTGTCGCCATGGCGACGCTTTCCCCGGCGGCCCGAAGAGCTGCTCGAGCTGGACGAGGAAGGCGAGCGGCGGGAACGCCGGCCAGACTTCCCTTTCTTATGTTTCGAGCGGGCCCGCCGGGAGCATTCCGAAAAATCGGATGACTCCTGGGGGACCACGACCCCCGAACACCGGGTAAAACCCGATGCGGTGGTCGGCCCTTCAGAGTGGGGGTCGGCCAGCAGTCCAGGGGCCCCCGGAAAAGACTGGTCCACACCCCCAAACCCCTGCCCGGGCGGCAGCGCCTCCAGCCCCACAGGGCGGGGGTCGGCTAGCAAGCCCGGGGGCCCGTAGGCCTGTCCACCCCGTGACTCTGTGGCGTACACTGCCAGTGAGCTGGGGGGGCGCGGGGGGTTATGGCCCACCGAGCTGCGTGGGCTCGTCACAACAGACGGCCCCGAGCTCGGAAACGAGGCGGGTAAAGCGTGCGGGACCGTGACAATGGACCCTGGCCTTTTATTCCCGCGCCCCTTCCCGTTTTTGGCTAGCAAGCCCGGGGGCCCGTAAGCCTGTCCACCCCGTGACTCTGTGGCGTACACTGCCAGTGAGCTGGGGGGGCGCGGGGGGTTATGGCCCACCGAGCTGCGTGGGCTCGTCACAACAGACGGCCCCGAGTTCGGAGACGGGGCGGGTAAAGCGTGCGGGACCGTGACAATGGTCCCTGGCTTTTTATTCCCGCGCCCCTTCGCGGGCTTGGGTTTGGTTCCGACAGCGGAGTCCGCCTTGCGGCTCTTGCCGGAACTACCCTTACGTTTAGCCGTCCCACCGACGATGGCCGGGGGGGGGGGGGGGAGACCGTAGCTGGTACTCCCCTGCCCGATCGGTGGGACCGGCAGCGCCCACAGCCGATTGTGGCTGTGAGTGCAGGCTGGGGGAAGAATTAGGGAACGGCGCAGCGTTTCCCGTATCAACCCCCGAGGCTCCCGGCTGTCCCGAGTGAGTACAAATTCCCTCGGTTATGACAGACGGAGCTCTCGCCAAACGTCTCATACTGTAACTTATCAAAACAACACTCTACAACACTCTACAATATCTTTTTATTCTGTTGAACTCTCTTGCGAAAAACGCAGTAATTTAAGTGTAACTGGGAGACCCAGAAAAACACGTCTTACCGCGAGCACCGCTAAGAGAAAAGAGGACGTTCACGGGGCACGCATGTGCGGGCTCTATGGGGTGTCCTCTGGAGGGCGCTGTTGGCAAACTCTTAGCGATTACACCTGCCGGTCTAGGGAATATGCAAATGTAGTAATTCGCTCTACAGGTAACGTATGAGCGCAGTAGACACCAATGTTTACATTTGTTTTTAGGTTTTTTTGAAAAAATGATTCTTTAATGTGACGTGACACATGAAAAGTCATTGGGTGTCACTTGCATCCTTCGCAATTCAGCACACCAGCTGCGAGTAAGGATGATTAGCCTCCCCAATTATTATTATTATATGAATACCGTGGATTCTATCCAGCTTAGCTATTAGGACAGGCCGGTAGGATTGGGTCGATGGGAATATGAATACCTTGGATTCTATCCAGCTTAGCTAAGGTCAGGCCGATAGGACTGGGTCGATGGGAATATAATACCTTGGATTCTATCAAGCTGAGCTAACAGATCAAGCCGATAGGATTGGGTTGGGTTGCTTGTGTGTAAAGCCCTTGCCTCCAAGTCAGGTTCATAATGTACATATTGAAAGTGTCGTTCACTGTTTGTGTAGATTTGCTAAACTATACATTTTTGGAAACGTTAGGAAATACTCAACATAAAAACCAATGTTTACATTTGTTTTTAGGTTCTTTTGAAAAAATGGTTCTTTAATGTGACGTGACACATGAAAAGTCATTGGGTGTCACTTGCATCCTTCACAATTCAGCACACCAGCAGCGAGTAAGGATGATTAGCCTCCCCAATTATTATTATTATATGAATACCGTGTATTCTATCCAGCTTAGCTATTAGGTCAGGCCGGTAGGATTGGGTCGATGGGGTTATGAATACATTGGATTCTATCAAGCTTAGCTATTAGGTCAGGCCGATAGGACTGGGTCGATGGGAATATAATACCTTGGATTCTATCAAGCTTAGCTAACAGATCAAGCCGATAGGATTGGGTTGGGTTGCTTGTGTGTAAAGCCCTTGCCTCCAAGTCAGGTTCATAATGTACATATTGAAAGTGTCGTTCACTGTTTGTGTAGATTTGCTAAACTATACATTTTTGGAAACGTTAGGAAATACTCAACATAAAAACCAATGTTTACATTTGTTTTTAGGTTTTTTTGAAAAAATGATTCTTTAATGTGACGTGACACATGAAAAGTCATTGGGTGTCACTTGCATCCTTCGCAATTCAGCACACCAGCTGCGAGTAAGGATGATTAGCCTCCCCAATTATTATTATTATATGAATACCGTGGATTCTATCCAGCTTAGCTATTAGGACAGGCCGGTAGGATTGGGTCGATGGGAATATGAATACCTTGGATTCTATCCAGCTTAGCTAAGGTCAGGCCGATAGGACTGGGTCGATGGGAATATAATACCTTGGATTCTATCAAGCTGAGCTAACAGATCAAGCCGATAGGATTGGGTTGGGTTGCTTGTGTGTAAAGCCCTTGCCTCCAAGTCAGGTTCATAATGTACATATTGAAAGTGTCGTTCACTGTTTGTGTAGATTTGCTAAACTATACATTTTTGGAAACGTTAGGAAATACTCAACATAAAAACCAATGTTTACATTTGTTTTTAGGTTCTTTTGAAAAAATGGTTCTTTAATGTGACGTGACACATGAAAAGTCATTGGGTGTCACTTGCATCCTTCACAATTCAGCACACCAGCAGTGAGTAAGGATGATTAGCCTCCCCAATTATTATTATTATATGAATACCGTGTATTCTATCCAGCTTAGCTATTAGGTCAGGCCGGTAGGATTGGGTCGATGGGGTTACGAATACATTGGATTCTATCAAGCTTAGCTATTAGGTCAGGCCGATAGGACTGGGTCGATGGGAATATAATACCTTGGATTCTATCAAGCTTAGCTAACAGATCAAGCCGATAGGATTGGTTGGGTTGCTTGTGTGTAAAGCCCTTGCCTCCAAGTCAGGTTCATAATGTACATATTGAAAGTGTCGTTCACTGTTTGTGTAGATTTGCTAAACTATACATTTTTGGAAACGTTGGGAAATACTCAACATAAAAACCAATGTTTACATTTGTTTTTAGGTTTTTTTGAAAAAATGATTCTTTAATGTGACGTGACGTGACACATGAAAAGTCATTGGGTGTCACTTGCATCCTTCGCAATTCAGCACACCAGCTGCGAGTAAGGATGATTAGCCTCCCTAATTATTATTATTATATGAATACCGTGGATTCTATCCAGCTTAGCTATTAGGTCAGGCCGATAGGATTGGGTCAATGGGGTTATGAATACCGTTGATTCTAGTCAGCTTAGCTATTAGCTCAGGCCGATAGAATTGGGTCGATTGGGATATACCTTGGATTCTATCCAGCTTAGCTATTAGGTCAGGCCGGTAGGATTGGGTCGATGGGAATATGAATACCTTGGATTCTATCCAGCTTAGCTAACATATCAAGCCGATAGGATTAGGTTGGGTGGCTAATTGTGTGTAAAGCGCTTGCCTTCAAGTCAGGTTCATAATGTACATATAGAAAGTTTCGTTCACTGTTTGTGTAGATTTGCTAAACTATACATTTTTGGAAACGTTAGGAAATACTCAACATAAAAACCAATGTTTACATTTTTTTTTAGGTTCTTTTGAAAAAAATGGTTCTTTAATGTGACGTGACACATGAAAAGTCATTGGGTGTCACTTGCATCCTTCGCAATTCAGCACACCAGCTGCGAGTAAGGATGATTAGCCTCCCCAATTATTATTATTATATGAATACCGTGGATTCTATCCAGCTTAGCTATTAGGACAGGCCGGTAGGATTGGGTCGATGGGAATATGAATACCTTGGATTCTATCAAGCTTAGCTATTAGGTCAGGCCGATAGGACTGGGTCGATGGGAATATAATACCTTGGATTCTATCAAGCTTAGCTAACAGATCAAGCCGATAGGATTGGGTTGGGTGGCTTGTGTGTAAAGCCCTTGCCTCCAAGTCAGGTTCATAATGTACATATTGAAAGTGTCGTTCACTGTTTGTGTAGATTTGCTAAACTATACATTTTTGGAAACGTTAGGAAATACTCAACATAAAAACCAATGTTTACATTTGTTTTTAGGTTCTTTTGAAAAAAATGGTTCTTTAATGTGACGTGACACATGAAAAGTCATTGGGTGTCACTTGCATCCTTCGCAATTCAGCACACCAGCTGCGAGTAAGGATGATTAGCCTCCCCAATTATTATTATTATATGAATACCGTGGATTCTATCCAGCTTAGCTATTAGGTCAGGCCGGTAGGATTGGGTCGATGGGAATATGAATACCTTGGATTCTATCCAGCTTAGCTAACAGATCAAGCCGATAGGATTGGGTTGGGTGGCTTGTGTGTAAAGCGCTTGCCTCCAAGTCAGGTTCATAATGTACATATTGAAAGTTTCGTTCACAGTTTGTGTAGATTTGCTAAACTATACATTTTTGGAAACGTTAGGAAATACTCAACATAAAAACCAATGTTTACATTTGTTTTTAGGTTCTTTTGAAAAAAATGGTTCTTTAATGTGACGTGACACATGAAAAGTCATTGGGTGTCACTTGCATCCTTTACAATTCAGCACACCAGCAGCGAGTAAGGATGATTAGCCTCCCCAATTATTATTATTATATGAATACCGTGGATTCTATCCAGCTTAGCTATTAGGTCAGGCCGGTAGGATTGGGTCGATGGGAATATAAATACCTTGGATTCTATCCAGCTTAGCTAAGGTCAGGCCGATAGGACTGGGTCGATGGGAATATAATACCTTGGATTCTATCAAGCTTAGCTAACAGATCAAGCCGATAGGATTGGGTTGGGTTGCTTGTGTGTAAAGCCCTTGCCTCCAAGTCAGGTTCATAATGTACATATTGAAAGTGTCGTTCACTGTTTGTGTAGATTTGCTAAACTATACATTTTTGGAAACGTAAGGAAATACTCAACATAAAAACCAATGTTTACATTTGTTTTTAGGTTCTTTTGAAAAAATGATTCTTTAATGTGACGTGACACATGAAAAGTCATTGGGTGTCACTTGCATCCTTCGCAATTCAGCACACCAGCTGCGAGTAAGGATGATTAGCCTCCCCAATTATTATTATTATATGAATACCGTGGATTCTATCCAGCTTAGCTATTAGGTCAGGCCGATAGGATTGGGTCAATGGGGTTATGAATACCGTTGATTCTAGTCAGCTTAGCTATTAGCTCAGGCCGATAGGATTGGGTCGATTGGGATATACCTTGGATTCTATCCAGCTTAGCTATTAGGTCAGGCCGGTAGGATTGGGTCGATGGGAATATGAATACCTTGGATTCTATCCAGCTTAGCTAACAAATCAAGCCGATAGGATTGGGTTGGGTGGCTTGTGTGTAAAGCGCTTGCCTCCAAGTCAGGTTCATAATGTACATATTGAAAGTTTCGTTCACTGTTTGTGTAGATTTGCTAAACTATACATTTTTGGAAACGTTAGGAAATACTCAACATAAAAACCAATGTTTACATTTGTTTTTAGGTTCTTTTGAAACAAATGGTTCTTTAATGTGACGTGACACATGAAAAGTCATTGGGTGTCACTTGCATCCTTTGCAATTCAGCACACCAGCTGCGAGTAAGGATGATTAGCCTCCCCAATTATTATTATTATATGAATACCGTGGATTCTATCCAGCTTAGCTATTAGATCAGGCCGGTAGGTTTGGGTCGATGGGGTTATGAATACATTGGATTCTATCAAGCTTAGCTATTAGGTCTGGCCGATAGGATTGGGTCAATGGGGTTATGAATACCGTTGATTCTAGTCAGCTTAGCTATTAGCTCAGGCCGATAGGATTGGGTCGATTGGGATATACCTTGGATTCTATCCAGCTTAGCTATTTGGTCAGGCCGGTAGGATTGGGTCGATGAGAATATGAATACCTTGGATTCTATCCAGCTTAGCTAAGGTCAGGCCGATAGGATTGGGTCGATGGGAATATGAATACCTTGGATTCTATCCAGCTTAGCTAACATATCAAGCCGATAGGATTGGGTTGGGTGGCTAATTGTGTGTAAAGCGCTTGCCTTCAAGTCAGGTTCATAATGTACATATAGAAAGTTTCGTTCACTGTTTGTGTAGATTTGCTAAACTATACATTTTTGGAAACGTTAGGAAATACTCAACATAAAAACCAATGTTTACATTTTTTTTTAGGTTCTTTTGAAAAAAATGGTTCTTTAATGTGACGTGACACATGAAAAGTCATTGGGTGTCACTTGCATCCTTCGCAATTCAGCACACCAGCTGCGAGTAAGGATGATTAGCCTCCCCAATTATTATTATTATATGAATACCGTGGATTCTATCCAGCTTAGCTATTAGGACAGGCCGGTAGGATTGGGTCGATGGGAATATGAATACCTTGGATTCTATCCAGCTTAGCTAAGGTCAGGCCGATAGGACTGGGTCGATGGGAATATAATACCTTGGATTCTATCAAGCTGAGCTAACAGATCAAGCCGATAGGATTGGGTTGGGTGGCTTGTGTGTAAAGCGCTTGCCTCCAAGTCAGGTTCATAATGTACATATTGAAAGTTTCGTTCACTGTTTGTGTAGATTTGCTAAACTATACATTTTTGAAAACGTTAGGAAATACTCAACATAAAAACCAATGTTTACATTTGTTTTTAGGTCCTTTTGAAAAAAATGGTTCTTTAATGTGACGTGACACATGAAAAGTCATTGGGTGTCACTTGCATCCTTCGCAATTCAGAACACCAGCTGCGAGTAAGGATGATGAGCCTCCCCAATTATTATTATTATATGAATACCGTGTATTCTATCCAGCTTAGCTATTAGGTCAGGCCGGTAGGATTGGGTCGATGGGGTTATGAATACATTGGATTCTATCAAGCTTAGCTATTAGGTCAGGCCGATAGGACTGGGTCGATGGGAATATAATACCTTGGATTCTATCAAGCTTAGCTAACAGATCAAGCCGATAGGATTGGGTTGGGTTGCTTGTGTGTAAAGCCCTTGCCTCCAAGTCAGGTTCATAATGTACATATTGAAAGTGTCGTTCACTGTTTGTGTAGATTTGCTAAACTATACATTTTTGGAAACGTTAGGAAATACTCAACATAAAAACCAATGTTTACATTTGTTTTTAGGTTTTTTTGAAAAAATGATTCTTTAATGTGACGTGACACATGAAAAGTCATTGGGTGTCACTTGCATCCTTCGCAATTCAGCACACCAGCTGCGAGTAAGGATGATTAGCCTCCCCAATTATTATTTTTATATGAATACCGTGTATTCTATCCAGCTTAGCTATTAGGTCAGGCCGGTAGGATTGGGTCGATGGGGTTATGAATACATTGGATTCTATCCAGCTTAGCTATTAGGTCAGGCCGATAGGACTGGGTCGATGGGAATATAATACCTTGGATTCTATCAAGCTTAGCTAACAGATCAAGCCTATAGGATTGGGTTGGGTGGCTTGTGTGTAAAGCGCTTGCCTCTAAGTCAGGTTCATAATGTACATACTGAAAGTTTCGTTCACTGTTTGTGTAGATTTGCTAAACTATACATTTTTGAAAACGTTAGGAAATACTCAACATAAAAACCAATGTTTACATTTGTTTTTAGGTTCTTTTGAAAAAAATGGTTCTTTAATGTGACGTGACACATGAAAAGTCATTGGGTGTCACTTGCATCCTTCGCAATTCAGCACACCAGCTGCGAGTAAGGATGATTAGCCTCCCTAATTATTATTTTTATATGAATACCGTGTATTCTATCCAGCTTAGCTATTAGGTCAGGCCGGTAGGATTGGGTCGATGGGGTTATGAATACATTGGATTCTATCCAGCTTAGCCATTAGGTCAGGCCGATAGGACTGGGTCGATGGGAATATAATACCTTGGATTCTATCAAGCTTAGCTAACAGATCAAGCCTATAGGATTGGGTTGGGTGGCTTGTGTGTAAAGCGCTTGCCTCTAAGTCAGGTTCATAATATACATACTGAAAGTTTCGTTCACTGTTTGTGTAGATTTGCTAAACTATACATTTTTGAAAACGTTAGGAAATACTCAACATAAAAACCAATGTTTACATTTGTTTTTAGGTTCTTTTGAAAAAATGATTCTTTAATGTGACGTGACACATGAAAAGTCATTGGGTGTCACTTGCATCCTTCGCAATTCAGCACACCAGCTGCGAGTAAGGATGATTAGCCTCCCCAATTATTATTTTTATATGAATACCGTGTATTCTATCCAGCTTAGCTATTAGGTCAGGCCGGTAGGATTGGGTCGATGGGAATATAAATACCTTGGATTCTATCCAGCTTAGCTAAGGTCAGGCCGATAGGACTGGGTCGATGGGAATATAATACCTTGGATTCTATCAAGCTTAGCTAACAGATCAAGCCGATAGGATTGGGTTGGGTGGCTTGTGTGTAAAGCGCTTGCCTCTAAGTCAGGTTCATAATGTACATATTGAAAGTTTCGTTCACTGTTTGTGTAGATTTGCTAAACTATACATTTTTGGAAACGTTAGGAAATACTCAACATAAAAACCAATGTTTACATTTGTTTTTAGGTTCTTTTGAAAAAAATGGTTCTTTAATGTGACGTGACACATGAAAAGTCATTGGGTGTCACTTGCATCCTTCGCAATTCAGCACACCAGCTGCGAGTAAGGATGATTAGCCTCCCCAATTATTATTATTATATGAATACCGTGGATTCTATCCAGCTTAGCTATTAGGTCAGGCCGGTAGGATTGGGTCGATGGGAATATGAATACCTTGGATTCTATCCAGCTTAGCTAACAGATCAAGCCGATAGGATTGGGTTGGGTGGCTTGTGTGTAAAGCGCTTGCCTCCAAGTCAGGTTCATAATGTACATATTGAAAGTTTCGTTCACAGTTTGTGTAGATTTGCTAAACTATACATTTTTGGAAACGTTAGGAAATACTCAACATAAAAACCAATGTTTACATTTGTTTTTAGGTTCTTTTGAAACAAATGGTTCTTTAATGTGACGTGACACATGAAAAGTCATTGGGTGTCACTTGCATCCTTTGCAATTCAGCACACCAGCTGCGAGTAAGGATGATTAGCCTCCCCAATTATTATTATTATATGAATACCGTGGATTCTATCCAGCTTAGCTATTAGATCAGGCCGGTAGGTTTGGGTCGATGGGGTTATGAATACATTGGATTCTATCAAGCTTAGCTATTAGGTCTGGCCGATAGGATTGGGTCAATGGGGTTATGAATACCGTTGATTCTAGTCAGCTTAGCTATTAGCTCAGGCCGATAGGATTGGGTCGATTGGGATATACCTTGGATTCTATCCAGCTTAGCTATTTGGTCAGGCCGGTAGGATTGGGTCGATGAGAATATGAATACCTTGGATTCTATCCAGCTTAGCTAAGGTCAGGCCGATAGGATTGGGTCGATGGGAATATGAATACCTTGGATTCTATCCAGCTTAGCTAACATATCAAGCCGATAGGATTGGGTTGGGTGGCTAATTGTGTGTAAAGCGCTTGCCTTCAAGTCAGGTTCATAATGTACATATAGAAAGTTTCGTTCACTGTTTGTGTAGATTTGCTAAACTATACATTTTTGGAAACGTTAGGAAATACTCAACATAAAAACCAATGTTTACATTTTTTTTTAGGTTCTTTTGAAAAAAATGGTTCTTTAATGTGACGTGACACATGAAAAGTCATTGGGTGTCACTTGCATCCTTCGCAATTCAGCACACCAGCTGCGAGTAAGGATGATTAGCCTCCCCAATTATTATTATTATATGAATACCGTGGATTCTATCCAGCTTAGCTATTAGGACAGGCCGGTAGGATTGGGTCGATGGGAATATGAATACCTTGGATTCTATCCAGCTTAGCTAAGGTCAGGCCGATAGGACTGGGTCGATGGGAATATAATACCTTGGATTCTATCAAGCTGAGCTAACAGATCAAGCCGATAGGATTGGGTTGGGTGGCTTGTGTGTAAAGCGCTTGCCTCCAAGTCAGGTTCATAATGTACATATTGAAAGTTTCGTTCACTGTTTGTGTAGATTTGCTAAACTATACATTTTTGAAAACGTTAGGAAATACTCAACATAAAAACCAATGTTTACATTTGTTTTTAGGTCCTTTTGAAAAAAATGGTTCTTTAATGTGACGTGACACATGAAAAGTCATTGGGTGTCACTTGCATCCTTCGCAATTCAGAACACCAGCTGCGAGTAAGGATGATGAGCCTCCCCAATTATTATTATTATATGAATACCGTGTATTCTATCCAGCTTAGCTATTAGGTCAGGCCGGTAGGATTGGGTCGATGGGGTTATGAATACATTGGATTCTATCAAGCTTAGCTATTAGGTCAGGCCGATAGGACTGGGTCGATGGGAATATAATACCTTGGATTCTATCAAGCTTAGCTAACAGATCAAGCCGATAGGATTGGGTTGGGTTGCTTGTGTGTAAAGCCCTTGCCTCCAAGTCAGGTTCATAATGTACATATTGAAAGTGTCGTTCACTGTTTGTGTAGATTTGCTAAACTATACATTTTTGGAAACGTTAGGAAATACTCAACATAAAAACCAATGTTTACATTTGTTTTTAGGTTTTTTTGAAAAAATGATTCTTTAATGTGACGTGACACATGAAAAGTCATTGGGTGTCACTTGCATCCTTCGCAATTCAGCACACCAGCTGCGAGTAAGGATGATTAGCCTCCCCAATTATTATTTTTATATGAATACCGTGTATTCTATCCAGCTTAGCTATTAGGTCAGGCCGGTAGGATTGGGTCGATGGGGTTATGAATACATTGGATTCTATCCAGCTTAGCTATTAGGTCAGGCCGATAGGACTGGGTCGATGGGAATATAATACCTTGGATTCTATCAAGCTTAGCTAACAGATCAAGCCTATAGGATTGGGTTGGGTGGCTTGTGTGTAAAGCGCTTGCCTCTAAGTCAGGTTCATAATGTACATACTGAAAGTTTCGTTCACTGTTTGTGTAGATTTGCTAAACTATACATTTTTGAAAACGTTAGGAAATACTCAACATAAAAACCAATGTTTACATTTGTTTTTAGGTTCTTTTGAAAAAAATGGTTCTTTAATGTGACGTGACACATGAAAAGTCATTGGGTGTCACTTGCATCCTTCGCAATTCAGCACACCAGCTGCGAGTAAGGATGATTAGCCTCCCTAATTATTATTTTTATATGAATACCGTGTATTCTATCCAGCTTAGCTATTAGGTCAGGCCGGTAGGATTGGGTCGATGGGGTTATGAATACATTGGATTCTATCCAGCTTAGCCATTAGGTCAGGCCGATAGGACTGGGTCGATGGGAATATAATACCTTGGATTCTATCAAGCTTAGCTAACAGATCAAGCCTATAGGATTGGGTTGGGTGGCTTGTGTGTAAAGCGCTTGCCTCTAAGTCAGGTTCATAATATACATACTGAAAGTTTCGTTCACTGTTTGTGTAGATTTGCTAAACTATACATTTTTGAAAACGTTAGGAAATACTCAACATAAAAACCAATGTTTACATTTGTTTTTAGGTTCTTTTGAAAAAATGATTCTTTAATGTGACGTGACACATGAAAAGTCATTGGGTGTCACTTGCATCCTTCGCAATTCAGCACACCAGCTGCGAGTAAGGATGATTAGCCTCCCCAATTATTATTTTTATATGAATACCGTGTATTCTATCCAGCTTAGCTATTAGGTCAGGCCGGTAGGATTGGGTCGATGGGAATATAAATACCTTGGATTCTATCCAGCTTAGCTAAGGTCAGGCCGATAGGACTGGGTCGATGGGAATATAATACCTTGGATTCTATCAAGCTTAGCTAACAGATCAAGCCGATAGGATTGGGTTGGGTGGCTTGTGTGTAAAGCGCTTGCCTCTAAGTCAGGTTCATAATGTACATATTGAAAGTTTCGTTCACTGTTTGTGTAGATTTGCTAAACTATACATTTTTGGAAACGTTAGGAAATACTCAACATAAAAACCAATGTTTACATTTGTTTTTAGGTTCTTTTGAAAAAAATGGTTCTTTAATGTGACGTGACACATGAAAAGTCATTGGGTGTCACTTGCATCCTTCGCAATTCAGCACACCAGCTGCGAGTAAGGATGATTAGCCTCCCCAATTATTATTATTATATGAATACCGTGGATTCTATCCAGCTTAGCTATTAGGTCAGGCCGGTAGGATTGGGTCGATGGGAATATGAATACCTTGGATTCTATCCAGCTTAGCTAACAGATCAAGCCGATAGGATTGGGTTGGGTGGCTTGTGTGTAAAGCGCTTGCCTCCAAGTCAGGTTCATAATGTACATATTGAAAGTTTCGTTCACAGTTTGTGTAGATTTGCTAAACTATACATTTTTGGAAACGTTAGGAAATACTCAACATAAAAACCAATGTTTACATTTGTTTTTAGGTTCTTTTGAAAAAAATGGTTCTTTAATGTGACGTGACACATGAAAAGTCATTGGGTGTCACTTGCATCCTTCGCAATTCAGCACACCAGCTGCGAGTAAGGATGATTAGCCTCCCCAATTATTATTATTATATGAATACCGTGGATTCTATCCAGCTTAGCTATTAGGTCAGGCCGGTAGGTTTGGGTCGATGGGGTTATGAATACATTGGATTCTATCAAGCTTAGCTATTAGGTCTGGCCGATAGGATTGGGTCAATGGGGTTATGAATACCGTTGATTCTAGTCAACTTAGCTATTAGCTCAGGCCGATAGGATTGGGTCGATTGGGATATACCTTGGATTCTATCCAGCTTAGCTATTTGGTCAGGCCGGTAGGATTGGGTCGATGGGAATATAAATACCTTGGATTCTATCCAGCTTAGCTAAGGTCAGGCCGATAGGACTGGGTCGATGGGAATATAATACCTTGGATTCTATCAAGCTTAGCTAACAGATCAAGCCGATAGGATTGGGTTGGGTTGCTTGTGTGTAAAGCCCATGCCTCCAAGTCAGGTTCATAATATACATATTGAAAGTTTCGTTCACTGTTTGTGTAGATTTGCTAAACTATACATTTTTGGAAACGTTAGGAAATACTCAACATAAAAACCAATGTTTACATTTGTTTTTAGGTTCTTTTGAAAAAAATGGTTCTTTAATGTGACGTGACACATGAAAAGTCATTGGGTGTCACTTGCATCCTTTACAATTCAGCACACCAGCAGCGAGTAAGGATGATTAGCCTCCCCAATTATTATTATTATATGAATACCGTGGATTCTATCCAGCTTAGCTATTAGGTCAGGCCGGTAGGATTGGGTCGATGGGAATATAAATACCTTGGATTCTATCCAGCTTAGCTAAGGTCAGGCCGATAGGACTGGGTCGATGGGAATATAATACCTTGGATTCTATCAAGCTTAGCTAACAGATCAAGCCGATAGGATTGGGTTGGGTTGCTTGTGTGTAAAGCCCTTGCCTCCAAGTCAGGTTCATAATGTACATATTGAAAGTGTCGTTCACTGTTTGTGTAGATTTGCTAAACTATACATTTTTGGAAACGTAAGGAAATACTCAACATAAAAACCAATGTTTACATTTGTTTTTAGGTTCTTTTGAAAAAATGATTCTTTAATGTGACGTGACACATGAAAAGTCATTGGGTGTCACTTGCATCCTTCGCAATTCAGCACACCAGCTGCGAGTAAGGATGATTAGCCTCCCCAATTATTATTATTATATGAATACCGTGGATTCTATCCAGCTTAGCTATTAGCTCAGGCCGATAGGATTGGGTCGATTGGGATATACCTTGGATTCTATCCAGCTTAGCTATTAGGTCAGGTCGGTAGGATTGGGTCGATGGGAATATGAATACCTTGGATTCTATCCAGCTTAGCTAAGGTCAGGCCGATAGGACTGGGTCGATGGGAATATAATACCTTGGATTCTATCAAGCTTAGCTAACAGATCAAGCCGATAGGATTGGGTTGGGTGGCTTGTGTGTAAAGCGCTTGCCTCCAAGTCAGGTTCATAATGTACATATTGAAAGTGTCGTTCACTGTTTGTGTAGATTTGCTAAACTATACATTTTTGGAAACGTTAGGAAATACTCAACATAAAAACCAATGTTTACATTTGTTTTTAGGTTCTTTTGAAAAAAAAGGTTCTTTAATGTGACGTGACACATGAAAAGTCATTGGGTGTCACTTGCATCCTTCGCAATTCAGCACACCAGCTGCGAGTAAGGATGATTAGCCTCCCTAATTATTATTATTATATGAATACCGTGGATTCTATCCAGCTAATGGGCCAGTCACAAATCAGTTGCGATGCGTCGGCGATGGGTAAAACCGGGAAATTTGAACAAAATCTTGAGACAGATCTCACGATTTTGCACCCGTCGGAGGCGCTCTCCGGACGCCTGCGGCTTGTCGCAGATTTTTTTGGCATCGCCACACCCGTCGCGGTCCCCAACTTTGAACTTAAAATGTTAAGATTGGTCGCAAGATTTTTCACCCATTTTGGGCATCCCAGACACAATCTCCGATGACCTACGATGCCCTCCGATTAATCGGAGGCGTCCTCCGAATAATCTGAGACTAGTCGCAAGATTCTGTGTGGGATTTGAAATTCAGGTTGAGATTCAATGTCTGCGAGTGGTCTCCGGCGCCCTCCGACTGAATCGGAGGCGCCCTGCGACGATTCGTACGCTTTCTGTGATCGTCTCCGACGAATCGTACGGTGGAATCGTAGTAAATTAAAAGAAAAGATGCTCGCAGATATCGTCTCCGATGCAATCGGAGGCGATCGGAGGCTAATCCCACGATTTTTCGACAAAACCGGGTCAAAATCCTTGAAAAAATCTCAGACAATGTGACTGCTCCACTTTTATTAGGATTATTGCTAGGATTGTTCAAGGATTCTTTATTTTCTACGACGACCCCCGGCCAAAACTAATCCCCGACAGATCGCCGACATTGTGACTGGGCCATTAGCTATTAGGTCAGGCCGGTAGGATTGGGTCGATGGGAATATGAATACCTTGGATTCTATCCAGCTTAGCTAACAAATCAAGCCGATAGGATTGGGTTGGGTGGCTTGTGTGTAAAGCGCTTGCCTCCAAGTCAGGTTCATAATGTACATAGTGAAAGTTTCGTTCACTGTTTGTGTAGATTTGCTAAACTATACATTTTTGGAAACGTTAGGAAATACTCAACATAAAAACCAATGTTTACATTTGTTTTTAGGTTCTTTTGAAAAAAATGGTTCTTTAATGTGACGTGACACATGAAAAGTCATTGGGTGTCACTTGCATCCTTTGCAATTCAGCACACCAGCTGCGAGTAAGGATGATTAGCCTCCCCAATTATTATTATTATATGAATACCGTGGATTCTATCCAGCTTAGCTATTAGATCAGGCCGGTAGGTTTGGGTCGATGGGGTTATGAATACATTGGATTCTATCAAGCTTAGCTATTAGGTCTGGCCGATATGATTGGGTCAATGGGGTTATGAATACCGTTGATTCTAGTCAGCTTAGCTATTAGCTCAGGCCGATAGGATTGGGTCGATTGGGATATACCTTGGATTCTATCCAGCTTAGCTATTTGGTCAGGCCGGTAGGATTGGGTCGATGAGAATATGAATACCTTGGATTCTATCCAGCTTAGCTAAGGTCAGGCCGATAGGACTGGGTCGATGGGAATATAATACCTTGGATTCTATCAAGCTTAGCTAACAGATCAAGCCGATTGGATTGGGTTGGGTTGCTTGTGTGTAAAGCCCTTGCCTCCAAGTCAGGTTAATAATGTACATATTGAAAGTTTCGTTCACAGTTTGTGTAGATTTGCTAAACTATACATTTTTGGAAACGTTAGGAAATACTCAACATAAAAACCAATGTTTACATTTGTTTTTAGGTTCTTTTGAAAAAATGGTTCTTTAATGTGACGTGACACATGAAAAGTCATTGGGTGTCACTTGCATCCTTCACAATTCAGCACACCAGCAGCGAGTAAGGATGATTAGCCTCCCTAATTATTATTATTATATGAATACCGTGGATTCTATCCAGCTTAGCTATTAGGTCAGGCCGGTAGGATTGGGTCGATGGGAATATGAATACCTTGGATTCTATCCAGCTTAGCTAAGGTCAGGCCGATAGGACTGGGTCGATGGGAATATAATACCTTGGATTCTATCAAGCTTAGCTAACAGATCAAGCCGATAGGATTGGGTTGGGTTGCTTGTGTGTAAAGCCCTTGCCTCTAGGTCAGGTTCATAATGTACATATTGAAAGTGTCGTTCACTGTTTGTGTAGATTTGCTAAACTATACATTTTTGGAAACGTAAGGAAATACTCAACATAAAAACCAATGTTTACATTTGTTTTTAGGTTCTTTTGAAAAAATGATTCTTTAATGTGACGTGACACATGAAAAGTCATTGGGTGTCACTTGCATCCTTCGCAATTCAGCACACCAGCTGCGAGTAAGGATGATTAGCCTCCCCAATTATTATTATTATATGAATACCGTGGATTCTATCCAGCTTAGCTATTAGGTCAGGCCGATAGGATTGGGTCAATGGGGTTATGAATACCGTTGATTCTAGTCAGCTTAGCTATTAGCTCAGGCCGATAGGATTGGGTCGATTGGGATATACCTTGGATTCTATCCAGCTTAGCTATTAGGTCAGGCCGGTAGGATTGGGTCGATGGGAATATGAATACCTTGGATTCTATCCAGCTTAGCTAAGGTCAGGCCGATAGGACTGGGTCAATGGGAATATAATACCTTGGATTATATCAAGCTTAGCTAACAGATCAAGCCGATAGGATTGGGTTGGGTGGCTTGTGTGTAAAGCGCTTGCCTCCAAGTCAGGTTCATAATGTACATATTGAAAGTGTCGTTCACTGTTTGTGTAGATTTGCTAAACTATACATTTTTGGAAACGTTAGGAAATACTCAACATAAAAACCAATGTTTACATTTGTTTTTAGGTTCTTTTGAAAAAAAAGGTTCTTTAATGTGACGTGACACATGAAAAGTCATTGGGTGTCACTTGCATCCTTCGCAATTCAGCACACCAGCTGCGAGTAAGGATGATTAGCCTCCCTAATTATTATTATTATATGAATACCGTGGATTCTATCCAGCTTAGCTATTAGGTCAGGCCGGTAGGATTGGGTCGATGGGAATATGAATACCTTGGATTCTATCCAGCTTAGCTAACAAATCAAGCCGATAGGATTGGGTTGGGTGGCTTGTGTGTAAAGCGCTTGCCTCCAAGTCAGGTTCATAATATACATATTGAAAGTTTCGTTCACTGTTTGTGTAGATTTGCTAAACTATACATTTTTGGAAACTTTAGGAAATACTCAACATAAAAACCAATGTTTACATTTGTTTTTAGGTTTTTTTGAAAAAATGATTCTTTAATGTGACGTGACACATGAAAAGTCATTGGGTGTCACTTGCATCCTTCGCAATTCAGCACACCAGCTGCAAGTAAGGATGATTAGCCTCCCTAATTATTATTATTATATGAATACCGTGGATTCTATCCAGCTTAGCTATTAGGTCAGGCCGGTAGGACTGGGTTGATGGGGTTATGAATACCATGGATTCTATCAAGCTTAGCTATTAGGTCAGGCCGATAGGATTGGGTCAATGGGGTTATGAATACCGTTGATTCTAGTCAGCTTAGCTATTAGCTCAGGCCGATAGAATTGGGTCGATTGGGATATACCTTGGATTCTATCCAGCTTAGCTATTAGGTCAGGCCGGTAGGATTGGGTCGATGGGGTTATGAATACATTGGATTCTATCCAGCTTAGCTATTAGGTCAGGCCGATAGGACTGGGTCGATGGGAATATAATACCTTGGATTCTATCAAGCTTACAATGTAGCTAACAGATCAAGCCTATAGGATTGGGTTGGGTGGCTTGTGTGTAAAGCGCTTGCCTCTAAGTCAGGTTCATAATGTACATACTGAAAGTTTCGTTCACTGTTTGTGTAGATTTGCTAAACTATACATTTTTGAAAACGTTAGGAAATACTCAACATAAAAACCAATGTTTACATTTGTTTTTAGGTTCTTTTGAAAAAAATGGTTCTTTAATGTGACGTGACACATGAAAAGTCATTGGGTGTCACTTGCATCCTTCGCAATTCAGCACACCAGCTGCGAGTAAGGATGATGAGCCTCCCCAATTATTATTATTATTATTTGAATACCGTGGATTCTATCCAGCTTAGCTATTAGGTCAGGCCGGTAGGATTGGGTCGATGGGAATATGAATACCTTGGATTCTATCCAGCTTAGCTAACAGATCAAGCCGATAGGATTGGGTTGGGTGGCTTGTGTGTAAAGCGCTTGCCTCCAAGTCAGGTTCATAATGTACATATTGAAAGTTTCGTTCACTGTTTGTGTAGATTTGCTAAACTATACAATTTTAGAAACGTTAGGAAATACTCAACATAAAAACCAATGTTTACATTTGTTTTTAGGTTCTTTTGAAAAAATGGTTCTTTAATGTGACGTGACACATGAAAAGTCATTGGGTGTCACTTGCATCCTTCGCAATTCAGCACACCAGCTGCGAGTAAGGATGATTAGCCTCCCCAATTATTATTATTATATGAATACCGTGGATTCTATCCAGCTTAGCTATTAGGTCAGGCCGGTAGGTTTGGGTCGATGGGGTTATGAATACATTGGATTCTATCAAGCTTAGCTATTAGGTCTGGCCGATAGGATTGGGTCAATGGGGTTATGAATACCGTTGATTCTAGTCAGCTTAGCTATTAGCTCAGGCCGATAGGATTGGGTCGATTGGGATATACCTTGGATTCTATCCAGCTTAGCTATTTGGTCAGGCCGGTAGGATTGGGTCGATGGGAATATGAATACCTTGGATTCTATCCAGCTTAGCTAAGGTCAGGCCGATAGGACTGGGTCGATGGGAATATAATACCTTGGATTCTATCAAGCTGAGCTAACAGATCAAGCCGATAGGATTGGGTTGGGTTGCTTGTGTGTAAAGCCCTTGCCTCCAAGTCAGGTTCATAATGTACATATTGAAAGTGTCGTTCACTGTTTGTGTAGATTTGCTAAACTATACATTTTTGGAAACGTTAGGAAATACTCAACATAAAAACCAATGTTTACATTTGTTTTTAGGTTCTTTTGAAAAAAATGGTTCTTTAATGTGACGTGACACATGAAAAGTCATTGGGTGTCACTTGCATCCTTCGCAATTCAGCACACCAGCTGCGAGTAAGGATGATTAGCCTCCCTAATTATTATTATTATATGAATACCATGGATTCTATCCAGCTTAGCTATTAGGTCAGGCCGGTAGGACTGGGTCGATGGGGTTATGAATACCATGGATTCTATCAAGCTTAGCTATTAGGTCAGGCCGATAGCATTGGGTCAATGGGGTTATGAATACCGTTGATTCTAGTCAGCTTAGCTATTAGCTCAGGCCGATAGAATTGGGTCGATTGGAATATACCTTGGATTCTATCCAGCTTAGCTATTAGGTCAGGCCGGTAGGATTGGGTCGATGGGAATATGAATACCTTGGATTCTATCCAGCTTAGCTAAGGTCAGGCCGATAGGACTGGGTCGATGGGAATATAATACCTTGGATTCTATCAAGCTTAGCTAACAGATCAAGCCGATAGGATTGGGTTGGGTGGCTTGTGTGTAAAGCGCTTGCCTCTAAGTCAGGTTCATAATGTACATACTGAAAGTTTCGTTCACTGTTTGTGTAGATTTGCTAAACTATACAATTTTGAAAACGTTAGGAAATACTCAACATAAAAACCAATGTTTACATTTGTTTTTAGGTTCTTTTGAAAAAAATGGTTCTTTAATGTGACGTGACACATGAAAAGTCATTGGGTGTCACTTGCATCCTTCGCAATTCAGCACACCAGCTGCGAGTAAGGATGATTAGCCTCCCTTATTATTATTATTATATGAATACCGTGGATTCTATCCAGCTTAGCTATTAGGTCAGGCCGGTAGGATTGGGTCGCTGGGAATATGAATGCATTGGATTCTATCAAGCTTAGCTATTAGGTCAAGCCGATAGGATTGGGTCAATGGGGTTATGAATACCGTTGATTCTAGTCAGCTTAGCTATTAGCTCAGGCTGATAGAATTGGGTCGATTGGGATATACCTTGGATTCTATCCAGCTTAGCTATTAGGTCAGGCCGGTAGGATTGGGTCGATGGGAATATGAATACCTTGGATTCTATCCAGCTTAGCTAACATATCAAGCCGATAGGATTGGGTTGGGTGGCTAATTGTGTGTAAAGCGCTTGCCTCCAAGTCAGGTTCATAATGTACATATAGAAAGTTTCGTTCACTGTTTGTGTAGATTTGCTAAACTATACATTTTTGGAAACGTTAGGAAATACTCAACATAAAAACCAATGTTTACATTTTGTTTTAGGTTCTTTTGAAAAAAATGGTTCTTTAATGTGACGTGACACATGAAAAGTCATTGGGTGTCACTTGCATCCTTCGCAATTCAGCACACCAGCTGCGAGTAAGGATGATTAGCCTCCCTAATTATTATTATTATATGAATACCGTGGATTCTATCCAGCTTAGCTATTAGGTCAGGCCGGTAGGATTGGGTCGATGGGGTTATGAATACCATGGATTCTATCAAGCTTAGCTATTAGGTCAGGCCGATAGGATTGGGTCAATGGGGTTATGAATACCGTTGATTCTAGTCAGCTTAGCTATTAGCTCAGGCCGATAGAATTGGGTCGATTGGGATATACCTTGGATTCTATCCAGCTTAGCTATTAGGTCAGGCCGGTAGGATTGGGTCGATGGGAATATGAATACCTTGGATTCTATCCAGCTTAGCTAACATATCAAGCCGATAGGATTGGGTTGGGTGGCTAATTGTGTGTAAAGCGCTTGCCTCCAAGTCAGGTTCATAATGTACATATAGAAAGTTTCGTTCACTGTTTGTGTAGATTTGCTAAACTATACATTTTTGGAAACGTTAGGAAATACTCAACATAAAAACCAATGTTTACATTTGTTTTTAGGTTCTTTTGAAAAAAAATGGTTCTTTAATGTGACGTGACACATGAAAAGTCATTGGGTGTCACTTGCATCCTTCGCAATTCAGCACACCAGCTGCGAGTAAGGATGATTAGCCTCCCCAATTATTATTATTATATGAATACCGTGGATTCTATCCAGCTTAGCTATTAGGTCAGGCCGGTAGGTTTGGGTCGATGGGGTTATGAATACATTGGATTCTATCAAGCTTAGCTATTAGGTCTGGCCGATAGGATTGGGTCAATGGGGTTATGAATACCGTTGATTCTAGTCAGCTTAGCTATTAGCTCAGGCCGATAGGATTGGGTCGATTGGGATATACCTTGGATTCTATCCAGCTTAGCTATTTGGTCAGGCCGGTAGGATTGGGTCGATGGGAATATGAATACCTTGGATTCTATCCAGCTTAGCTAAGGTCAGGCCGATAGGACTGGGTCGATGGGAATATAATACCTTGGATTCTATCAAGCTGAGCTAACAGATCAAGCCGATAGGATTGGGTTGGGTTGCTTGTGTGTAAAGCCCTTGCCTCCAAGTCAGGTTCATAATGTACATATTGTAAGTGTCGTTCACTGTTTGTGTAGATTTGCTAAACTATACATTTTTGGAAACGTTAGGAAATACTCAACATAAAAACCAATGTTTACATTTGTTTTTAGGTTCTTTTGAAAAAAATGGTTCTTTAATGTGACGTGACACATGAAAAGTCATTGGGTGTCACTTGCATCCTTCGCAATTCAGCACACCAGCTGCGAGTAAGGATGATTAGCCTCCCTAATTATTATTATTATATTGTAACGGGAATACCGCAGGGGACTCGATCTATACCCAGGGGGGTAGAGCGAATCCCTAGAAACCCGCCGGGATTAATCCGGAGATATCGGTGATGATGTTTGCCGAGCTACCCGGGCAGTGTTTGACCAGGCCTGGACCAGCGATGAGGTCTCCGTCAATACCCGTCAACCTGGCTCAAGTAGGGTTGGTCTGAAGGCGGAGCTTAGAGTTGGAGGGTAGCGTCTTTTACGAAGCTCACTTCTTGGATAGGGGAAGGGAAGGGTTGGATTATCTGATTTGGCGCGCAAACGCACGAGAAAAGGCAAGGCCGGGGGCACTGGGCATAATTTCAGTCTGTCCTAAAGTCTAGCTCTAAAAGTCTATCCAAAAGTCTAGCCCTAAAGTCTGTTCTAAAGTCTAGCCCTAATAGTTCTAAAGTCTAGCCCTAAAGTCTGTTCTAAAGTCTAGCCCTAAAGTCTGTTCTAAAGTCTAGCCCTAAAGACTGTTCTTATAACTCAGGGAGGCAGTTGAGGCAAGTGGATAGAATAAACAATGAAACTTCTGGTTTATTTACATTCTCAAATAATCATCTTTAACGCAAATATTATCTTAATCACCGTCTTCATCAGTTTGGGTCACTTAGATTGCATACGCAAGTTAATCCTAATGCGCGCAATTAATTAATCCTAATCATTGCTTGGACTGGTAGCAAGTCTAATGCCGATTCGCATAACGTTGAACGTGTAGCACACACAGTACATACAACGAAGTACACACAGTACATACAACGGTATACTTCATGCATAGGAATCCCCATGCATAGGCACATCGGATTCGTCGTGTTTTAATTCTTCTATCCCTCGTTTGGATCATACTTCTGAACATCTGGTTCCTTCATCTTCGGGTTGTACATGTACTTCATTCCTTATGTACTTCTTCGTTTTCCCATCGTCAGAGATCTTCCCACAGGGCTAGTTCTGGAGGCGAACAGAGCAACCAAATGCTGTTCCAGCTCGCCTTTTATAGACAATCGGCAGGGCTGGATCTGGGTCACGGTCAGCGCGCGCGCTCTCATAGGCTAAGTGCGCGTAGCGCGTATGCAAATTAGTCACCCACCCTGATGTTGAAATCACAGTTGCATTAGTAAAGTACATGTACATGGTTAATATGTGTGCAAGTCACTAACACGCAAACAATGGGTACATTCAATAACACTGTCATGACTAGATAGACTGTGCATGCTACATTATGTCTTGCGTAATATAAAGACTGCATACAAAGTAAGTACCTGAAAGAAACTACAGCGTAGAAAGCATTAGCAACAAAGTTATTGGCTTCTTTACATCATCAACGTAATTATTCTATAAATAGGCCACTTCCTAGGTAATTCTATAGCCATAGGCAGTGAATAAAGTGTGATTCGCTAATTAAAGTGTCCTAAAAATCAACATGTTTCATGGCACATTCTCTGGAAGCTGAATTAAGATAATACAGAAAATGTATCCCAGGGCAAAGGGCATTTTTGTCACACACTTCCCCACTTAGTAAGAATGCGTCCCCGCATTCAAATTAACCTATGACAAAAACAATCAAATGTTAAGAGAAATATTAAAATGCCTGTAATTTATATAAGATACAATCTCACTTAAAATGCAATTAGGTCATCAAAACACAGTAATTTACTCTGAGTCATACACGTGTGTATGTTTGGCCGAAACACAACCTTAAAATTTTACAACGCGAGTTCTTGTCAAATCAGCAACTGCAAAATTTGGAAACATTTCGACAGTTGTTATTTATATTAACTACTATTTTAACGATTCCAACACATACATTACTGACTGCTCGAATGTTTACCAACAATAACAACTTCATACATACTTGTCCTTGTGTGGACTGAATCATCCACAACAAGAAAACACTGAGAAAACATTTACATTCATTCAGTATAATCACGAATTTGAACAAACATTTTTAGGCAGTATTTTAAATTGGCAACCATCTGAGTTTGGCAAATAGTTATGGGCCGTGTCATAAACCCACTCCGTTGTGGCATGCAAAATTGTGCAGTACTACAAGTTGCACACACATGACACAGACACTGAGACTGAGTGACAGTGAAAGTAACTCAGACCTTTCTGTTTTTCAAGACTTATCTAACGCTACAATCACTCTATTTATCATCAATAATATCCACAAACATTTCTTGAACAGTGCTTTATACTTACACGTTTAAAAATCCCTCTCCTATTTATTTTTTTTACAAGAAAAACTATTACAGTTGACGTCGACATCAGCCTCATCACGCGGCAGCCATGTTTGTTTACACAAGATTTTTGGCAAGAGCGCGCGCATGCGCCACCTTCTGCGCGCAAAGCACTATGGGATAATTATTCCCGCCAATCACAACGGCGCGAAAACTTTGGAGAAAGTTGTCGCAAAATTTGACTCGCACAGTGAAACTGTTACAATGTAAACAGACTACTGCACTACGCGCAATATAATCATCGCTGCACATTATATAGGTAATCTGTGCTAAAATAAAAAGGAATTATATTATGGTGAAAAGAAAGCGCCGCAACATTGCGATTTTATTTATAACTCTAGAACTCTGTAGAATAATTATTGCAGCTAAATAACGGTAATTAATTTGCGAACAAGAACAGGTATAATAAACAAATATTAACAATATATATTTTACATTATCTTACTACTGCTCCTTTGCGAAGTTAGCCGGTCCTGTGGTCCATCGTCGGGGCTGTTTGGGTTGACTGCTGGGGAGGCAGTACTCGGTGAAGTGGACGGAGTATTCCCTTCCGTCTGGAAATTTTGCTGTCTCCTGGACCTGGCGAACAGTAATCCCGAAGTCAAGGTGGTGAAGCAAGTCCTCCCTTGTCTTCTTTGCCGTCTCATCGATTCGGGCTTGTTGTCTCATCCAAGAGACTTCTGCGCCGGCTGCGGACTGTGGGTCGCCTTTCCGCCCATGATTAAAGAGGCGGGGATCCGCTGCCTTCCGAGTAATCATGGGTGGAGATGTGGCTTTCTCGGGTTGTGCTGGGGGGTCTTCTTCATGCTCCGTGGCTTCTGGGATATCTTCGGGGGCGGGGCCTGCTTCCGATCCGGAGAGGGGTGAAGCCGATGGGCCATGACCGAAGCCGATGGTAGGGGCGGCCGTGTGTTGTTGGGACACGGTAGGACTGGTGAAGTCCATCTTGTTGATTGCCTCCATCCATTTCTCCATAGATTTGGACGGGCTTAGTGGTGTGGGAGGGGGCTGAAACTCTTCCATTGTTGGTGAAGTGGCCAATGGGCTTACCTTTGGTGTGTTCAGCGTATTGAGAAGCTGGTCAAGTTCCGCAATGTCTAGTTGCTTCGAGATGTTTTCGGGCGTGACTGGTCTCATTGGCGATGGATGAAGCTCCAGAAAATCTTGGCCTGCGCTACACTGTGGATATGCTGCCTTTCTTTCCACTTTCGGGGCTGGCTGCAGAGCTGTTGTCGTTGATGTTGTCCCAGTTGACTTGCTCTTTCCTGAGCCTCCTCTCCCCGGTCTGTCTTGCCCACGGTCTCCCCGTTCTCGCCGCATCTCTCTTTTCCCTTCTTCTTGGGTGAAGATTGCCCTGTGGTTTTTAGGGTCGGATCTAGATCCCCTTCTCTCCTCTGATGCGGGACTTCTGGTTCCTTGGCTATGAAATCTCCTGACATGTTGGAGCAGTTCCTGGTGGTATTTAAACCATCTCCGGCAGTGCCTACATGTACTCCCTGTGCGAGCGGTAATTCGGGATCTATACATCTTGCTACCAGTACACGTACACGTCTGTGCAGTATTAACTCTGGAGCAAAAGTGAATATACGAAAAGTACCGCGCTCGAGCTCAGCTCAAAAGGACGCTATCTATGCAAATTGTCTTCTTGACGTCACACGCGCAGCAAGCTGCTCGTTATTGCACCGCCCACTTCTGAACTTACAATTAGTTCGATGAACTTCAAAAGATTAATCGTCTAATATCTAATTACACAAAATAATTCACTAACTCTATAACGCGAAACAAACTGGGTTTAATGAAATATATAATAAGTTGATACGCATTAAAAGTCTCGGTATCTCGCCGGCACTCTTCTCGCTCGTTGACTCCTCCTTAAATCGTCATCGGATTTCTCACTGTCCGTAGACGTTCGCTGTCCGTCTTCGGCAATTTTCTGATTTCTCGGAAATCTTAGACTTCTCCAGTAATCGGCATCGGATCCCTCGACATCCTTGCTAGCCTCCTTCTCGTCCTTGATATCTTCCTGAGGGTTCCCCATCCCCTCGTTTGACACCTCTTTTGTCACATCGTTAGTCTCCGCTGGCTCTAATGAATTTATAGAACTGGACGTTTCTCTCTCTAGCTCTCTATCTTTTTCAAGCTTTTCATCTTCCTGACTTCTATTGCTTCTTGAACGAAACCAATCCGGCACATTTTCACCACAGTACGGTTTTAACCTGTTGTTGTGCACTATTTTCGGCTTTGATTTACTACTCATCTGTATACGGTACGTGACGTCACTCAGTCGGTTTGTGACGATATATGGACCCTCCCAAGGCCGCTGTAACTTTGGACTTATTCCTTTCTTCCTCTTTGGACTGTAAAGCCACACTGCATCTCCTTGATGAAATCCTCCTCGTTCAGCTTTTGAATCATAATTCTTCTTCTGTCGGTCGCTAGCTATCTTAAGATGATCGCGGGCAAATCTATGTACTCGTTCTAATCTGTCTTTTAGTTCGAAGGCATAATCTTGAGTCGTGCCACAACTTTCGTCTTCAGCAAGTTCTGTCAACAAATCGGCGGGTAGTCTGGTGTCTCTGCCTAACATCATCTCACTTGGTGTACATCCCGTAGTTTCATGTACGGATGTTCGGTACGCCATCATAACATACGGCAAATGACGGTCCCAGTCTCGCTGGTTGTCAGCTACATACATCGATAACATCGCCTCAAGAGTTCTGTTGAATCGCTCAATCATGCCATCTGATTGTGGGTGTAAGGCGGTTGTTCTGCTTTTGTCGATTCCCAACATCTTACAAACTTCTTGGAACACACGAGACTCGAAATTTCGGCCTTGGTCCGAGTGAAGTTGTAAGGGTACTCCAAATCTGCAGATAAATTCCTCTGTCAACTTCGTGGCAACTGTAGTCGCCTCTTGATCAGGTATGGCATACGCCTCTGTCCACTTGGTGAAGTAATCACCCACAATGAGTATATATTTATTACCATCATCAGTCATCGGTAAAGGTCCCAACACGTCTAAAGCGACTCTTTCCATCGGCAAGCCTACGTTATATTGCTTCATGGGACTTCTCCGTCTCTTGTTAGGAGATTTTCGTCTCGCGCAATCATCGCATGTCTTACACACTCGGTTGACATCCTGTCGCCATTCAAACCAGTAGTACCGCCGCTGTACTCTGTCAAGGGTCTTTCGTAAACCTAAATGTCCAGACGTCGAATCACTATGTAAATGTTGCATCATTTGTACTCGGACAATCTTCGGGGGGACCAACTGCCACGTTATCTTGTCTCCTCTGTCAGACTCCCATCTACGATACAAAACACCGTCTCGCATCACAAGGCGATCCCACTGTGTCCAGTAACTTTTAGTCGCTCTGTCTGCCGGTGAAACTTCAGGCCACTCTGGTCGCTTATTTCTTGTTTCTTTCCACTGCATTACTCGTCCAATCACTGGATCATTAAGTTGTAATTTCCTCAAGTCCTCGGCTGTCCAACCCTGGCTCAGTTCTGGCCATGTCAAGCCTCCTCTCGACTTTTCTGCTGAAACATCACCATCTACATCTTCATTCAGTTCCTTGTCTGCGTCATTCTCAGACCTCATTTGAGAACACTCCAGTCCACATCTCAAGTTTACGGCTTTACATCCCTGGCTATCCTTCTGTAGCCTATCATCATTTCCGGACTTGTACCCAGGGCTATTCCTGCCCTCACCATCGCCCCCAGTGGTAATTAACTCGCCATCTCCAGATTTATCTGCAGGGTACCTTTCGCCCTCAGTCTTATCCCTAGTGGCTTTACCATCTCCGGACGTTTCAGTCAAGTCCCCTGAACCTTTATATCTTCGGCCCTCTTCTGGCCTCGTGCCGTTCTCAAACTTTTCTCCTCGTGGATTCCTCGTGTCCTCCCCTTTATACTTCTCCCTATAATGTCCAGTGGTTACAACTGCACAGTGCACTTGTTGCAATGTTGCTCCTTCGGCCTCTAATTCTTCAGTGATTTCAGTCGTCCTTTCACTTGACACTCCCTCTAGCTCACCGTGTCTTTGATAACTTCTCATGCTTTGGACGTTAGATTCTTCTCTTCCTGCGTTGCGCTCGATACTGCTACACTGTTGACACTCGTCACATGGTCGGCGAGATAACCCATCTGCGTTACCGTGCTGCCTCCCGGGTCGGTGCTGTATGTCAAATGTGTAGGTGCCTAGTATCTCTAACCATCTTGCTGTCTGGCCCTCCGGATTCTTAAAGTTCATCAGCCATCTCAGCGCTCCATGGTCGGTCCGTATCAAAAACTTATTACCATACAGGTAATGGTGAAAGTGCTTCGTTGCCGCCACCAGCGCTAAGAGTTCCTTTCTTGTTACACAATATCTCCGTTCAGCTTTAGTAAGTGTCCTACTAAAGTACGCAATGACCTTTTCGGTTTCCCCTTGTACTTGTGATAATACTGCGCCAATGCCTAGGTTGCTAGCGTCAGTATCTAAAACAAATTTATCATCAGCCGTCGGATAGGCCAAAATCGGTGTCGATGTGAGGGCTATCTTCAATTGACTGAAGGCCATTTCGCACTCATCAGTCCATCTGAACTCCCGTTGTTTCTCCGTCAGTCTGTGTAAAGGCTTTGCAACATTAGCAAATCCTCTCACGAATCTTCTATAGTAGGAACATAGGCCAAGAAAGCTTCTCACTTCAGTTACATTCCTCGGTGTCGGCCATTCTCGAACTGCGTCTGTTTTTGTCTTGTCGGTGGCAATTCCCTTGTCAGAAATCTCGTGACCCAAAAATGTAACACTTCGCTGGAACAGGTGACACTTCTTTGGACTCAGCTTTAACCCGGCCGTCTTTAGTCGAACCAGCACCTCTTCTAGTCTTTCGAGCGCCTGCTCGAAGTTTTGACCATACGAAACTATGTCATCTAAGTACAACAAACACGTCTGCCATTGAAGACCAGCTAAGACACGTTCCATTAACCTCTCAAATGTTGCTGGCGCATTACAAAGTCCAAATGGCATGACTTTGAATTGGTAGAATCCAACTCCCGTGCCAGTTACAAACGCAGTCTTGTCACGATCCTCCTCTTCTACAACAACCTGCCAGTACCCACTCTGTAGATCGAGCGTAGAAAACCATATAGAACCCGACAAAGCGTCGAGTGAATCATCTATCCTTGGAAGTGGATATGAGTCTTTAATCGTCACCGCATTCAGTTTTCTGTAATCGACACAGAATCGGGTTGTTCCATCTTTCTTCGTCACTAATACTATGGGCGAGGCCCAAGGGCTGCATGACGGTTCGATGATGCCTCTCTTCAACATCTTGTTGACTTCTGTGTTAGCTTCCTCTTTCTGTTTCATCGGTAGTCTCCTTGCGGGTTGTCTTATTGGTTTCGCCCCACCTGTGTCAATCGTGTGTTTGTATACTTCAGTTCTTCCAAGATCGTCTGGGGATGACGCAAACACTTCTTCATGCCGTATTAAAAGGGTTGTTAACTTCTGTTTTTGCTCAGGGCTCAAGTGTGCACTGCATCTGGTATACAAATCTGCTAAGTGTTCTGGTATAGTGTTTTTAGCCTGCTCACTGCTTACTGCTGTTCCATCTTGGGTTTGGACAACTGTTGTACGCAACTTCTCATCGTTTTCTTCAGTAGAAACTACTTCTAGAATCGGCTCGCACGTTGCTATGTTCGTTCCCTTATACAATCTTGAAGGTTGATCACTCAAATTAAGTAGACGCACTGGAACCTGCTCTTGGCTTGCATCAACCAGTACCTTGGCAACCATCAGATCATCATGTTGCTGAGTAAACTTCTCAGTCGGCTCCATTATAGCAAAGCCAATGTTATTTGGATTTACCACTCGTCCCGGTAGTAAAACTTCTCCCATCGGTGGTATATACACATTCGTATCTGCAATAACTCGGCAACATGAAGGTTTGAATCTCCCCGTCATACATTTCACAGATTCTTCTTCGATTTTCATCACGCCTTTCCCAATCTCAAGGTTACAGTCGTACTTGTGAAGAAAGTCATACCCCAGGATACCTTCAAGTTCGATGTCAGCAATCCACACTTTATGGTGTACTTCCTTGCAAACGTCGTCACCAATGTTAATTTTGAAAAGTCCTTGCCCCTGAAAAGAAAGTGGCTTTCCATCCGCCATTACCATCTCAATCTTCTCGTCCTCCAGTAGTGGCCGTTTACTCTTGGGTATCCTGTAGTACACATCGGGTCTCATTATGGTTATGTTCGCCCCTGTATCAACTAGAAAAGTTACGTCTACATCTTCCACACAACCTGTCACGTATAGTCCATCTGTACCTGATGATAATGAACGTGTTCTTACTGACGACTTGTGGTCGGGCCCGGGTTGTTTAGTCGAACTCTGGCCCTGTCGTAGTTCGACTGTTGTCCGTTTCCCTGCTGAAACTGTTGTCCGCCATCATGGTTTGGAAAACTGGGTCGTCTTGGCCGACGTTCTGGCTTCGGACAAACTCGTCTTGTGTGGCCAAACTCATTACAATTCCAACACTCCAGTTGGCTGCGATTTCCTTGTCGGTCCCATCTTTGTCCCGTTGTTCCCGCAACTTGACTACATGAATTTAAATTCTTCTTCTCGTTGTTGTCGTGTATCTGTTTCTGCAAACTTTTGAATCCTTCCACCAGTGCTCTTTCAATATTTTCAGTCAATGACGTCATTTGTCCCTGTGAATTCTGGTTTCCCTCGGTGCAATTTCCGTGACCTTGTTTTCTGTCATCTGCATTTATCATTCTTGCCGTTGGTCTTCTCGGCCATGTACGCTGTCTATCTGCAGTCTGGAATGCCTCCAATTCCACGGCGACTCTAACTGCATCTTCAAGACTAGTTGGTCGTGACTGAAATACCCGCCATCTGATGTCAGCATCATTTAGTGCATCGATGAAATGTTCCTTGGCCAGTGTTTCTTGTAGTTGATAGTCTGCACTCGGATATGCCTGTCTCGTCAAACGTCTAATGGCTTGGGCTAATTCCGGTAGTGTTTCATCTCGTCCTCTCAGTCTGTTCTTCAGCTGAACTCTGAATAACTCCGTTTGATTTTCTGGGCCGAACCTCTGCCCTAAAGCGCTGGTTAGGGAACTGTATCGACGTCTTCTTTCTTCATCTAAATCTCCTAGTACGGACTGTGCTGATCCACGCAAACTTGCAGCAAGGTAGATTGCTTTCGCTGATTCTCCCCAGCCATTCAGCTCCGCTAGTAGTTCAAACTGCACCCTATAGTCAGTCCAAGAACCTGACCCATCAAAGTTTGCTGGTCGAACACGCGGCTTGTCTAACTCTGCAAATGGACTTCTGACTGGTCTCATCATTTCTCGGGGATCGACTGCACCTGTGGGTTTCATAATCAAGGAAGGATTGGGGGAGGGAATTTGTACAGGGGTTAACAGTGGGGGTAAATCGCATTTCCTCAACGCCTCAAGTTGTCTTCTTAAATCCTCATTTTCCTGCCTCATTCTCACTATTTCTTCACGTCCTTCCTCCAAGTCAATCAACAGTGGGGTTGACGCATCGCCTCCTGCCTTCATCGGTGATTCTGTAATGGATCCTTCTTGAGCCGTAGTGTTGCTCACATCATTACTTTCCGGTAGTCCCTCTGGAATGGGTCCAAATTGAATCTCAGGGTCTGAATCTTCCATTATTCCTCCTTCTCTTCGTAGTACCAGTAGCGTACTAGTCTAACCTTTAGAAATCTTCCGCCGATTTTGCAACCAAAAATGTCACAATCCTAACTGTTTATCTTAAATCGCTAATATCCCACCGCCGGCCACCAAAAATGTAACGGGAATACCGCAGGGGACTCGATCTATACCCAGGGGGGTAGAGCGAATCCCTAGAAACCCGCCGGGATTAATCCGGAGATATCGGTGATGATGTTTGCCGAGCTACCCGGGCAGTGTTTGACCAGGCCTGGACCAGCGATGAGGTCTCCGTCAATACCCGTCAACCTGGCTCAAGTAGGGTTGGTCTGAAGGCGGAGCTTAGAGTTGGAGGGTAGCGTCTTTTACGAAGCTCACTTCTTGGATAGGGGAAGGGAAGGGTTGGATTATCTGATTTGGCGCGCAAACGCACGAGAAAAGGCAAGGCCGGGGGCACTGGGCATAATTTCAGTCTGTCCTAAAGTCTAGCTCTAAAAGTCTATCCAAAAGTCTAGCCCTAAAGTCTGTTCTAAAGTCTAGCCCTAATAGTTCTAAAGTCTAGCCCTAAAGTCTGTTCTAAAGTCTAGCCCTAAAGTCTGTTCTAAAGTCTAGCCCTAAAGACTGTTCTTATAACTCAGGGAGGCAGTTGAGGCAAGTGGATAGAATAAACAATGAAACTTCTGGTTTATTTACATTCTCAAATAATCATCTTTAACGCAAATATTATCTTAATCACCGTCTTCATCAGTTTGGGTCACTTAGATTGCATACGCAAGTTAATCCTAATGCGCGCAATTAATTAATCCTAATCATTGCTTGGACTGGTAGCAAGTCTAATGCCGATTCGCATAACGTTGAACGTGTAGCACACACAGTACATACAACGAAGTACACACAGTACATACAACGGTATACTTCATGCATAGGAATCCCCATGCATAGGCACATCGGATTCGTCGTGTTTTAATTCTTCTATCCCTCGTTTGGATCATACTTCTGAACATCTGGTTCCTTCATCTTCGGGTTGTACATGTACTTCATTCCTTATGTACTTCTTCGTTTTCCCATCGTCAGAGATCTTCCCACAGGGCTAGTTCTGGAGGCGAACAGAGCAACCAAATGCTGTTCCAGCTCGCCTTTTATAGACAATCGGCAGGGCTGGATCTGGGTCACGGTCAGCGCGCGCGCTCTCATAGGCTAAGTGCGCGTAGCGCGTATGCAAATTAGTCACCCACCCTGATGTTGAAATCACAGTTGCATTAGTAAAGTACATGTACATGGTTAATATGTGTGCAAGTCACTAACACGCAAACAATGGGTACATTCAATAACACTGTCATGACTAGATAGACTGTGCATGCTACATTATGTCTTGCGTAATATAAAGACTGCATACAAAGTAAGTACCTGAAAGAAACTACAGCGTAGAAAGCATTAGCAACAAAGTTATTGGCTTCTTTACATCATCAACGTAATTATTCTATAAATAGGCCACTTCCTAGGTAATTCTATAGCCATAGGCAGTGAATAAAGTGTGATTCGCTAATTAAAGTGTCCTAAAAATCAACATGTTTCATGGCACATTCTCTGGAAGCTGAATTAAGATAATACAGAAAATGTATCCCAGGGCAAAGGGCATTTTTGTCACAATATGAATACCGTGGATTCTATCCAGCTTAGCTATTAGGTCAGGCCGGTAGGACTGGGTCGATGGGGTTATGAATACCATGGATTCTATCAAGCTTAGCTATTAGGTCAGGCCGATAGCATTGGGTCAATGGGGTTATGAATACCGTTGATTCTAGTCAGCTTAGCTATTAGCTCAGGCCGATAGAATTGGGTCGATTGGAATATACCTTGGATTCTATCCAGCTTAGCTATTAGGTCAGGCCGGTAGGATTGGGTCGATGGGAATATGAATACCTTGGATTCTATCCAGCTTAGCTAAGGTCAGGCCGATAGGACTGGGTCGATGGGAATATAATACCTTGGATTCTATCAAGCTTAGCTAACAGATCAAGCCGATAGGATTGGGTTGGGTGGCTTGTGTGTAAAGCGCTTGCCTCTAAGTCAGGTTCATAATGTACATACTGAAAGTTTCGTTCACTGTTTGTGTAGATTTGCTAAACTATACATTTTTGAAAACGTTAGGAAATACTCAACATAAAAACCAATGTTTACATTTGTTTTTAGGTTCTTTTGAAAAAAATGGTTCTTTAATGTGACGTGACACATGAAAAGTCATTGGGTGTCACTTGCATCCTTCGCAATTCAGCACACCAGCTGCGAGTAAGGATGATGAGCCTCCCCAATTATTATTATTATTATTTGAATACCGTGGATTCTATCCAGCTTAGCTATTAGGTCAGGCCGGTAGGATTGGGTCGATGGGAATATGAATACCTTGGATTCTATCCAGCTTAGCTAACAGATCAAGCCGATAGGATTGGGTTGGGTGGCTTGTGTGTAAAGCGCTTGCCTCCAAGTCAGGTTCATAATGTACATATTGAAAGTTTCGTTCACTGTTTGTGTAGATTTGCTAAACTATACAATTTTAGAAACGTTAGGAAATACTCAACATAAAAACCAATGTTTACATTTGTTTTTAGGTTCTTTTGAAAAAATGGTTCTTTAATGTGACGTGACACATGAAAAGTCATTGGGTGTCACTTGCATCCTTCGCAATTCAGCACACCAGCTGCGAGTAAGGATGATTAGCCTCCCCAATTATTATTATTATATGAATACCGTGGATTCTATCCAGCTTAGCTATTAGGTCAGGCCGGTAGGTTTGGGTCGATGGGGTTATGAATACATTGGATTCTATCAAGCTTAGCTATTAGGTCTGGCCGATAGGATTGGGTCAATGGGGTTATGAATACCGTTGATTCTAGTCAGCTTAGCTATTAGCTCAGGCCGATAGGATTGGGTCGATTGGGATATACCTTGGATTCTATCCAGCTTAGCTATTTGGTCAGGCCGGTAGGATTGGGTCGATGGGAATATGAATACCTTGGATTCTATCCAGCTTAGCTAAGGTCAGGCCGATAGGACTGGGTCGATGGGAATATAATACCTTGGATTCTATCAAGCTGAGCTAACAGATCAAGCCGATAGGATTGGGTTGGGTTGCTTGTGTGTAAAGCCCTTGCCTCCAAGTCAGGTTCATAATGTACATATTGAAAGTGTCGTTCACTGTTTGTGTAGATTTGCTAAACTATACATTTTTGGAAACGTTAGGAAATACTCAACATAAAAACCAATGTTTACATTTGTTTTTAGGTTCTTTTGAAAAAAATGGTTCTTTAATGTGACGTGACACATGAAAAGTCATTGGGTGTCACTTGCATCCTTCGCAATTCAGCACACCAGCTGCGAGTAAGGATGATTAGCCTCCCTAATTATTATTATTATATGAATACCGTGGATTCTATCCAGCTTAGCTATTAGGTCAGGCCGGTAGGACTGGGTCGATGGGGTTATGAATACCATGGATTCTATCAAGCTTAGCTATTAGGTCAGGCCGATAGCATTGGGTCAATGGGGTTATGAATACCGTTGATTCTAGTCAGCTTAGCTATTAGCTCAGGCCGATAGAATTGGGTCGATTGGAATATACCTTGGATTCTATCCAGCTTAGCTATTAGGTCAGGCCGGTAGGATTGGGTCGATGGGAATATGAATACCTTGGATTCTATCCAGCTTAGCTAAGGTCAGGCCGATAGGACTGGGTCGATGGGAATATAATACCTTGGATTCTATCAAGCTTAGCTAACAGATCAAGCCGATAGGATTGGGTTGGGTGGCTTGTGTGTAAAGCGCTTGCCTCTAAGTCAGGTTCATAATGTACATACTGAAAGTTTCGTTCACTGTTTGTGTAGATTTGCTAAACTATACATTTTTGAAAACGTTAGGAAATACTCAACATAAAAACCAATGTTTACATTTGTTTTTAGGTTCTTTTGAAAAAAATGGTTCTTTAATGTGACGTGACACATGAAAAGTCATTGGGTGTCACTTGCATCCTTCGCAATTCAGCACACCAGCTGCGAGTAAGGATGATGAGCCTCCCCAATTATTATTATTATTATTTGAATACCGTGGATTCTATCCAGCTTAGCTATTAGGTCAGGCCGGTAGGATTGGGTCGATGGGAATATGAATACCTTGGATTCTATCCAGCTTAGCTAACAGATCAAGCCGATAGGATTGGGTTGGGTGGCTTGTGTGTAAAGTGCTTGCCTCCAAGTCAGGTTCATAATGTACATATTGAAAGTTTCGTTCACTGTTTGTGTAGATTTGCTAAACTATACAATTTTAGAAACGTTAGGAAATACTCAACATAAAAACCAATGTTTACATTTGTTTTTAGGTTCTTTTGAAAAAATGGTTCTTTAATGTGACGTGACACATGAAAAGTCATTGGGTGTCACTTGCATCCTTCGCAATTCAGCACACCAGCTGCGAGTAAGGATGATTAGCCTCCCCAATTATTATTATTATATGAATACCGTGGATTCTATCCAGCTTAGCTATTAGGTCAGGCCGGTAGGTTTGGGTCGATGGGGTTATGAATACATTGGATTCTATCAAGCTTAGCTATTAGGTCTGGCCGATAGGATTGGGTCAATGGGGTTATGAATACCGTTGATTCTAGTCAGCTTAGCTATTAGCTCAGGCCGATAGGATTGGGTCGATTGGGATATACCTTGGATTCTATCCAGCTTAGCTATTTGGTCAGGCCGGTAGGATTGGGTCGATGGGAATATGAATACCTTGGATTCTATCCAGCTTAGCTAAGGTCAGGCCGATAGGACTGGGTCGATGGGAATATAATACCTTGGATTCTATCAAGCTGAGCTAACAGATCAAGCCGATAGGATTGGGTTGGGTTGCTTGTGTGTAAAGCCCTTGCCTCCAAGTCAGGTTCATAATGTACATATTGAAAGTGTCGTTCACTGTTTGTGTAGATTTGCTAAACTATACATTTTTGGAAACGTTAGGAAATACTCAACATAAAAACCAATGTTTACATTTGTTTTTAGGTTCTTTTGAAAAAAATGGTTCTTTAATGTGACGTGACACATGAAAAGTCATTGGGTGTCACTTGCATCCTTCGCAATTCAGCACACCAGCTGCGAGTAAGGATGATTAGCCTCCCTAATTATTATTATTATATGAATACCGTGGATTCTATCCAGCTTAGCTATTAGGTCAGGCCGGTAGGACTGGGTCGATGGGGTTATGAATACCATGGATTCTATCAAGCTTAGCTATTAGGTCAGGCCGATAGCATTGGGTCAATGGGGTTATGAATACCGTTGATTCTAGTCAGCTTAGCTATTAGCTCAGGCCGATAGAATTGGGTCGATTGGAATATACCTTGGATTCTATCCAGCTTAGCTATTAGGTCAGGCCGGTAGGATTGGGTCGATGGGAATATGAATACCTTGGATTCTATCCAGCTTAGCTAAGGTCAGGCCGATAGGACTGGGTCGATGGGAATATAATACCTTGGATTCTATCAAGCTTAGCTAACAGATCAAGCCGATAGGATTGGGTTGGGTGGCTTGTGTGTAAAGCGCTTGCCTCTAAGTCAGGTTCATAATGTACATACTGAAAGTTTCGTTCACTGTTTGTGTAGATTTGCTAAACTATACAATTTTGAAAACGTTAGGAAATACTCAACATAAAAACCAATGTTTACATTTGTTTTTAGGTTCTTTTGAAAAAAATGGTTCTTTAATGTGACGTGACACATGAAAAGTCATTGGGTGTCACTTGCATCCTTCGCAATTCAGCACACCAGCTGCGAGTAAGGATGATTAGCCTCCCTAATTATTATTATTATATGAATACCGTGGATTCTATCCAGCTTAGCTATTAGGTCAGGCCGGTAGGATTGGGTCGCTGGGAATATGAATGCATTGGATTCTATCAAGCTTAGCTATTAGGTCAAGCCGATAGGATTGGGTCAATGGGGTTATGAATACCGTTGATTCTAGTCAGCTTAGCTATTAGCTCAGGCTGATAGAATTGGGTCGATTGGGATATACCTTGGATTCTATCCAGCTTAGCTATTAGGTCAGGCCGGTAGGATTGGGTCGATGGGAATATGAATACCTTGGATTCTATCCAGCTTAGCTAACATATCAAGCCGATAGGATTGGGTTGGGTGGCTAATTGTGTGTAAAGCGCTTGCCTCCAAGTCAGGTTCATAATGTACATATAGAAAGTTTCGTTCACTGTTTGTGTAGATTTGCTAAACTATACATTTTTGGAAACGTTAGGAAATACTCAACATAAAAACCAATGTTTACATTTTTTTTTAGGTTCTTTTGAAAAAAATGGTTCTTTAATGTGACGTGACACATGAAAAGTCATTGGGTGTCACTTGCATCCTTCGCAATTCAGCACACCAGATGCGAGTAAGGATGATTAGCCTCCCTAATTATTATTATTATATGAATACCGTGGATTCTATCCAGCTTAGCTATTAGGTCAGGCCGGTAGGATTGGGTCGATGGGGTTATGAATACCATGGATTCTATCAAGCTTAGCTATTAGGTCAGGCCGATAGGATTGGGTCAATGGGGTTATGAATACCGTTGATTCTAGTCAGCTTAGCTATTAGCTCAGGCCGATAGAATTGGGTCGATTGGGATATACCTTGGATTCTATCCAGCTTAGCTATTAGGTCAGGCCGGTAGGATTGGGTCGATGGGAATATGAATACCTTGGATTCTATCCAGCTTAGCTAACATATCAAGCCGATAGGATTGGGTTGGGTGGCTAATTGTGTGTAAAGCGCTTGCCTCCAAGTCAGGTTCATAATGTACATATAGAAAGTTTCGTTCACTGTTTGTGTAGATTTGCTAAACTATACATTTTTGGAAACGTTAGGAAATACTCAACATAAAAACCAATGTTTACATTTGTTTTTAGGTTCTTTTGAAAAAAAATGGTTCTTTAATGTGACGTGACACATGAAAAGTCATTGGGTGTCACTTGCATCCTTCGCAATTCAGAACACCAGCTGCGAGCAAGGATGATGAGCCTCCCCAATTATTATTATTATATGAATACCGTGTATTCTATCCAGCTTAGCTATTAGGTCAGGCCGGTAGGATTGGGTCGATGGGGTTATGAATACATTGGATTCTATCAAGCTTAGCTATTAGGTCAGGCCGATAGGACTGGGTCGATGGGAATATAATACCTTGGATTCTATCAAGCTTAGCTAACAGATCAAGCCGATAGGATTGGGTTGGGTTGCTTGTGTGTAAAGCCCTTGCCTCCAAGTCAGGTTCATAATGTACATATTGAAAGTGTCGTTCACTGTTTGTGTAGATTTGCTAAACTATACATTTTTGGAAACGTTAGGAAATACTCAACATAAAAACCAATGTTTACATTTGTTTTTAGGTTATTTTGAAAAAATGATTCTTTAATGTGACGTGACACATGAAAAGTCATTGGGTGTCACTTGCATCCTTCGCAATTCAGCACACCAGCTGCGAGTAAGAATGATTAGCCTCCCCAATTATTATTATTATATGAATACCGTGGATTCTATCCAGCTTAGCTATTAGGACAGGCCGGTAGGATTGGGTCGATGGGAATATGAATACCTTGGATTCTATCCAGCTTAGCTAAGGTCAGGCCGATAGGACTGGGTCGATGGGAATATAATACCTTGGATTCTATCAAGCTGAGCTAACAGATCAAGCCGATAGGATTGGGTTGGGTTGCTTGTGTGTAAAGCCCTTGCCTCCAAGTCAGGTTCATAATGTACATATTGAAAGTGTCGTTCACTGTTTGTGTAGATTTGCTAAACTATACATTTTTGGAAACGTTAGGAAATACTCAACATAAAAACCAATGTTTACATTTGTTTTTAGGTTCTTTTGAAAAAATGGTTCTTTAATGTGACGTGACACATGAAAAGTCATTGGGTGTCACTTGCATCCTTCACAATTCAGCACACCAGCAGCGAGTAAGGATGATTAGCCTCCCCAATTATTATTATTATATGAATACCGTGTATTCTATCCAGCTTAGCTATTAGGTCAGGCCGGTAGGATTGGGTCGATGGGGTTATGAATACATTGGATTCTATCAAGCTTAGCTATTAGGTCAGGCCGATAGGACTGGGTCGATGGGAATATAATACCTTGGATTCTATCAAGCTTAGCTAACAGATCAAGCCGATAGGATTGGGTTGGGTGGCTTGTGTGTAAAGCGCTTGCCTCTAAGTCAGGTTCATAATGTACATACTGAAAGTTTCGTTCACTGTTTGTGTAGATTTGCTAAACTATACAATTTTGAAAACGTTAGGAAATACTCAACATAAAAACCAATGTTTACATTTGTTTTTAGGTTCTTTTGAAAAAAATGGTTCTTTAATGTGACGTGACACATGAAAAGTCATTGGGTGTCACTTGCATCCTTCGCAATTCAGCACACCAGCTGCGAGTAAGGATGATTAGCCTCCCTAATTATTATTATTATATGAATACCGTGGATTCTATCCAGCTTAGCTATTAGGTCAGGCCGGTAGGATTGGGTCGCTGGGAATATGAATGCATTGGATTCTATCAAGCTTAGCTATTAGGTCAAGCCGATAGGATTGGGTCAATGGGGTTATGAATACCGTTGATTCTAGTCAGCTTAGCTATTAGCTCAGGCTGATAGAATTGGGTCGATTGGGATATACCTTGGATTCTATCCAGCTTAGCTATTAGGTCAGGCCGGTAGGATTGGGTCGATGGGAATATGAATACCTTGGATTCTATCCAGCTTAGCTAACATATCAAGCCGATAGGATTGGGTTGGGTGGCTAATTGTGTGTAAAGCGCTTGCCTCCAAGTCAGGTTCATAATGTACATATAGAAAGTTTCGTTCACTGTTTGTGTAGATTTGCTAAACTATACATTTTTGGAAACGTTAGGAAATACTCAACATAAAAACCAATGTTTACATTTTTTTTTAGGTTCTTTTGAAAAAAATGGTTCTTTAATGTGACGTGACACATGAAAAGTCATTGGGTGTCACTTGCATCCTTCGCAATTCAGCACACCAGCTGCGAGTAAGGATGATTAGCCTCCCTAATTATTATTATTATATGAATACCGTGGATTCTATCCAGCTTAGCTATTAGGTCAGGCCGGTAGGATTGGGTCGATGGGGTTATGAATACCATGGATTCTATCAAGCTTAGCTATTAGGTCAGGCCGATAGGATTGGGTCAATGGGGTTATGAATACCGTTGATTCTAGTCAGCTTAGCTATTAGCTCAGGCCGATAGAATTGGGTCGATTGGGATATACCTTGGATTCTATCCAGCTTAGCTATTAGGTCAGGCCGGTAGGATTGGGTCGATGGGAATATGAATACCTTGGATTCTATCCAGCTTAGCTAACATATCAAGCCGATAGGATTGGGTTGGGTGGCTAATTGTGTGTAAAGCGCTTGCCTCCAAGTCAGGTTCATAATGTACATATAGAAAGTTTCGTTCACTGTTTGTGTAGATTTGCTAAACTATACATTTTTGGAAACGTTAGGAAATACTCAACATAAAAACCAATGTTTACATTTGTTTTTAGGTTCTTTTGAAAAAAAATGGTTCTTTAATGTGACGTGACACATGAAAAGTCATTGGGTGTCACTTGCATCCTTCGCAATTCAGAACACCAGCTGCGAGCAAGGATGATGAGCCTCCCCAATTATTATTATTATATGAATACCGTGTATTCTATCCAGCTTAGCTATTAGGTCAGGCCGGTAGGATTGGGTCGATGGGGTTATGAATACATTGGATTCTATCAAGCTTAGCTATTAGGTCAGGCCGATAGGACTGGGTCGATGGGAATATAATACCTTGGATTCTATCAAGCTTAGCTAACAGATCAAGCCGATAGGATTGGGTTGGGTTGCTTGTGTGTAAAGCCCTTGCCTCCAAGTCAGGTTCATAATGTACATATTGAAAGTGTCGTTCACTGTTTGTGTAGATTTGCTAAACTATACATTTTTGGAAACGTTAGGAAATACTCAACATAAAAACCAATGTTTACATTTGTTTTTAGGTTATTTTGAAAAAATGATTCTTTAATGTGACGTGACACATGAAAAGTCATTGGGTGTCACTTGCATCCTTCGCAATTCAGCACACCAGCTGCGAGTAAGGATGATTAGCCTCCCCAATTATTATTATTATATGAATACCGTGGATTCTATCCAGCTTAGCTATTAGGACAGGCCGGTAGGATTGGGTCGATGGGAATATGAATACCTTGGATTCTATCCAGCTTAGCTAAGGTCAGGCCGATAGGACTGGGTCGATGGGAATATAATACCTTGGATTCTATCAAGCTGAGCTAACAGATCAAGCCGATAGGATTGGGTTGGGTTGCTTGTGTGTAAAGCCCTTGCCTCCAAGTCAGGTTCATAATGTACATATTGAAAGTGTCGTTCACTGTTTGTGTAGATTTGCTAAACTATACATTTTTGGAAACGTTAGGAAATACTCAACATAAAAACCAATGTTTACATTTGTTTTTAGGTTCTTTTGAAAAAATGGTTCTTTAATGTGACGTGACACATGAAAAGTCATTGGGTGTCACTTGCATCCTTCACAATTCAGCACACCAGCAGCGAGTAAGGATGATTAGCCTCCCCAATTATTATTATTATATGAATACCGTGTATTCTATCCAGCTTAGCTATTAGGTCAGGCCGGTAGGATTGGGTCGATGGGGTTATGAATACATTGGATTCTATCAAGCTTAGCTATTAGGTCAGGCCGATAGGACTGGGTCGATGGGAATATAATACCTTGGATTCTATCAAGCTTAGCTAACAGATCAAGCCGATAGGATTGGGTTGGGTTGCTTGTGTGTAAAGCCCTTGCCTCCAAGTCAGGTTCATAATGTACATATTGAAAGTGTCGTTCACTGTTTGTGTAGATTTGCTAAACTATACATTTTTGGAAACTTTAGGAAATACTCAACATAAAAACCAATGTTTACATTTGTTTTTAGGTTTTTTTGAAAAAATGATTCTTTAATGTGACGTGACACATGAAAAGTCATTGGGTGTCACTTGCATCCTTCGCAATTCAGCACACCAGCTGCAAGTAAGGATGATTAGCCTCCCTAATTATTATTATTATATGAATACCGTGGATTCTATCCAGCTTAGCTATTAGGTCAGGCCGGTAGGACTGGGTTGATGGGGTTATGAATACCATGGATTCTATCAAGCTTAGCTATTAGGTCAGGCCGATAGGATTGGGTCAATGGGGTTATGAATACCGTTGATTCTAGTCAGCTTAGCTATTAGCTCAGGCCGATAGAATTGGGTCGATTGGGATATACCTTGGATTCTATCCAGCTTAGCTATTAGGTCAGGCCGGTAGGATTGGGTCAATGGGAATATGAATACCTTGGATTCTATCCAGCTTAGCTAACATATCAAGCCGATAGGATTGGGTTGGGTGGCTAATTGTGTGTAAAGCGCTTGCCTCCAAGTCAGGTTCATAATGTACATATAGAAAGTTTCGTTCACTGTTTGTGTAGATTTGCTAAACTATACATTTTTGGAAACGTTAGGAAATACTCAACATAAAAACCAATGTTTACATTTGTTTTTAGGTTCTTTTGAAAAAAATGGTTCTTTAATGTGACGTGACACATGAAAAGTCATTGGGTGTCACTTGCATCCTTCGCAATTCAGCACACCAGCTGCGAGTAAGGATGATTAGCCTCCCCAATTATTATTATTATTATATGAATACCGTGTATTCTATCCAGCTTAGCTATTAGGTCAGGCCGGTAGGATTGGGTCGATGGGGTTATGAATACATTGGATTCTATCAAGCTTAGCTATTAGGTCAGGCCGATAGGACTGGGTCGATGGGAATATAATACCTTGGATTCTATCAAGCTTAGCTAACAGATCAAGCCGATAGGATTGGGTTGGGTTGCTTGTGTGTAAAGCCCTTGCCTCCAAGTCAGGTTCATAATGTACATATTGAAAGTGTCGTTCACTGTTTGTGTAGATTTGCTAAACTATACATTTTTGGAAACGTTAGGAAATACTCAACATAAAAACCAATGTTTACATTTGTTTTTAGGTTTTTTTGAAAAAAATGATTCTTTAATGTGACGTGACACATGAAAAGTCATTGGGTGTCACTTGCATCCTTCACAATTCAGCACACCAGCAGCGAGTAAGGATGATTAGCCTCCCCAATTATTATTATTATATGAATACCGTGTATTCTATCCAGCTTAGCTATTAGGTCAGGCCGGTAGGATTGGGTCGATGGGGTTATGAATACATTGGATTCTATCAAGCTTAGCTATTAGGTCAGGCCGATAGGACTGGGTCGATGGGAATATGAATACCTTGGATTCTATCCAGCTTAGCTAACAGATCAAGCCAATAGGATTGGGTTGGGTGGCTTGTGTGTAAAGCCCTTGCCTCCAAGTCAGGTTCATAATGTACATATTGAAAGTTTCGTTCACTGTTTGTGTAGATTTGCTAAACTATACATTTTTGGAAACGTTAGGAAATACTCAACATAAAAACCGATGTTTACATTTGTTTTTAGGTTCTTTTGAAAAAATGGTTCTTTAATGCGACGTGACACATGAAAAATCATTGGGTGTCACTTGCATCCTTCGCAATTCAGCACACCAGCTGCGAGTAAGGATGATTAGCCTCCCCAATTATTATTATTATATGAATACCGTGGATTCTATCCAGCTTAGCTATTAGGTCAGGCCGGTAGGATTGGGTCGATGGGAATATAAATACTTTGGATTCTATCAAGCTGAGCTATTAGGTCAGGCCGATAGGACTGGGTCGATGGGAATATAATACCTTGGATTCTATCAAGCTTAGCTAACAGATCAAGCCGATAGGATTGGGTTGGGTTGCTTGTGTGTAAAGCCCTTGCCTCCAAGTCAGGTTCATAATGTACATATTGAAAGTGTCGTTCACTGTTTGTGTAGATTTGCTAAACTATACATTTTTGGAAACGTTAGGAAATACTCAACATAAAAACCAATGTTTACATTTGTTTTTAGGTTCTTTTGAAAAAATGGTTCTTTAATGTGACGTGACACATGAAAAGTCATTGGGTGTCACTTGCATCCTTCACAATTCAGCACACCAGCAGCGAGTAAGGATGATTAGCCTCCCCAATTATTATTATTATATGAATACCGTGTATTCTATCCAGCTTAGCTATTAGGTCAGGCCGGTAGGATTGGGTCGATGGGGTTATGAATACATTGGATTCTATCAAGCTTAGCTATTAGGTCAGGCCGATAGGACTGGGTCGATGGGAATATGAATACCTTGGATTCTATCCAGCTTAGCTAACAGATCAAGCCAATAGGATTGGGTTGGGTGGCTTGTGTGTAAAGCCCTTGCCTCCAAGTCAGGTTCATAATGTACATATTGAAAGTTTCGTTCACTGTTTGTGTAGATTTGCTAAACTATACATTTTTGGAAACGTTAGGAAATACTCAACATAAAAACCGATGTTTACATTTGTTTTTAGGTTCTTTTGAAAAAATGGTTCTTTAATGCGACGTGACACATGAAAAATCATTGGGTGTCACTTGCATCCTTCGCAATTCAGCACACCAGCTGCGAGTAAGGATGATTAGCCTCCCCAATTATTATTATTATATGAATACCGTGGATTCTATCCAGCTTAGCTATTAGGTCAGGCCGGTAGGATTGGGTCGATGGGAATATAAATACTTTGGATTCTATCAAGCTGAGCTATTAGGTCAGGCCGATAGGACTGGGTCGATGGGAATATAATACCTTGGATTCTATCAAGCTTAGCTAACAGATCAAGCCGATAGGATTGGGTTGGGTTGCTTGTGTGTAAAGCCCTTGCCTCCAAGTCAGGTTCATAATGTACATATTGAAAGTGTCGTTCACTGTTTGTGTAGATTTGCTAAACTATACATTTTTGGAAACGTTAGGAAATACTCAACATAAAAACCAATGTTTACATTTGTTTTTAGGTTTTTTTGAAAAAATGATTCTTTAATGTGACGTGACACATGAAAAGTCATTGGGTGTCACTTGCATCCTTCGCAATTCAGCACACCAGCTGCGAGTAAGGATGATTAGCCTCCCCAATTATTATTATTATATGAATACCGTGGATTCTATCCAGCTTAGCTATTAGGACAGGCCGGTAGGATTGGGTCGATGGGAATATGAATACCTTGGATTCTATCCAGCTTAGCTAAGGTCAGGCCGATAGGACTGGGTCGATGGGAATATAATACCTTGGATTCTATCAAGCTGAGCTAACAGATCAAGCCGATAGGATTGGGTTGGGTTGCTTGTGTGTAAAGCCCTTGCCTCCAAGTCAGGTTCATAATGTACATATTGAAAGTGTCGTTCACTGTTTGTGTAGATTTGCTAAACTATACATTTTTGGAAACGTTAGGAAATACTCAACATAAAAACCAATGTTTACATTTATTTTTAGGTTCTTTTGAAAAAATGGTTCTTTAATGTGACGTGACACATGAAAAGTCATTGGGTGTCACTTGCATCCTTCACAATTCAGCACACCAGCAGCGAGTAAGGATGATTAGCCTCCCCAATTATTATTATTATATGAATACCGTGTATTCTATCCAGCTTAGCTATTAGGTCAGGCCGGTAGGATTGGGTCGATGGGGTTATGAATACATTGGATTCTATCAAGCTTAGCTATTAGGTCAGGCCGATAGGACTGGGTCGATGGGAATATAATACCTTGGATTCTATCAAGCTTAGCTAACAGATCAAGCCGATAGGATTGGGTTGGGTTGCTTGTGTGTAAAGCCCTTGCCTCCAAGTCAGGTTCATAATGTACATATTGAAAGTGTCGTTCACTGTTTGTGTAGATTTGCTAAACTATACATTTTTGGAAACTTTAGGAAATACTCAACATAAAAACCAATGTTTACATTTGTTTTTAGGTTTTTTTGAAAAAATGATTCTTTAATGTGACGTGACACATGAAAAGTCATTGGGTGTCACTTGCATCCTTCGCAATTCAGCACACCAGCTGCAAGTAAGGATGATTAGCCTCCCTAATTATTATTATTATATGAATACCGTGGATTCTATCCAGCTTAGCTATTAGGTCAGGCCGGTAGGACTGGGTTGATGGGGTTATGAATACCATGGATTCTATCAAGCTTAGCTATTAGGTCAGGCCGATAGGATTGGGTCAATGGGGTTATGAATACCGTTGATTCTAGTCAGCTTAGCTATTAGCTCAGGCCGATAGAATTGGGTCGATTGGGATATACCTTGGATTCTATCCAGCTTAGCTATTAGGTCAGGCCGGTAGGATTGGGTCGATGGGAATATGAATACCTTGGATTCTATCCAGCTTAGCTAACATATCAAGCCGATAGGATTGGGTTGGGTGGCTAATTGTGTGTAAAGCGCTTGCCTCCAAGTCAGGTTCATAATGTACATATAGAAAGTTTCGTTCACTGTTTGTGTAGATTTGCTAAACTATACATTTTTGGAAACGTTAGGAAAAACTCAACATAAAAACCGATGTTTACATTTGTTTTTAGGTTCTTTTGAAAAAATGGTTCTTTAATGCGACGTGACACATGAAAAATCATTGGGTGTCACTTGCATCCTTCGCAATTCAGCACACCAGCTGCGAGTAAGGATGATGAGCCTCCCCAATTATTATTATTATTATTTGAATACCGTGGATTCTATCCAGCTTAGCTATTAGGTCAGGCCGGTAGGATTGGGTCGATGGGAATATGAATACCTTGGATTCTATCCAGCTTAGCTAACAGATCAAGCCGATAGGATTGGGTTGGGTGGCTTGTGTGTAAAGCGCTTGCCTCCAAGTCAGGTTCATAATGTACATATTGAAAGTTTCGTTCACTGTTTGTGTAGATTTGCTAAACTATACAATTTTAGAAACGTTAGGAAATACTCAACATAAAAACCAATGTTTACATTTGTTTTTAGGTTCTTTTGAAAAAATGGTTCTTTAATGTGACGTGACACATGAAAAGTCATTGGGTGTCACTTGCATCCTTCGCAATTCAGCACACCAGCTGCGAGTAAGGATGATTAGCCTCCCCAATTATTATTATTATATGAATACCGTGGATTCTATCCAGTTTAGCTATTAGGACAGGCCGGCAGGATTGGGTCGATGGGAATATGAATACCTTGGATTCTATCCAGCTTAGCTAAGGTCAGGCCGATAGGACTGGGTCGATGGGAATATAATACCTTGGATTCTATCAAGCTGAGCTAACAGATCAAGCCGATAGGATTGGGTTGGGTTGCTTGTGTGTAAAGCCCTTGCCTCCAAGTCAGGTTCATAATGTACATATTGAAAGTGTCGTTCACTGTTTGTGTAGATTTGCTAAACTATACATTTTTGGAAACGTTAGGAAATACTCAACATAAAAACCAATGTTTACATTTGTTTTTAGGTTCTTTTGAAAAAATGGTTCTTTAATGTGACGTGACACATGAAAAGTCATTGGGTGTCACTTGCATCCTTCACAATTCAGCACACCAGCAGCGAGTAAGGATGATTAGCCTCCCCAATTATTATTATTATATGAATACCGTGTATTCTATCCAGCTTAGCTATTAGGTCAGGCCGGTAGGATTGGGTCGATGGGGTTATGAATACATTGGATTCTATCAAGCTTAGCTATTAGGTCAGGCCGATAGGACTGGGTCGATGGGAATATGAATACCTTGGATTCTATCCAGCTTAGCTAACAGATCAAGCCAATAGGATTGGGTTGGGTGGCTTGTGTGTAAAGCCCTTGCCTCCAAGTCAGGTTCATAATGTACATATTGAAAGTTTCGTTCACTGTTTGTGTAGATTTGCTAAACTATACATTTTTGGAAACGTTAGGAAATACTCAACATAAAAACCGATGTTTACATTTGTTTTTAGGTTCTTTTGAAAAAATGGTTCTTTAATGCGACGTGACACATGAAAAATCATTGGGTGTCACTTGCATCCTTCGCAATTCAGCACACCAGCTGCGAGTAAGGATGATTAGCCTCCCCAATTATTATTATTATATGAATACCGTGGATTCTATCCAGCTTAGCTATTAGGTCAGGCCGGTAGGATTGGGTCGATGGGAATATAAATACTTTGGATTCTATCAAGCTGAGCTATTAGGTCAGGCCGATAGGACTGGGTCGATGGGAATATAATACCTTGGATTCTATCAAGCTTAGCTAACAGATCAAGCCGATAGGATTGGGTTGGGTTGCTTGTGTGTAAAGCCCTTGCCTCCAAGTCAGGTTCATAATGTACATATTGAAAGTGTCGTTCACTGTTTGTGTAGATTTGCTAAACTATACATTTTTGGAAACGTTAGGAAATACTCAACATAAAAACCAATGTTTACATTTGTTTTTAGGTTTTTTTGAAAAAATGATTCTTTAATGTGACGTGACACATGAAAAGTCATTGGGTGTCACTTGCATCCTTCGCAATTCAGCACACCAGCTGCGAGTAAGGATGATTAGCCTCCCCAATTATTATTATTATATGAATACCGTGGATTCTATCCAGCTTAGCTATTAGGACAGGCCGGTAGGATTGGGTCGATGGGAATATGAATACCTTGGATTCTATCCAGCTTAGCTAAGGTCAGGCCGATAGGACTGGGTCGATGGGAATATAATACCTTGGATTCTATCAAGCTGAGCTAACAGATCAAGCCGATAGGATTGGGTTGGGTTGCTTGTGTGTAAAGCCCTTGCCTCCAAGTCAGGTTCATAATGTACATATTGAAAGTGTCGTTCACTGTTTGTGTAGATTTGCTAAACTATACATTTTTGGAAACGTTAGGAAATACTCAACATAAAAACCAATGTTTACATGTGTTTTTAGGTTCTTTTGAAAAAATGGTTCTTTAATGTGACGTGACACATGAAAAGTCATTGGGTGTCACTTGCATCCTTCACAATTCAGCACACCAGCAGCGAGTAAGGATGATTAGCCTCCCCAATTATTATTATTATATGAATACCGTGTATTCTATCCAGCTTAGCTATTAGGTCAGGCCGGTAGGATTGGGTCGATGGGGTTATGAATACATTGGATTCTATCAAGCTTAGCTATTAGGTCAGGCCGATAGGACTGGGTCGATGGGAATATGAATACCTTGGATTCTATCCAGCTTAGCTAACAGATCAAGCCAATAGGATTGGGTTGGGTGGCTTGTGTGTAAAGCCCTTGCCTCCAAGTCAGGTTCATAATGTACATATTGAAAGTTTCGTTCACTGTTTGTGTAGATTTGCTAAACTATACATTTTTGGAAACGTTAGGAAATACTCAACATAAAAACCGATGTTTACATTTGTTTTTAGGTTCTTTTGAAAAAATGGTTCTTTAATGCGACGTGACACATGAAAAATCATTGGGTGTCACTTGCATCCTTCGCAATTCAGCACACCAGCTGCGAGTAAGGATGATTAGCCTCCCCAATTATTATTATTATATGAATACCGTGGATTCTATCCAGCTTAGCTATTAGGTCAGGCCGGTAGGATTGGGTCGATGGGAATATAAATACTTTGGATTCTATCAAGCTGAGCTATTAGGTCAGGCCGATAGGACTGGGTCGATGGGAATATAATACCTTGGATTCTATCAAGCTTAGCTAACAGATCAAGCCGATAGGATTGGGTTGGGTTGCTTGTGTGTAAAGCCCTTGCCTCCAAGTCAGGTTCATAATGTACATATTGAAAGTGTCGTTCACTGTTTGTGTAGATTTGCTAAACTATACATTTTTGGAAACGTTAGGAAATACTCAACATAAAAACCAATGTTTACATTTGTTTTTAGGTTTTTTTGAAAAAATGATTCTTTAATGTGACGTGACACATGAAAAGTCATTGGGTGTCACTTGCATCCTTCGCAATTCAGCACACCAGCTGCGAGTAAGGATGATTAGCCTCCCCAATTATTATTATTATATGAATACCGTGGATTCTATCCAGCTTAGCTATTAGGACAGGCCGGTAGGATTGGGTCGATGGGAATATGAATACCTTGGATTCTATCCAGCTTAGCTAAGGTCAGGCCGATAGGACTGGGTCGATGGGAATATAATACCTTGGATTCTATCAAGCTGAGCTAACAGATCAAGCCGATAGGATTGGGTTGGGTTGCTTGTGTGTAAAGCCCTTGCCTCCAAGTCAGGTTCATAATGTACATATTGAAAGTGTCGTTCACTGTTTGTGTAGATTTGCTAAACTATACATTTTTGGAAACGTTAGGAAATACTCAACATAAAAACCAATGTTTACATTTGTTTTTAGGTTCTTTTGAAAAAATGGTTCTTTAATGTGACGTGACACATGAAAAGTCATTGGGTGTCACTTGCATCCTTCACAATTCAGCACACCAGCAGCGAGTAAGGATGATTAGCCTCCCCAATTATTATTATTATATGAATACCGTGTATTCTATCCAGCTTAGCTATTAGGTCAGGCCGGTAGGATTGGGTCGATGGGGTTATGAATACATTGGATTCTATCAAGCTTAGCTATTAGGTCAGGCCGATAGGACTGGGTCGATGGGAATATAATACCTTGGATTCTATCAAGCTTAGCTAACAGATCAAGCCGATAGGATTGGGTTGGGTTGCTTGTGTGTAAAGCCCTTGCCTCCAAGTCAGGTTCATAATGTACATATTGAAAGTGTCGTTCACTGTTTGTGTAGATTTGCTAAACTATACATTTTTGGAAACTTTAGGAAATACTCAACATAAAAACCAATGTTTACATTTGTTTTTAGGTTTTTTTGAAAAAATGATTCTTTAATGTGATGTGACACATGAAAAGTCATTGGGTGTCACTTGCATCCTTCGCAATTCAGCACACCAGCTGCAAGTAAGGATGATTAGCCTCCCTAATTATTATTATTATATGAATACCGTGGATTCTATCCAGCTTAGCTATTAGGTCAGGCCGGTAGGACTGGGTTGATGGGGTTATGAATACCATGGATTCTATCAAGCTTAGCTATTAGGTCAGGCCGATAGGATTGGGTCAATGGGGTTATGAATACCGTTGATTCTAGTCAGCTTAGCTATTAGCTCAGGCCGATAGAAGTGGGTCGATTGGGATATACCTTGGATTCTATCCAGCTTAGCTATTAGGTCAGGCCGGTAGGATTGGGTGGATGGGAATATGAATACCTTGGATTCTATCCAGCTTAGCTAACATATCAAGCCGATAGGATTGGGTTGGGTGGCTAATTGTGTGTAAAGCGCTTGCCTCCAAGTCAGGTTCATAATGTACATATAGAAAGTTTCGTTCACTGTTTGTGTAGATTTGCTAAACTATACATTTTTGGAAACGTTAGGAAATACTCAACATAAAAACCAATGTTTACATTTGTTTTTAGGTTCTTTTGAAAAAAATGGTTCTTTAATGTGACGTGACACATGAAAAGTCATTGGGTGTCACTTGCATCCTTCGCAATTCAGCACACCAGCTGCGAGTAAGGATGATTAGCCTCCCCAATTATTATTATTATATGAATACCGTGTATTCTATCCAGCTTAGCTATTAGGTCAGGCCGGTAGGATTGGGTCGATGGGGTTATGAATACATTGGATTCTATCAAGCTTAGCTATTAGGTCAGGCCGATAGGACTGGGTCGATGGGAATATAATACCTTGGATTCTATCAAGCTTAGCTAACAGATCAAGCCGATAGGATTGGGTTGGGTTGCTTGTGTGTAAAGCCCTTGCCTCCAAGTCAGGTTCATAATGTACATATTGAAAGTGTCGTTCACTGTTTGTGTAGATTTGCTAAACTATACATTTTTGGAAACGTTAGGAAATACTCAACATAAAAACCAATGTTTACATTTGTTTTTAGGTTTTTTTGAAAAAAATGATTCTTTAATGTGACGTGACACATGAAAAGTCATTGGGTGTCACTTGCATCCTTCGCAATTCAGCACACCAGCTGCGAGTAAGGATGATTAGCCTCCCCAATTATTATTATTATATGAATACCGTGGATTCTATCCAGTTTAGCTATTAGGACAGGCCGGCAGGATTGGGTCGATGGGAATATGAATACCTTGGATTCTATCCAGCTTAGCTAAGGTCAGGCCGATAGGACTGGGTCGATGGGAATATAATACCTTGGATTCTATCAAGCTGAGCTAACAGATCAAGCCGATAGGATTGGGTTGGGTTGCTTGTGTGTAAAGCCCTTGCCTCCAAGTCAGGTTCATAATGTACATATTGAAAGTTTCGTTCACTGTTTGTGTAGATTTGCTAAACTATACATTTTTGGAAACGTTAGGAAATACTCAACATAAAAACCAATGTTTACATTTGTTTTTAGGTTCTTTTGAAAAAATGGTTCTTTAATGTGACGTGACACATGAAAAGTCATTGGGTGTCACTTGCATCCTTCACAATTCAGCACACCAGCAGCGAGTAAGGATGATTAGCCTCCCCAATTATTATTATTATTATATGAATACCGTGTATTCTATCCAGCTTAGCTATTAGGTCAGGCCGGTAGGATTGGGTCGATGGGGTTATGAATACATTGGATTCTATCAAGCTTAGCTATTAGGTCAGGCCGATAGGACTGGGTCGATGGGAATATAATACCTTGGATTCTATCAAGCTTAGCTAACAGATCAAGCCTATAGGATTGGGTTGGGTGGCTTGTGTGTAAAGCGCTTGCCTCTAAGTCAGGTTCATAATGTACATACTGAAAGTTTCGTTCACTGTTTGTGTAGATTTGCTAAACTATACATTTTTGAAAACGTTAGGAAATACTCAACATAAAAACCAATGTTTACATTTGTTTTTAGGTTCTTTTGAAAAAAATGGTTCTTTAATGTGACGTGACACATGAAAAGTCATTGGGTGTCACTTGCATCCTTCGCAATTCAGCACACCAGCTGCGAGTAAGGATGATGAGCCTCCCCAATTATTATTATTATTATTATTTGAATACCGTGGATTCTATCCAGCTTAGCTATTAGGTCAGGCCGGTAGGATTGGGTCGATGGGAATATGAATACCTTGGATTCTATCCAGCTTAGCTAACAGATCAAGCCGATAGGATTGGGTTGGGTGGCTTGTGTGTAAAGCGCTTGCCTCCAAGTCAGGTTCATAATGTACATATTGAAAGTTTCGTTCACTGTTTGTGTAGATTTGCTAAACTATACAATTTTAGAAACGTTAGGAAATACTCAACATAAAAACCAATGTTTACATTTGTTTTTAGGTTCTTTTGAAAAAATGGTTCTTTAATGTGACGTGACACATGAAAAGTCATTGGGTGTCACTTGCATCCTTCGCAATTCAGCACACCAGCTGCGAGTAAGGATGATTAGCCTCCCCAATTATTATTATTATATGAATACCGTGGATTCTATCCAGCTTAGCTATTAGGTCAGGCCGGTAGGTTTGGGTCGATGGGGTTATGAATACATTGGATTCTATCAAGCTTAGCTATTAGGTCTGGCCGATAGGATTGGGTCAATGGGGTTATGAATACCGTTGATTCTAGTCAGCTTAGCTATTAGCTCAGGCCGATAGGATTGGGTCGATTGGGATATACCTTGGATTCTATCCAGCTTAGCTATTTGGTCAGGCCGGTAGGATTGGGTCGATGGGAATATGAATACCTTGGATTCTATCCAGCTTAGCTAAGGTCAGGCCGATAGGACTGGGTCGATGGGAATATAATACCTTGGATTCTATCAAGCTGAGCTAACAGATCAAGCCGATAGGATTGGGTTGGGTGGCTTGTGTGTAAAGCGCTTGCCTCCAAGTCAGGTTCATAATGTACATATTGAAAGTTTCGTTCACTGTTTGTGTAGATTTGCTAAACTATACATTTTTGAAAACGTTAGGAAATACTCAACATAAAAACCAATGTTTACATTTGTTTTTAGGTTCTTTTGAAAAAAAATGGTTCTTTAATGTGACGTGACACATGAAAAGTCATTGGGTGTCACTTGCATCCTTCGCAATTCAGAACACCAGCTGCGAGTAAGGATGATGAGCCTCCCCAATTATTATTATTATATGAATACCGTGTATTCTATCCAGCTTAGCTATTAGGTCAGGCCGGTAGGATTGGGTCGATGGGGTTATGAATACATTGGATTCTATCAAGCTTAGCTATTAGGTCAGGCCGATAGGACTGGGTCGATGGGAATATAATACCTTGGATTCTATCAAGCTTAGCTAACAGATCAAGCCTATAGGATTGGGTTGGGTGGCTTGTGTGTAAAGCGCTTGCCTCTAAGTCAGGTTCATAATGTACATACTGAAAGTTTCGTTCACTGTTTGTGTAGATTTGCTAAACTATACATTTTTGAAAACGTTAGGAAATACTCAACATAAAAACCAATGTTTACATTTGTTTTTAGGTTCTTTTGAAAAAATGGTTCTTTAATGTGACGTGACACATGAAAAGTCATTGGGTGTCACTTGCATCCTTCACAATTCAGCACACCAGCAGCGAGTAAGGATGATTAGCCTCCCCAATTATTATTATTATTATATGAATACCGTGTATTCTATCCAGCTTAGCTATTAGGTCAGGCCGGTAGGATTGGGTCGATGGGGTTATGAATACATTGGATTCTATCAAGCTTAGCTATTAGGTCAGGCCGATAGGACTGGGTCGATGGGAATATAATACCTTGGATTCTATCAAGCTTAGCTAACAGATCAAGCCTATAGGATTGGGTTGGGTGGCTTGTGTGTAAAGCGCTTGCCTCTAAGTCAGGTTCATAATGTACATACTGAAAGTTTCGTTCACTGTTTGTGTAGATTTGCTAAACTATACATTTTTGAAAACGTTCGGAAATACTCAACATAAAAACCAATGTTTACATTTGTTTTTAGGTTCTTTTGAAAAAAATGGTTCTTTAATGTGACGTGACACATGAAAAGTCATTGGGTGTCACTTGCATCCTTCGCAATTCAGCACACCAGCTGCGAGTAAGGATGATGAGCCTCCCCAATTATTATTATTATTATTTGAATACCGTGGATTCTATCCAGCTTAGCTATTAGGTCAGGCCGGTAGGATTGGGTCGATGGGAATATGAATACCTTGGATTCTATCCAGCTTAGCTAACAGATCAAGCCGATAGGATTGGGTTGGGTGGCTTGTGTGTAAAGCGCTTGCCTCCAAGTCAGGTTCATAATGTACATATTGAAAGTTTCGTTCACTGTTTGTGTAGATTTGCTAAACTATACAATTTTAGAAACGTTAGGAAATACTCAACATAAAAACCGATGTTTACATTTGTTTTTAGGTTCTTTTGAAAAAATGGTTCTTTAATGTGACGTGACACATGAAAAGTCATTGGGTGTCACTTGCATCCTTCGCAATTCAGCACACCAGCTGCGAGTAAGGATGATTAGCCTCCCCAATTATTATTATTATTATATGAATACCGTGGATTCTATCCAGCTTAGCTATTAGGTCAGGCCGGTAGGATTGGGTCGATGGGAATATAAATACTTTGGATTCTATCAAGCTGAGCTATTAGGTCAGGCCGATAGGACTGGGTCGATGGGAATATAATACCTTGGATTCTATCAAGCTTAGCTAACAGATCAAGCCGATAGGATTGGGTTGGGTGGCTTGTGTGTAAAGCGCTTGCCTCCAAGTCAGGTTCATAATGTACATAGGCCTATTGAAAGTTTCGTTCACTGTTTGTGTAGATTTGCTAAACTATACATTTTTGGAAACGTTAGGAAATACTCAACATAAAAACCAATGTTTACATTTGTTTTTAGGTTCTTTTGAAAAAATGGTTCTTTAATGTGACGTGACACATGAAAAGTCATTGGGTGTCACTTGCATCCTTCACAATTCAGCACACCAGCAGCGAGTAAGGATGATTAGCCTCCCCAATTATTATTATTATTATATGAATACCGTGTATTCTATCCAGCTTAGCTATTAGGTCAGGCCGGTAGGATTGGGTCGATGGGGTTATGAATACATTGGATTCTATCAAGCTTAGCTATTAGGTCAGGCCGATAGGACTGGGTCGATGGGAATATAATACCTTGGATTCTATCAAGCTTAGCTAACAGATCAAGCCTATAGGATTGGGTTGGGTGGCTTGTGTGTAAAGCGCTTGCCTCTAAGTCAGGTTCATAATGTACATACTGAAAGTTTCGTTCACTGTTTGTGTAGATTTGCTAAACTATACATTTTTGAAAACGTTAGGAAATACTCAACATAAAAACCAATGTTTACATTTGTTTTTAGGTTCTTTTGAAAAAAATGGTTCTTTAATGTGACGTGACACATGAAAAGTCATTGGGTGTCACTTGCATCCTTCGCAATTCAGCACACCAGCTGCGAGTAAGGATGATGAGCCTCCCCAATTATTATTATTATTATTATTTGAATACCGTGGATTCTATCCAGCTTAGCTATTAGGTCAGGCCGGTAGGATTGGGTCGATGGGAATATGAATACCTTGGATTCTATCCAGCTTAGCTAACAGATCAAGCCGATAGGATTGGGTTGGGTGGCTTGTGTGTAAAGCGCTTGCCTCCAAGTCAGGTTCATAATGTACATATTGAAAGTTTCGTTCACTGTTTGTGTAGATTTGCTAAACTATACAATTTTAGAAACGTTAGGAAATACTCAACATAAAAACCAATGTTTACATTTGTTTTTAGGTTCTTTTGAAAAAATGGTTCTTTAATGTGACGTGACACATGAAAAGTCATTGGGTGTCACTTGCATCCTTCGCAATTCAGCACACCAGCTGCGAGTAAGGATGATTAGCCTCCCCAATTATTATTATTATATGAATACCGTGGATTCTATCCAGCTTAGCTATTAGGTCAGGCCGGTAGGTTTGGGTCGATGGGGTTATGAATACATTGGATTCTATCAAGCTTAGCTATTAGGTCTGGCCGATAGGATTGGGTCAATGGGGTTATGAATACCGTTGATTCTAGTCAGCTTAGCTATTAGCTCAGGCCGATAGGATTGGGTCGATTGGGATATACCTTGGATTCTATCCAGCTTAGCTATTTGGTCAGGCCGGTAGGATTGGGTCGATGGGAATATGAATACCTTGGATTCTATCCAGCTTAGCTAAGGTCAGGCCGATAGGACTGGGTCGATGGGAATATAATACCTTGGATTCTATCAAGCTGAGCTAACAGATCAAGCCGATAGGATTGGGTTGGGTGGCTTGTGTGTAAAGCGCTTGCCTCCAAGTCAGGTTCATAATGTACATATTGAAAGTTTCGTTCACTGTTTGTGTAGATTTGCTAAACTATACATTTTTGAAAACGTTAGGAAATACTCAACATAAAAACCAATGTTTACATTTGTTTTTAGGTTCTTTTGAAAAAAAATGGTTCTTTAATGTGACGTGACACATGAAAAGTCATTGGGTGTCACTTGCATCCTTCGCAATTCAGAACACCAGCTGCGAGTAAGGATGATGAGCCTCCCCAATTATTATTATTATATGAATACCGTGTATTCTATCCAGCTTAGCTATTAGGTCAGGCCGGTAGGATTGGGTCGATGGGGTTATGAATACATTGGATTCTATCAAGCTTAGCTATTAGGTCAGGCCGATAGGACTGGGTCGATGGGAATATAATACCTTGGATTCTATCAAGCTTAGCTAACAGATCAAGCCGATAGGATTGGGTTGGGTTGCTTGTGTGTAAAGCCCTTGCCTCCAAGTCAGGTTCATAATGTACATATTGAAAGTGTCGTTCACTGTTTGTGTAGATTTGCTAAACTATACATTTTTGGAAACGTTAGGAAATACTCAACATAAAAACCAATGTTTACATTTGTTTTTAGGTTTTTTTGAAAAAATGATTCTTTAATGTGACGTGACACATGAAAAGTCATTGGGTGTCACTTGCATCCTTCGCAATTCAGCACACCAGCTGCGAGTAAGGATGATTAGCCTCCCCAATTATTATTATTATATGAATACCGTGGATTCTATCCAGCTTAGCTATTAGGACAGGCCGGTAGGATTGGGTCGATGGGAATATGAATACCTTGGATTCTATCCAGCTTAGCTAAGGTCAGGCCGATAGGACTGGGTCGATGGGAATATAATACCTTGGATTCTATCAAGCTGAGCTAACAGATCAAGCCGATAGGATTGGGTTGGGTTGCTTGTGTGTAAAGCCCTTGCCTCTAAGTCAGGTTCATAATGTACATATTGAAAGTGTCGTTCACTGTTTGTGTAGATTTGCTAAACTATACATTTTTGGAAACGTTAGGAAATACTCAACATAAAAACCAATGTTTACATTTGTTTTTAGGTTCTTTTGAAAAAATGGTTCTTTAATGTGACGTGACACATGAAAAGTCATTGGGTGTCACTTGCATCCTTCACAATTCAGCACACCAGCAGCGAGTAAGGATGATTAGCCTCCCCAATTATTATTATTATATGAATACCGTGTATTCTATCCAGCTTAGCTATTAGGTCAGGCCGGTAGGATTGGGTCGATGGGGTTATGAATACATTGGATTCTATCAAGCTTAGCTATTAGGTCAGGCCGATAGGACTGGGTCGATGGGAATATAATACCTTGGATTCTATCAAGCTTAGCTAACAGATCAAGCCGATAGGATTGGGTTGGGTTGCTTGTGTGTAAAGCCCTTGCCTCCAAGTCAGGTTCATAATGTACATATTGAAAGTGTCGTTCACTGTTTGTGTAGATTTGCTAAACTATACATTTTTGGAAACTTTAGGAAATACTCAACATAAAAACCAATGTTTACATTTGTTTTTAGGTTTTTTTGAAAAAATGATTCTTTAATGTGACGTGACACATGAAAAGTCATTGGGTGTCACTTGCATCCTTCGCAATTCAGCACACCAGCTGCAAGTAAGGATGATTAGCCTCCCTAATTATTATTATTATATGAATACCGTGGATTCTATCCAGCTTAGCTATTAGGTCAGGCCGGTAGGACTGGGTTGATGGGGTTATGAATACCATGGATTCTATCAAGCTTAGCTATTAGGTCAGGCCGATAGGATTGGGTCAATGGGGTTATGAATACCGTTGATTCTAGTCAGCTTAGCTATTAGCTCAGGCCGATAGAATTGGGTCGATTGGGATATACCTTGCATTCTATCCAGCTTAGCTATTAGGTCAGGCCGGTAGGATTGGGTCGATGGGAATATGAATACCTTGGATTCTATCCAGCTTAGCTAACATATCAAGCCGATAGGATTGGGTTGGGTGGCTAATTGTGTGTAAAGCGCTTGCCTCCAAGTCAGGTTCATAATGTACATATAGAAAGTTTCGTTCACTGTTTGTGTAGATTTGCTAAACTATACATTTTTGGAAACGTTAGGAAATACTCAACATAAAAACCAATGTTTACATTTTTTTTTAGGTTCTTTTGAAAAAAATGGTTCTTTAATGTGACGTGACACATGAAAAGTCATTGGGTGTCACTTGCATCCTTCGCAATTCAGCACACCAGCTGCGAGTAAGGATGATTAGCCTCCCCAATTATTATTATTATATGAATACCGTGGATTCTATCCAGCTTAGCTATTAGGACAGGCCGGTAGGATTGGGTCGATGGGAATATGAATACCTTGGATTCTATCCAGCTTAGCTAAGGTCAGGCCGATAGGACTGGGTCGATGGGAATATAATACCTTGGATTCTATCAAGCTGAGCTAACAGATCAAGCCGATAGGATTGGGTTGGGTGGCTTGTGTGTAAAGCGCTTGCCTCCAAGTCAGGTTCATAATGTACATATTGAAAGTTTCGTTCACTGTTTGTGTAGATTTGCTAAACTATACATTTTTGAAAACGTTAGGAAATACTCAACATAAAAACCAATGTTTACATTTGTTTTTAGGTTCTTTTGAAAAAAAATGGTTCTTTAATGTGACGTGACACATGAAAAGTCATTGGGTGTCACTTGCATCCTTCGCAATTCAGAACACCAGCTGCGAGTAAGGATGATGAGCCTCCCCAATTATTATTATTATATGAATACCGTGTATTCTATCCAGCTTAGCTATTAGGTCAGGCCGGTAGGATTGGGTCGATGGGGTTATGAATACATTGGATTCTATCAAGCTTAGCTATTAGGTCAGGCCGATAGGACTGGGTCGATAGGAATATAATACCTTGGATTCTATCAAGCTTAGCTAACAGATCAAGCCGATAGGATTGGGTTGGGTTGCTTGTGTGTAAAGCCCTTGCCTCCAAGTCAGGTTCATAATGTACATATTGAAAGTGTCGTTCACTGTTTGTGTAGATTTGCTAAACTATACATTTTTGGAAACGTTAGGAAATACTCAACATAAAAACCAATGTTTACATTTGTTTTTAGGTTTTTTTGAAAAAATGATTCTTTAATGTGACGTGACACATGAAAAGTCATTGGGTGTCACTTGCATCCTTCGCAATTCAGCACACCAGCTGCGAGTAAGGATGATTAGCCTCCCCAATTATTATTATTATATGAATACCGTGGATTCTATCCAGCTTAGCTATTAGGACAGGCCGGTAGGATTGGGTCGATGGGAATATGAATACCTTGGATTCTATCCAGCTTAGCTAAGGTCAGGCCGATAGGACTGGGTCGATGGGAATATAATACCTTGGATTCTATCAAGCTGAGCTAACAGATCAAGCCGATAGGATTGGGTTGGGTTGCTTGTGTGTAAAGCCCTTGCCTCCAAGTCAGGTTCATAATGTACATATTGAAAGTGTCGTTCACTGTTTGTGTAGATTTGCTAAACTATACATTTTTGGAAACGTTAGGAAATACTCAACATAAAAACCAATGTTTACATTTGTTTTTAGGTTCTTTTGAAAAAATGGTTCTTTAACCCTAACCCCCTTTGCCTTACTTTGGGCTAAAGAACTGCGTACTACAGAATACTACTTAGTATTTTGTAGCACTGGGTGTCTCCATGACTGATGATTGGGTGTGTACTGACAGAGAACAGATACTGCCAACTACACAATACTAATGGTGGTAATGCAGGTCAGCTACTGGATACTACCAAATACTAATAGGGTGTAGTAGTTTTTAGTATTTGGTACTTCAACCCCAATTGTATTGGTAGTATTTTTTAGCATTTGGTACTTCAACCCCAATTGTATTAGTAGTATTTTTTAGCATTTTTTTGTTTGCTTGTTGTGTGTGTCGAGTTCATATGTATGCTGATGGGTAGGGTGTTCTGGGGTAGGGCAAGGTCAAGGTGGCACCACCACTGGTCCACATGGGACACATGCAGTAATGGGTTTGGGTGATTGATTGATTTCAAAGCTGGACTACTGCATTTGTTTGCCAGGTAAGTAAGAAACTTATGAATAATAAAACTATAGCTTCTATGATATAAGTACAGCATTTTGTCATTTAAATTTATTTATTTAAATATGGTAATAAAATTGGCCAATCCGAACTTGGAAAAGTATAAAAGGAGTGGACATTTTGTGATTATCACACTCACAACATCAGACAGCAAACATATATTACCCATCTGGAAAATATGACGGCCCGTGAGGTGCAGAATTTGCAGACAAGCTTGTCTCATTCTGAGGGTGCAGCTTTCTTATCTGCTGTGCTGAGGCAAGGAGGAAGACTGCGTAGTGCTACCAGTATGGAGGAAATAGGGTTAGAAGGTGGTGAAAAACCCAAAAAGAAAGAGAAAAAGAAAATGAGAGAGAAGTCAAACCAGGAGACTCCTGAAGAAACAAGACAGGGTCCTGAGGAGAAGAGGAGACAAACGAAGAAGAAAAAGAGAGAGCACTCGAGTCAGGAGACGGCTGAGGAAATAAGCCAGGATCCTGAGGAGAATAGGAGACGAAAGAAGAAGAAAAAGAGAGAGAAGTCAGGACGGGAGTCTGAAGAAACAAGCCAGGATGCTGAGGAGAAGAGGGGACAAAAGAAGAAGAAAAAGAGAGAAAAGTCAGGATGGGAGTCTGAAGAAACAAGCCAAGATGCTGAGGAGATCAGGAGACAAAAGAAGAAGAAAAAGAGAGAGAAGTCAGGATGGGAGTCTGAAGAAACAAGCCAGGATGCTGAGGAGAAAAGAAGACAAAAGAAGAAGAAAAAGCGAGAGAAGTCAGAATGGGAGTCTGAAGAAACAAGCCAGGATGCTGAGGAGAAGAGGAGACAAAAGAAGAAGAAAAAGAGAGAGAAGTCAGGATGGGAGTCTGAAGAAACAAGCCAGGATGCTGAGGAGAAGAGGAGACAAAAGAAGAAATCAAAGGAGAAAAAGAGAGATGTGCCAGATCAACCAGGCACCTCCAGTTCTCTGCCAGTACATGTTCAAAACCGCTACCGGGTAACACAGACAAAAAAGCAGCAGGCTTTTGAGCAGAGGGCCAAGTACAGGGCTGTGGCACAATCAAGCTCTGATGAGGATACTGATGGTGATGATGATGACGACCACTTGTCACACCAGTTGCATGTCCTTGGCCAACCTCCTGAAGATAGTGACCTGGAGGATGATGATGATAGCGACCTGGAGGAAGTGGAGGATAACATCGATGTCCAGAAACCAGCAGAAGTCCGCCCAGCAAAGAGGCGAAAAGGAAAAAAGTTTGCCACTCCTGCTCCAGATAATGATCCTGATGAAGCAGCGCCCAATGCTGTGCTGGACGAAGATATTAACCACTGGTCAAGACAGCTGAGGCGGGTTTTCACCCATCCATTTAGTGGCCCTACACCACTTGGACCAACTTTTGGAAAGCAAGCTGGGATGAGACCCCTTCATTACTTTTTCCAGTTTTTTCCTTTGGCCCTGTTTGCCTACATTGCTCAGATGACCAACATCAAGTTGCAGTTTGCAAACATCACTTCTCTGACTTCCACAGCAGAGATTCGTGCCTGGTTTGGCATTCGGTTGGTCATGGGGTTGAGTCATCTCGCAAACACAAAAGACTACTGGTCCAACCGACAAGGTTTCCGCAATGAGCTGATTGTGAAGACGATGACAAGGCAAAGGTTTGAAGTCATATCTACCTATCTGGCCTGCTCAGACCCACAAGCTGACCCTCAGAATATGCCATCTAATACGACCAAGGAAAAGCAGGACAAATACAACTTCATCCGGGCCCATCCAAAGTTTTATTTCAGGAGGCTTTGGGATACAGTCATTCACTTATGCCAATCAAAGTATAACTGTGGAAGAAACCTGGCAATTGATGAGGCGATGATCCCTTACCGTGGCTTTCGAGCTTGGTGCCAGAAGGTGTTTATGCCTTGTAAACCCATAAGATCTGGGTTCAAAGTGTATGCAATGGCAGAAAGTGCGACTGGATATATCTGCAACTTCAAGATCCACACTCCGAGCAAAACCCCCAAGAAAATGGTGAACATTGCTATGGAAGTTGCATCATCACACCTGGACTGCTTCCATCACATATTTACAGACAAGCTGTACACATCCAGGGAACTCGCCAGCCAGCTCTTGCAACGTGGAACGTATCTCACCGGAGCAATCAAGACCAACTCCATACGCCTTCCACTTGACCTATCCAACAACCCCAAGAAGAACCCGATGAACCTGGAAGCTGTGCAGCAGATCAAAAAAACACGACGAGGAACCTTCTATGTACGACAGAGTGGACAGCTGACATATACCCTGTGGAACGACTCTTCCCTGTTGTCCGTTCTATCATCTGCTCACAGTGGGTTCAGAGACCATACCACCGACTTTGTGACGAGGCGTTACACCATGGACAGTGCCAAAGTCCGGGAGGCCCGCCAAGTTCCAGCACCACCTGCAGTAGTCGACTACTGTAAGAATATGGGCGGTGTTGATCGAGGTGATCAGCTGCGGAGCTACCACACCATCAACCGAAAGTCACAACATTGGTGGAAACAAATTGTGTGCTTCCTTGTTGACATCACCCGGGTAAATGCCTGGATTTGCTATCAGCATCATGCACAGCCCCATCCAGAAGAGTCATATGATGATGAGTCACCTGACGATGAGTTGCTTGAAGATGAGGGAAGAAATCTCAACCATAACCACTTCACCATGGATGTAGCTGAACAACTGATTGAAGGCTTTGCCCATGGTTCGAAGAACATACATCAGCCACCGACACCACCAGTGCCACTCCACAACTTTGGTGGTCTGCATAGACTGGTACACATGGGAGCCAAATTTCCAAAGGGGTGTAAGCGGTGCGCCAGAGACAAGAAAAAGACCCCATCCGGCATTCCAGTCAAGACTCACTTTGGCTGTGCTGCCTGCGGTGTCCATCTCTGCACTGTCTACTGCTTTCCAAGGTAACAGAAAAGTTGTCAAGCATGTTTTCCTATAATTACTTAAAAAGCTTGTCTTTTCCTTTCTTGCTACAAAACAGCTTTGTGTTTTTGTTGTCCACCAGATACCATGCCATTGCCGGGATTCCTGCACAAGACCCTGATGGCAACTAAGGCTCGACAACTACCTCCCTCCATCTGGCCTTCTCCAACTGGCCTCCTCCAGAAACCCAAACAAAAACTACCGCCAAAAAATATATATAAAAAAAAAAAAAAAAAAAAAAATATATAAAATAAATAAAATAATAAACAAAGACAGACATTTGATTCATTATAGGACACAAGTTAAAACTATATTTGTGTCCATGAATTAGATGGCTTAGAAAATAATGCATTATCTCTGAAAACCAGTAGTCCATGCTGTGTTTCCGCCTTAGATGATAACAAACATTTTTTCTCTAAACCCAGCATCCCCAGTATACATATTACTATGCACACTATTTGGGGTGAAGCACTATTTGGTACTTCCCCCCAAACAGTGTACACAGCAATATGTACATGTACATGTACTACATACAGGGCTACATATTACTACGTACACTATCTGGGGTGAAGTACCTAATACTAAAAATTACTACAGGCATTGCACACAAGTCAATGAGAGTACTGCATACTACTTTTTACTACTAGTAGTAAAAAGTAGCATTAGGTAGGGTTAGGGTTAATGTGACGTGACACATGAAAAGTCATTGGGTGTCACTTGCATCCTTCACAATTCAGCACACCAGCAGCGAGTAAGGATGATTAGCCTCCCCAATTATTATTATTATATGAATACCGTGTATTCTATCCAGCTTAGCTATTAGGTCAGGCCGGTAGGATTGGGTCGATGGGGTTATGAATACATTGGATTCTATCAAGCTTAGCTATTAGGTCAGGCCAATAGGACTGGGTCGATGGGAATATAATACCTTGGATTCTATCAAGCTTAGCTAACAGATCAAGCCGATAGGATTGGGTTGGGTTGCTTGTGTGTAAAGCCCTTGCCTCCAAGTCAGGTTCATAATGTACATATTGAAAGTGTCGTTCACTGTTTGTGTAGATTTGCTAAACTATACATTTTTGGAAACTTTAGGAAATACTCAACATAAAAACCAATGTTTACATTTGTTTTTAGGTTTTTTTGAAAAAATGATTCTTTAATGTGACGTGACACATGATAAGTCATTGGGTGTCACTTGCATCCTTCGCAATTCAGCACACCAGCTGCAAGTAAGGATGATTAGCCTCCCTAATTATTATTATTATATGAATACCGTGGATTCTATCCAGCTTAGCTATTAGGTCAGGCCGGTAGGACTGGGTTGATGGGGTTATGAATACCATGGATTCTATCAAGCTTAGCTATTAGGTCAGGCCGATAGGATTGGGTCAATGGGGTTATGAATACCGTTGATTCTAGTCAGCTTAGCTATTAGCTCAGGCCGATAGAATTGGGTCGATTGGGATATACCTTGGATTCTATCCAGCTTAGCTATTAGGTCAGGCCGGTAGGATTGGGTCGATGGGAATATGAATACCTTGGATTCCATCCAGCTTAGCTAACATATCAAGCCGATAGAATTGGGTTGGGTGGCTAATTGTGTGTAAAGCGCTTGCCTCCAAGTCAGGTTCATAATGTACATATAGAAAGTTTCGCTCACTGTTTGTGTAGATTTGCTAAACTATACATTTTTGGAAACGTTAGGAAATACTCAACATAAAAACCAATGTTTACATTTGTTTTTAGGTTCTTTTGAAAAAAATGGTTCTTTAATGTGACGTGACACATGAAAAGTCATTGGGTGTCACTTGCATCCTTCGCAATTCAGCACACCAGCTGCGAGTAAGGATGATTAGCCTCCCCAATTATTATTATTATATGAATACCGTGTATTCTATCCAGCTTAGCTATTAGGTCAGGCCGGTAGGATTGGGTCGATGGGGTTATGAATACATTGGATTCTATCAAGCTTAGCTATTAGGTCAGGCCGATAGGACTGGGTCGATGGGAATATAATACCTTGGATTCTATCCAGCTTAGCTAACATATCAAGCCGATAGGATTGGGTTGGGTGGCTAATTGTGTGTAAAGCGCTTGCCTCCAAGTCAGGTTCATAATGTACATATAGAAAGTTTCGTTCACTGTTTGTGTAGATTTGCTAAACTATACATTTTTGGAAACGTTAGGAAATACTCAACATAAAAACCAATGTTTACATTTTTTTTTAGGTTCTTTTGAAAAAAATGGTTCTTTAATGTGACGTGACACATGAAAAGTCATTGGGTGTCACTTGCATCCTTCGCAATTCAGCACACCAGCTGCGAGTAAGGATGATTAGCCTCCCCAATTATTATTATTATATGAATACCGTGAATTCTATCCAGCTTAGCTATTAGGACAGGCCGGTAGGATTGGGTCGATGGGAATATGAATACCTTGGATTCTATCCAGCTTAGCTAAGGTCAGGCCGATAGGACTGGGTCGATGGGAATATAATACCTTGGATTCTATCAAGCTGAGCTAACAGATCAAGCCGATAGGATTGGGTTGGGTGGCTTGTGTGTAAAGCGCTTGCCTCCAAGTCAGGTTCATAATGTACATATTGAAAGTTTCGTTCACTGTTTGTGTAGATTTGCTAAACTATACATTTTTGAAAACGTTAGGAAATACTCAACATAAAAACCAATGTTTACATTTGTTTTTAGGTTCTTTTGAAAAAAAATGGTTCTTTAATGTGACGTGACACATGAAAAGTCATTGGGTGTCACTTGCATCCTTCGCAATTCAGAACACCAGCTGCGAGTAAGGATGATGAGCCTCCCCAATTATTATTATTATATGAATACCGTGTATTCTATCCAGCTTAGCTATTAGGTCAGGCCGGTAGGATTGGGTCGATGGGGTTATGAATACATTGGATTCTATCAAGCTTAGCTATTAGGTCAGGCCGATAGGACTGGGTCGATGGGAATATAATACCTTGGATTCTATCAAGCTTAGCTAACAGATCAAGCCGATAGGATTGGGTTGGGTTGCTTGTGTGTAAAGCCCTTGCCTCCAAGTCAGGTTCATAATGTACATATTGAAAGTGTCGTTCACTGTTTGTGTAGATTTGCTAAACTATACATTTTTGGAAACGTTAGGAAATACTCAACATAAAAACCAATGTTTACATTTGTTTTTAGGTTTTTTTGAAAAAATGATTCTTTAATGTGACGTGACACATGAAAAGTCATTGGGTGTCACTTGCATCCTTCGCAATTCAGCACACCAGCTGCGAGTAAGGATGATTAGCCTCCCCAATTATTATTATTATATGAATACCGTGGATTCTATCCAGCTTAGCTATTAGGACAGGCCGGTAGGATTGGGTCGATGGGAATATGAATACCTTGGATTCTATCCAGCTTAGCTAAGGTCAGGCCGATAGGACTGGGTCGATGGGAATATAATACCTTGGATTCTATCAAGCTGAGCTAACAGATCAAGCCGATAGGATTGGGTTGGGTTGCTTGTGTGTAAAGCCCTTGCCTCCAAGTCAGGTTCATAATGTACATATTGAAAGTGTCGTTCACTGTTTGTGTAGATTTGCTAAACTATACATTTTTGGAAACGTTAGGAAATACTCAACATAAAAACCAATGTTTACATTTGTTTTTAGGTTCTTTTGAAAAAATGGTTCTTTAATGTGACGTGACACATGAAAAGTCATTGGGTGTCACTTGCATCCTTCACAATTCAGCACACCAGCAGCGAGTAAGGATGATTAGCCTCCCCAATTATTATTATTATATGAATACCGTGTATTCTATCCAGCTTAGCTATTAGGTCAGGCCGGTAGGATTGGGTCGATGGGGTTATGAATACATTGGATTCTATCAAGCTTAGCTATTAGGTCAGGCCGATAGGACTGGGTCGATGGGAATATAATACCTTGGATTCTATCAAGCTTAGCTAACAGATCAAGCCGATAGGATTGGGTTGGGTTGCTTGTGTGTAAAGCCCTTGCCTCCAAGTCAGGTTCATAATGTACATATTGAAAGTGTCGTTCACTGTTTGTGTAGATTTGCTAAACTATACATTTTTGGAAACTTTAGGAAATACTCAACATAAAAACCAATGTTTACATTTGTTTTTAGGTTTTTTTGAAAAAATGATTCTTTAATGTGACGTGACACATGAAAAGTCATTGGGTGTCACTTGCATCCTTCGCAATTCAGCACACCAGCTGCAAGTAAGGATGATTAGCCTCCCTAATTATTATTATTATATGAATACCGTGGATTCTATCCAGCTTAGCTATTAGGTCAGGCCGGTAGGACTGGGTTGATGGGGTTATGAATACCATGGATTCTATCAAGCTTAGCTATTAGGTCAGGCCGATAGGATTGGGTCAATGGGGTTATGAATACCGTTGATTCTAGTCAGCTTAGCTATTAGCTCAGGCCGATAGAATTGGGTCGATTGGGATATACCTTGGATTCTATCCAGCTTAGCTATTAGGTCAGGCCGGTAGGATTGGGTCGATGGGAATATGAATACCTTGGATTCTATCCAGCTTAGCTAACATATCAAGCCGATAGGATTGGGTTGGGTGGCTAATTGTGTGTAAAGCGCTTGCCTCCAAGTCAGGTTCATAATGTACATATAGAAAGTTTCGTTCACTGTTTGTGTAGATTTGCTAAACTATACATTTTTGGAAACGTTAGGAAATACTCAACATAAAAACCAATGTTTACATTTGTTTTTAGGTTCTTTTGAAAAAAATGGTTCTTTAATGTGACGTGACACATGAAAAGTCATTGGGTGTCACTTGCATCCTTCGCAATTCAGCACACCAGCTGCGAGTAAGGATGATTAGCCTCCCCAATTATTATTATTATATGAATACCGTGTATTCTATCCAGCTTAGCTATTAGGTCAGGCCGGTAGGATTGGGTCGATGGGGTTATGAATACATTGGATTCTACCAAGCTTAGCTATTAAGTCAGGCCGATAGGACTGGGTCGATGGGAATATAATACCTTGGATTCTATCAAGCTTAGCTAACAGATCAAGCCGATAGGATTGGGTTGGGTTGCTTGTGTGTAAAGCCCTTGCCTCCAAGTCAGGTTCATAATGTACATATTGAAAGTGTCGTTCACTGTTTGTGTAGATTTGCTAAACTATACATTTTTGGAAACTTTAGGAAATACTCAACATAAAAACCAATGTTTACATTTGTTTTTAGGTTTTTTTGAAAAAATAATTCTTTAATGTGACGTGACACATGAAAAGTCATTGGGTGTCACTTGCATCCTTCGCAATTCAGCACACCAGCTGCAAGTAAGGATGATTAGCTTCCCTAATTATTATTATTATATGAATACCGTGGATTCTATCCAGCTTAGCTATTAGGTCAGGCCGGTAGGACTGGGTTGATGGGGTTATGAATACCATGGATTCTATCAAGCTTAGCTATTAGGTCAGGCCGATAGGATTGGGTCAATGGGGTTATGAATACCGTTGATTCTAGTCAGCTTAGCTATTAGCTCAGGCCGATAGAATTGGGTCGATTGGGATATACCTTGGATTCTATCCAGCTTAGCTATTAGGTCAGGCCGGTAGGATTGGGTCGATGGGAATATGAATACCTTGGATTCTATCCAGCTTAGCTAACATATCAAGCCGATAGGATTGGGTTGGGTGGCTAATTGTGTGTAAAGCGCTTGCCTCCAAGTCAGGTTCATAATGTACATATAGAAAGTTTCGTTCACTGTTTGTGTAGATTTGCTAAACTATACATTTTTGGAAACGTTAGGAAATACTCAACATAAAAACCAATGTTTACATTTGTTTTTAGGTTCTTTTGAAAAAAATGGTTCTTTAATGTGACGTGACACATGAAAAGTCATTGGGTGTCACTTGCATCCTTCGCAATTCAGCACACCAGCTGCGAGTAAGGATGATTAGCCTCCCCAATTATTATTATTATATGAATACCGTGTATTCTATCCAGCTTAGCTATTAGGTCAGGCCGGTAGGATTGGGTCGATGGGGTTATGAATACATTGGATTCTATCAAGCTTAGCTATTAGGTCAGGCCGATAGGACTGGGTCGATGGGAATATAATACCTTGGATTCTATCCAGCTTAGCTAACATATCAAGCCGATAGGATTGGGTTGGGTGGCTAATTGTGTGTAAAGCGCTTGCCTCCAAGTCAGGTTCATAATGTACATATAGAAAGTTTCGTTCACTGTTTGTGTAGATTTGCTAAACTATACATTTTTGGAAACGTTAGGAAATACTCAACATAAAAACCAATGTTTACATTTGTTTTTAGGTTTTTTTGAAAAAATGATTCTTTAATGTGACGTGACACATGAAAAGTCATTGGGTGTCACTTGCATCCTTCGCAATTCAGCACACCAGCTGCGAGTAAGGATGATTAGCCTCCCCAATTATTATTATTATATGAATACCGTGGATTCTATCCAGTTTAGCTATTAGGACAGGCCGGTAGGATTGGGTCGATGGGAATATGAATACCTTGGATTCTATCCAGCTTAGCTAAGGTCAGGCCGATAGGACTGGGTCGATGGGAATATAATACCTTGGATTCTATCAAGCTGAGCTAACAGATCAAGCCGATAGGATTGGGTTGGGTTGCTTGTGTGTAAAGCCCTTGCCTCCAAGTCAGGTTCATAATGTACATATTGAAAGTGTCGTTCACTGTTTGTGTAGATTTGCTAAACTATACATTTTTGGAAACGTTAGGAAATACTCAACATAAAAACCAATGTTTACATTTGTTTTTAGGTTCTTTTGAAAAAATGGTTCTTTAATGTGACGTGACACATGAAAAGTCATTGGGTGTCACTTGCATCCTTCACAATTCAGCACACCAGCAGCGAGTAAGGATGATTAGCCTCCCCAATTATTATTATTATATGAATACCGTGTATTCTATCCAGCTTAGCTATTAGGTCAGGCCGGTTGGATTGGGTCGATGGGGTTATGAATACATTGGATTCTATCAAGCTTAGCTATTAGGTCAGGCCGATAGGACTGGGTCGATGGGAATATAATACCTTGGATTCTATCAAGCTTAGCTAACAGATCAAGCCGATAGGATTGGGTTGGGTTGCTTGTGTGTAAAGCCCTTGCCTCCAAGTCAGGTTCATAATGTACATATTGAAAGTGTCGTTCACTGTTTGTGTAGATTTGCTAAACTATACATTTTTGGAAACTTTAGGAAATACTCAACATAAAAACCAATGTTTACATTTGTTTTTAGGTTTTTTTGAAAAAATGATTCTTTAATGTGACGTGACACATGAAAAGTCATTGGGTGTCACTTGCATCCTTCGCAATTCAGCACACCAGCTGCAAGTAAGGATGATTAGCCTCCCTAATTATTATTATTATATGAATACCGTGGATTCTATCCAGCTTAGCTATTAGGTCAGGCCGGTAGGACTGGGTTGATGGGGTTATGAATACCATGGATTCTATCAAGCTTAGCTATTAGGTCAGGCCGATAGGATTGGGTCAATGGGGTTATGAATACCGTTGATTCTAGTCAGCTTAGCTATTAGCTCAGGCCAATAGAATTGGGTCGATTGGGATATACCTTGGATTCTATCCAGCTTAGCTATTAGGTCAGGCCGGTAGGATTGGGTCGATGGGAATATGAATACCTTGGATTCTATCCAGCTTAGCTAACATATCAAGCCGATAGGATTGGGTTGGGTGGCTAATTGTGTGTAAAGCGCTTGCCTCCAAGTCAGGTTCATAATGTACATATAGAAAGTTTCGTTCACTGTTGGTGTAGATTTGCTAAACTATACATTTTTGGAAACGTTAGGAAATACTCAACATAAAAACCAATGTTTACATTTTTTTTTAGGTTCTTTTGAAAAAAATGGTTCTTTAATGTGACGTGACACATGAAAAGTCATTGGGTGTCACTTGCATCCTTCGCAATTCAGCACACCAGCTGCGAGTAAGGATGATTAGCCTCCCCAATTATTATTATTATATGAATACCGTGTATTCTATCCAGCTTAGCTATTAGGTCAGGCCGGTAGGATTGGGTCGATGGGGTTATGAATACATTGGATTCTATCGAGCTTAGCTATTAGGTCAGGCCGATAGGACTGGGTCGATGGGAATATAATACCTTGGATTCTATCAAGCTTAGCTAACAGATCAAGCCGATAGGATTGGGTTGGGTTGCTTGTGTGTAAAGCCCTTGCCTCCAAGTCAGGTTCATAATGTACATATTGAAAGTGTCGTTCACTGTTTGTGTAGATTTGCTAAACTATACATTTTTGGAAACGTTAGGAAATACTCAACATAAAAACCAATGTTTAAATTTGTTTTTAGTTTTTTTTGAAAAAATGATTCTTTAATGTGACGTGACACATGAAAAGTCATTGGGTGTCACTTGCATCCTTCGCAATTCAGCACACCAGCTGCGAGTAAGGATGATTAGCCTCCCCAATTATTATTATTATATGAATACCGTGGATTCTATCCAGCTTAGCTATTAGGACAGGCCGGTAGGATTGGGTCGATGGGAATATGAATACCTTGGATTCTATCCAGCTTAGCTAAGGTCAGGCCGATAGGACTGGGTCGATGGGAATATAATACCTTGGATTCTATCAAGCTGAGCTAACAGATCAAGCCGATAGGATTGGGTTGGGTTGCTTGTGTGTAAAGCCCTTGCCTCCAAGTCAGGTTCATAATGTACATATTGAAAGTGTCGTTCACTGTTTGTGTAGATTTGCTAAACTATACATTTTTGGAAACGTTAGGAAATACTCAACATAAAAACCAATGTTTACATTTGTTTTTAGGTTCTTTTGAAAAAATGGTTCTTTAATGTGACGTGACACATGAAAAGTTATTGGGTGTCACTTGCATCCTTCACAATTCAGCACACCAGCAGCGAGTAAGGATGATTAGCCTCCCCAATTATTATTATTATATGAATACCACGTATTCTATCCAGCTTAGCTATTAGGTCAGGCCGGTAGGATTGGGTCGATGGGGTTATGAATACATTGGATTCTATCAAGCTTAGCTATTAGGTCAGGCCGATAGGACTGGGTCGATGGGAATATAATACCTTGGATTCTATCAAGCTTAGCTAACAGATCAAGCCGATAGGATTGGGTTGGGTTGCTTGTGTGTAAAGCCCTTGCCTCCAAGTCAGGTTCATAATGTACATATTGAAAGTGTCGTTCACTGTTTGTGTAGATTTGCTAAACTATACATTTTTGGAAACTTTAGGAAATACTCAACATAAAAACCAATGTTTACATTTGTTTTTAGGTTTTTTTGAAAAAATGATTCTTTAATGTGACGTGACACATGAAAAGTCATTGGGTGTCACTTGCATCCTTCGCAATTCAGCACACCAGCTGCAAGTAAGGATGATTAGCCTCCCTAATTATTATTATTATATGAATACCGTGGATTCTATCCAGCTTAGCTATTAGGCCAGGCCGGTAGGACTGGGTTGATGGGGTTATGAATACCATGGATTCTATCAAGCTTAGCTATTAGGTCAGGCCGATAGGATTGGGTCAATGGGGTTATGAATACCGTTGATTCTAGTCAGCTTAGCTATTAGCTCAGGCCGATAGAATTGGGTCGATTGGGATATACCTTGGATTCTATCCAGCTTAGCTATTAGGTCAGGCCGGTAGGATTGGGTCGATGGGAATATGAATACCTTGGATTCTATCCAGCTTAGCTAACATATCAAGCCGATAGGATTGGGTTGGGTGGCTAATTGTGTGTAAAGCGCTTGCCTCCAAGTCAGGTTCATAATGTACATATAGAAAGTTTCGTTCACTGTTTGTGTAGATTTGCTAAACTATACATTTTTGGAAACGTTAGGAAATACTCAACATAAAAACCAATGTTTCCCTTTTTTTTTAGGTTCTTTTGAAAAAAATGGTTCTTTAATGTGACGTGACACATGAAAAGTCATTGGTTGTCACTTGCATCCTTCGCAATTCAGCACACCAGCTGCGAGTAAGGATGATTAGCCTCCCCAATTATTATTATTATATGAATACCGTGGATTCTATCCAGCTTAGCTATTAGGACAGGCCGGTAGGATTGGGTCGATGGGAATATGAATACCTTGGATTCTATCCAGCTTAGCTAAGGTCAGGCCGATAGGACTGGGTCGATGGGAATATAATACCTTGGATTCTATCAAGCTGAGCTAACAGATCAAGCCGATAGGATTGGGTTGGGTGGCTTGTGTGTAAAGCGCTTGCCTCCAAGTCAGGTTCATAATGTACATATTGAAAGTTTCGTTCACTGTTTGTGTAGATTTGCTAAACTATACATTTTTGAAAACGTTAGGAAATACTCAACATAAAAACCAATGTTTACATTTGTTTTTAGGTTCTTTTGAAAAAAAATGGTTCTTTAATGTGACGTGACACATGAAAAGTCATTGGGTGTCACTTGCATCCTTCGCAATTCAGAACACCAGCTGCGAGTAAGGATGATGAGCCTCCCCAATTATTATTATTATATGAATACCGTGTATTCTATCCAGCTTAGCTATTAGGTCAGGCCGGTAGGATTGGGTCGATGGGGTTATGAATACATTGGATTCTATCAAGCTTAGCTATTAGGTCAGACCGATAGGATTGGGTCAATGGGGTTATGAATACCGTTGATTCTAGTCAGCTTAGCTATTAGCTCAGGCCGGTAGGATTGGGTCGATTGGGATATACCTTGGATTCTATCCAGCTTAGCTATTAGGTCAGGCCGATAGGATTGGGTGAATGGGGTTATGAATACCGTTGATTCTAGTCAGCTTAGCTATTAGCTCAGGCCGATAGGATTGGGTCGATTGGGATATACCTTGGATTCTATCAAGCTTAGCTATTAGGTCAGGTCGGTAGGATTGGGTCGATGGGAATATGAATACCTTGGATTCTATCCAGCTTAGCTAAGGTCATGCCGATAGGACTGGGTCGATGGGAATATAATACCTTGGATTCTATCAAGCTTAGCTAACAGATCAAGCCGATAGGATTGGGTTGGGTGGCTTGTGTGTAAAGCGCTTGCCTCCAAGTCAGGTTCATAATGTACATATTGAAAGTGTCGTTCACTGTTTGTGTAGATTTGCTAAACTATACATTTTTGGAAACGTTAGGAAATACTCAACATAAAAACCAATGTTTACATTTGTTTTTAGGTTCTTTTGAAAAAAATGGTTCTTTAATGTGACGTGACACATGAAAAGTCATTGGGTGTCACTTGCATCCTTCGCAATTCAGCACACCAGCTGCGAGTAAGGATGATTAGCCTCCCTAATTATTATTATTATATGAATACCGTGGATTCTATCCAGCTTAGCTATTAGGTCAGGCCGGTAGGATTGGGTCGATGGGAATATGAATACCTTGGATTCTATCCAGCTTAGCTAACAGATCAAGCCGATAGGATTGGGTTGGGTGGCTTGTGTGTAAAGCGCTTGCCTCCAAGTCAGGTTCATAATGTACATATTGAAAGTTTCGTTCACTGTTTGTGTAGATTTGCTAAACTATACATTTTTGGAAACGTTAGGAAATACTCAACATAAAAACCAATGTTTACATTTGTTTTTAGTTTCTTTAGAAAAAAATGGTTCTTTAATGTGACGTGACACATGAAAAGTCATTGGGTGTCACTTGCATCCTTCGCAATTCAGCACACCAGCTGCGAGTAAGGATGATTAGCCTCCGCAATTATTATTATTATATGAATACCGTGCATTCTATCCAGCTTAGCTATTAGGTCAGGCCGGTAGGATTGGGTCGATGGGGTTATGAATACATTGGATTCTATCAAGCTTAGCTATTAGGTCAGACCGATAGGATTGGGTCAATGGGGTTATGAATACCGTTGATTCTAGTCAGCTTAGCTATTAGCTCAGGCCGGTAGGATTGGGTCGATTGGGATATACCTTGGATTCTATCCAGCTTAGCTATTAGGTCAGGCCGATAGGATTGGGTGAATGGGGTTATGAATACCGTTGATTCTAGTCAGCTTAGCTATTAGCTCAGGCCGATAGGATTGGGTCGATTGGGATATACCTTGGATTCTATCAAGCTTAGCTATTAGGTCAGGTCGGTAGGATTGGGTCGATGGGAATATGAATACCTTGGATTCTATCCAGCTTAGCTAAGGTCATGCCGATAGGACTGGGTCGATGGGAATATAATACCTTGGATTCTATCAAGCTTAGCTAACAGATCAAGCCGATAGGATTGGGTTGGGTGGCTTGTGTGTAAAGCGCTTGCCTCCAAGTCAGGTTCATAATGTACATATTGAAAGTGTCGTTCACTGTTTGTGTAGATTTGCTAAACTATACATTTTTGGAAACGTTAGGAAATACTCAACATAAAAACCAATGTTTACATTTGTTTTTAGGTTCTTTTGAAAAAAATGGTTCTTTAATGTGACGTGACACATGAAAAGTCATTGGGTGTCACTTGCATCCTTCGCAATTCAGCACACCAGCTGCGAGTAAGGATGATTAGCCTCCCTAATTATTATTATTATTATATGAATACCGTGGATTCTATCCAGCTTAGCTATTAGGTCAGGCCGGTAGGATTGGGTCGATGGGAATATGAATACCTTGGATTCTATCCAGCTTAGCTAACAGATCAAGCCGATAGGATTGGGTTGGGTGGCTTGTGTGTAAAGCGCTTGCCTCCAAGTCAGGTTCATAATGTACATATTGAAAGTTTCGTTCACTGTTTGTGTAGATTTGCTAAACTATACATTTTTGGAAACGTTAGGAAATACTCAACATAAAAACCAATGTTTACATTTGTTTTTAGTTTCTTTAGAAAAAAATGGTTCTTTAATGTGACGTGACACATGAAAAGTCATTGGGTGTCACTTGCATCCTTCGCAATTCAGCACACCAGCTGCGAGTAAGGATGATTAGCCTCCGCAATTATTATTATTATATGAATACCGTGCATTCTATCCAGCTTAGCTATTAGGTCAGGCCGGTAGGTTTGGGTCGATGGGGTTATGAATACATTGGATTCTATCAAGCTTAGCTATTAGGTCTGGCCGATAGGATTGGGTCAATGGGGTTATGAATACCGTTGATTCTAGTCAGCTTAGCTATTAGCTCAGGCCGATAGGATTGGGTCGATTGGGATATACCTTGGATTCTATCCAGCTTAGCTATTAGGTCAGGCCGGTAGGATTGGGTCGATGGGAATATGAATACCTTGGATTCTATCCAGCTTAGCTAAGGTCAGGCCGATAGGACTGGGTCGATGAGAATATGAATACCTTGGATTCTATCCAGCTTAGCTAACAGATCAAGCCAATAGGATTGGGTTGGGTGGCTTGTGTGTAAAGCCCTTGCCTCCAAGTCAGGTTCATAATGTACATATTGAAAGTTTCGTTCACTGTTTGTGTAGATTTGCTAAACTATACATTTTTGGAAACGTTAGGAAATACTCAACATAAAAACCAATGTTTACATTTGTTTTTAGGTTCTTTTGAAAAAATGGTTCTTTAATGTGACGTGACACATGAAAAGTCATTGGGTGTCACTTGCATCCTTCACAATTCAGCACACCAGCAGCGAGTAAGGATGATTAGCCTCCCCAATTATTATTATTATATGAATACCGTGTATTCTATCCAGCTTAGCTATTAGGTCAGGCCGGTAGGATTGGGTCGATGGGGTTATGAATACATTGGATTCTATCAAGCTTAGCTATTAGGTCAGGCCGATAGGACTGGGTCGATGGGAATATAATACCTTGGATTCTATCAAGCTTAGCTAACAGATCAAGCCGATAGGATTGGGTTGGGTTGCTTGTGTGTAAAGCGCTTGCCTCTAAGTCAGGTTCATAATGTACATACTGAAAGTTTCGTTCACTGTTTGTGTAGATTTGCTAAACTATACATTTTTGAAAACGTTAGGAAATACTCAACATAAAAACCAATGTTTACATTTTTTTTTAGGTTCTTTTGAAAAAAATGGTTCTTTAATGTGACGTGACACATGAAAAGTCATTGGGTGTCACTTGCATCCTTCGCAATTCAGCACACCAGCTGCGAGTAAGGATGATTAGCCTCCCTAATTATTATTATTATATGAATACCGTGGATTCTATCCAGCTTAGCTATTAGGTCAGGCCGGTAGGATTGGGTCGATGGGGTTATGAATACATTGGATTCTATCAAGCTTAGCTATTAGGTCAGGCCGATAGGACTGGGTCGATGGGAATATAATACCTTGGATTCTATCAAGCTTAGCTAACAGATCAAGCCGATAGGATTGGGTTAGGTTGCTTGTGTGTAAAGCGCTTGCCTCTAAGTCAGGTTCATAATGTACATACTGAAAGTTTCGTTCACTGTTTGTGTAGATTTGCTAAACTATACATTTTTGAAAACGTTAGGAAATACTCAACATAAAAACCAATGTTTACATTTTTTTTTAGGTTCTTTTGAAAAAAATGGTTCTTTAATGTGACGTGACACATGAAAAGTCATTGGGTGTCACTTGCATCCTTCGCAATTCAGCACACCAGCTGCGAGTAAGGATGATTAGCCTCCCTAATTATTATTATTATATGAATACCGTGGATTCTATCCAGCTTAGCTATTAGGTCAGGCCGGTAGGATTGGGTCGATGGGGTTATGAATACCGTTGATTCTATTCAGCTTAGCCATTAGCTCAGGCCGATAGGATTGGGTCGACTGGGATATACCTTGGATTCTATCCAGCTTAATAGCTATTAGGTCAGGCCGGTAGGATTGGGTCGATGGGAATATGAATACCTTGGATTCTATCCAGCTTAGCTAACAGATCAAGCCGATAGGATTGGGTTCGGTGGCTTGTGTGTAAAGCGCTTGCCTCTAAGTCAGGTTCATAATGTACATATTGAAAGTTTCGTTCACTGTTTGTGTAGATTTGCTAAACTATACATTTTTGGAAACGTTAGAAAATACTCAACATAAAAACCAATGTTTACATTTGTTTTTAGGTTCTTTTGAAAAAAATGGTTCTTTAACGCGACGTGACACATGAAAAGTCATTGGGTGTCACTTGCATCCTTCGCAATTCAGCACACCAGCAGCGAGTAAGGATGATGAGCCTCCCCAATTATTATTATTATTATTTGAATACCGTGGATTCTATCCAGCTTAGCTATTAGGTCAGGCCGGTAGGATTGGGTCGATGGGAATATGAATACCTTGGATTCTATCAAGCTTAGCTATTAGGTCAGGCCGATAGGATTGGGTCAATGGGGTTATGAATACCGTTGATTCTAGTCAGCTTAGCTATTAGCTCAGGCCGATAGAATTGGGTCGATTGGGATATACCTTGGATTCTATCCAGCTTAGCTATTAGGTCAGGCCGGTAGGATTGGGTCGATGGGAATATGAATACCTTGGATTCTATCCAGCTTAGCTAACATATCAAGCCGATAGGATTGGGTTGGGTGGCTAATTGTGTGTAAAGCGCTTGCCTCCAAGTCAGGTTCATAATGTACATATAGAAAGTTTCGTTCACTGTTTGTGTAGATTTGCTAAACTATACATTTTTGGAAACGTTAGGAAATACTCAACATAAAAACCAATGTTTACATTTTTTTTTAGGTTCTTTTGAAAAAATGGTTCTTTAATGTGACGTGACACATGAAAAGTCATTGGGTGTCACTTGCATCCTTCGCAATTCAGCACACCAGCAGCGAGTAAGGATGATTAGCCTCCCCAATTATTATTATTATATGAATACCGTGGATTCTATCCAGCTTAGCTATTAGGACAGGCCGGTAGGATTGGGTCGATGGGAATATGAATACCTTGGATTCTATCCAGCTTAGCTAAGGTCAGGCCGATAGGACTGGGTCGATGGGAATATAATACCTTGGATTCTATCAAGCTGAGCTAACAGATCAAGCCGATAGGATTGGGTTGGGTGGCTTGTGTGTAAAGCGCTTGCCTCCAAGTCAGGTTCATAATGTACATATTGAAAGTTTCGTTCACTGTTTGTGTAGATTTGCTAAACTATACATTTTTGAAAACGTTAGGAAATACTCAACATAAAAACCAATGTTTACATTTGTTTTTAGGTTCTTTTGAAAAAAATGGTTCTTTAATGTGACGTGACACATGAAAAGTCATTGGGTGTCACTTGCATCCTTCGCAATTCAGAACACCAGCTGCGAGTAAGGATGATGAGCCTCCCCAATTATTATTATTATATGAATACCGTGTATTCTATCCAGCTTAGCTATTAGGTCAGGCCGGTAGGATTGGGTCGATGGGGTTATGAATACATTGGATTCTATCAAGCTTAGCTATTAGGTCAGGCCGATAGGACTGGGTCGATGGGAATATAATACCTTGGATTCTATCAAGCTTAGCTAACAGATCAAGCCGATAGGATTGGGTTGGGTTGCTTGTGTGTAAAGCCCTTGCCTCCAAGTCAGGTTCATAATGTACATATTGAAAGTGTCGTTCACTGTTTGTGTAGATTTGCTAAACTATACATTTTTGGAAACGTTAGGAAATACTCAACATAAAAACCAATGTTTACATTTGTTTTTAGGCTTTTTTGAAAAAATGATTCTTTAATGTGACGTGACACATGAAAAGTCATTGGGTGTCACTTGCATCCTTCGCAATTCAGCACACCAGCTGCGAGTAAGGATGATTAGCCTCCCCAATTATTATTATTATATGAATACCGTGGATTCTATCCAGCTTAGCTATTAGGACAGGCCGGTAGGATTGGGTCGATGGGAATATGAATACCTTGGATTCTATCCAGCTTAGCTAAGGTCAGGCCGATAGGACTGGGTCGATGGGAATATAATACCTTGCATTCTATCAAGCTGAGCTAACAGATCAAGCCGATAGGATTGGGTTGGGTTGCTTGTGTGTAAAGCCCTTGCCTCCAAGTCAGGTTCATAATGTACATATTGAAAGTGTCGTTCACTGTTTGTGTAGATTTGCTAAACTATACATTTTTGGAAACGTTAGGAAATACTCAACATAAAAACCAATGTTTACATTTGTTTTTAGGTTCTTTTGAAAAAATGGTTCTTTAATTGTGACGTGACACATGAAAAGTCATTGGGTGTCACTTGCATCCTTCACAATTCAGCACACCAGCAGCGAGTAAGGATGATTAGCCTCCCCAATTATTATTATTATATGAATACCGTGTATTCTATCCAGCTTAGCTATTAGGTCAGGCCGGTAGGATTGGGTCGATGGGGTTATGAATACATTGGATTCTATCAAGCTTAGCTATTAGGTCAGGCCGATAGGACTGGGTCGATGGGAATATAATACCTTGGATTCTATCAAGCTTAGCTAACAGATCAAGCCGATAGGATTGGGTTGGGTTGCTTGTGTGTAAAGCCCTTGCCTCCAAGTCAGGTTCATAATGTACATATTGAAAGTGTCGTTCACTGTTTGTGTAGATTTGCTAAACTATACATTTTTGGAAACGTTAGGAAATACTCAACATAAAAACCAATGTTTACATTTGTTTTTAGGTTTTTTTGAAAAAATGATTCTTTAATGTGACGTGACACATGAAAAGTCATTGGGTGTCACTTGCATCCTTCGCAATTCAGCACACCAGCTGCGAGTAAGGATGATTAGCCTCCCCAATTATTATTTTTATATGAATACCGTGTATTCTATCCAGCTTAGCTATTAGGTCAGGCCGGTAGGATTGGGTCGATTGGGATATACCTTGGATTCTATCCAGCTTAGCTATTAGGTCAGGCCGATAGGATTGGGTGAATGGGGTTATGAATACCGTTGATTCTAGTCAGCTTAGCTATTAGCTCAGGCCGACAGGATTGGGTCGATTGGGATATACCTTGGATTCTATCCAGCTTAGCTATTAGGTCAGGTCGGTAGGATTGGGTCGATGGGAATATGAATACCTTGGATTCTATCCAGCTTAGCTAAGGTCAGGCCGATAGGACTGGGTCGATGGGAATATAATACCTTGGATTCTATCAAGCTTAGCTAACAGATCAAGCCGATAGGATTGGGTTGGGTGGCTTGTGTGTAAAGCGCTTGCCTCCAAGTCAGGTTCATAATGTACATATTGAAAGTGTCGTTCACTGTTTGTGTAGATTTGCTAAACTATACATTTTTGGAAACGTTAGGAAATACTCAACATAAAAACCAATGTTTACATTTGTTTTTAGGTTCTTTTGAAAAAAATGGTTCTTTAATGTGACGTGACACATGAAAAGTCATTGGGTGTCACTTGCATCCTTCGCAATTCAGCACACCAGCTGCGAGTAAGGATGATTAGCCTCCCTAATTATTATTATTATATGAATAGCGTGGATTCTATCCAGCTTAGCTATTAGGTCAGGCCGGTAGGATTGGGTCGATGGGAATATGAATACCTTGGATTCTATCCAGCTTAGCTAACAGATCAAGCCGATAGGATTGGGTTGGGTGGCTTGTGTGTAAAGCGCTTGCCTCCAAGTCAGGTTCATAATGTACATATTGAAAGTTTCGTTCACTGTTTGTGTAGATTTGCTAAACTATACATTTTTGGAAACGTTAGGAAATACTCAACATAAAAACCAATGTTTACATTTGTTTTTAGTTTCTTTAGAAAAAAATTGTTCTTTAATGTGACGTGACACATGAAAAGTCATTGGGTGTCACTTGCATCCTTCGCAATTCAGCACACCAGCTGCGAGTAAGGATGATTAGCCTCCGCAATTATTATTATTATATGAATACCGTGCATTCTATCCAGCTTAGCTATTAGGTCAGGCCGGTAGGTTTGGGTCGATGGGGTTATGAATACATTGGATTCTATCAAGCTTAGCTATTAGGTCTGGCCGATAGGATTGGGTCAATGGGGTTATGAATACCGTTGATTCTAGTCAGCTTAGCTATTAGCTCAGGCCGATAGGATTGGGTCGATTGGGATATACCTTGGATTCTATCCAGCTTAGCTATTAGGTCAGGCCGGTAGGATTGGGTCGATGGGAATATGAATACCTTGGATTCTATCCAGCTTAGCTAAGGTCAGGCCGATAGGACTGGGTCGATGGGAATATGAATACCTTGGATTCTATCCAGCTTAGCTAACAGATCAAGCCAATAGGATTGGGTTGGGTGGCTTGTGTGTAAAGCCCTTGCCTCCAAGTCAGGTTCATAATGTACATATTGAAAGTTTCGTTCACTGTTTGTGTAGATTTGCTAAACTATACATTTTTGGAAACGTTAGGAAATACTCAACATAAAAACCGATGTTTACATTTGTTTTTAGGTTCTTTTGAAAAAATGGTTCTTTAATGCGACGTGACACATGAAAAATCATTGGGTGTCACTTGCATCCTTCGCAATTCAGCACACCAGCTGCGAGTAAGGATGATTAGCCTCCCCAATTATTATTATTATATGAATACCGTGGATTCTATCCAGCTTAGCTATTAGGTCAGGCCGGTAGGATTGGGTCGATGGGAATATAAATACTTTGGATTCTATCAAGCTTAGCTATTAGGTCAGGCCGATAGGACTGGGTCGATGGGAATATAATACCTTGGATTCTATCAAGCTTAGCTAACAGATCAAGCCGATAGGATTGGGTTGGGTGGCTTGTGTGTAAAGCGCTTGCCTCCAAGTCAGGTTCATAATGTACATAGGCCTATTGAAAGTTTCGTTCACTGTTTGTGTAGATTTGCTAAACTATACATTTTTGGAAACGTTAGGAAATACTCAACATAAAAACCAATGTTTACATTTGTTTTTAGGTTCTTTTGAAAAAATGGTTCTTTAATGTGACGTGACACATGAAAAGTCATTGGGTGTCACTTGCATCCTTCACAATTCAGCACACCAGCAGCGAGTAAGGATGATTAGCCTCCCCAATTATTATTATTATATGAATACCGTGTATTCTATCCAGCTTAGCTATTAGGTCAGGCCGGTAGGATTGGGTCGATGGGGTTATGAATACATTGGATTCTATCAAGCTTAGCTATTAGGTCAGGCCGATAGGACTGGGTCGATGGGAATATAATACCTTGGATTCTATCAAGCTTAGCTAACAGATCAAGCCGATAGGATTGGGTCGGGTTGCTTGTGTGTAAAGCGCTTGCCTCTAAGTCAGGTTCATAATGTACATACTGAAAGTTTCGTTCACTGTTTGTGTAGATTTGCTAAACTATACATTTTTGAAAACGTTAGGAAATACTCAACATAAAAACCAATGTTTACATTTTGTTTTAGGTTCTTTTGCAAAAAATGGTTCTTTAATGTGACGTGACACATGAAAAGTCATTGGGTGTCACTTGCATCCTTCGCAATTCAGCACACCAGCTGCGAGTAAGGATGATTAGCCTCCCTAATTATTATTATTATATGAATACCGTGGATTCTATCCAGCTTAGCTATTAGGTCAGGCCGATAGGATTGGGTCAATGGGGTTATGAATACCGTTGATTCTAGTCAGCTTAGCTATTAGCTCAGGCCGATAGAATTGGGTCGATTGGGATATACCTTGGATTCTATCCAGCTTAGCTATTAGGTCAGGCCGGTAGGATTGGGTCGATGGGAATATGAATACCTTGGATTCTATCCAGCTTAGCTAACATATCAAGCCGATAGGATTGGGTTGGGTGGCTAATTGTGTGTAAAGCGCTTGCCTCCAAGTCAGGTTCATAATGTACATTTAGAAAGTTTCGTTCACTGTTTGTGTAGATTTGCTAAACTATACATTTTTGGAAACGTTAGGAAATACTCAACATAAAAACCAATGTTTACATTTTTTTTTAGGTTCTTTTGAAAAAATGGTTCTTTAATGTGACGTGACACATGAAAAGTCATTGGGTGTCACTTGCATCCTTCGCAATTCAGCACACCAGCAGCGAGTAAGGATGATTAGCCTCCCCAATTATTATTATTATATGAATACCGTGGATTCTATCCAGCTTAGCTATTAGGACAGGCCGGTAGGATTGGGTCGATGGGAATATGAATACCTTGGATTCTATCCAGCTTAGCTAAGGTCAGGCCGATAGGACTGGGTCGATGGGAATATAATACCTTGGATTCTATCAAGCTGAGCTAACAGATCAAGCCGATAGGATTGGGTTGGGTGGCTTGTGTGTAAAGCGCTTGCCTCCAAGTCAGGTTCATAATGTACATATTGAAAGTTTCGTTCACTGTTTGTGTAGATTTGCTAAACTATACATTTTTGAAAACGTTAGGAAATACTCAACATAAAAACCAATGTTTACATTTGTTTTTAGGTTCTTTTGAAAAAAATGGTTCTTTAATGTGACGTGACACATGAAAAGTCATTGGGTGTCACTTGCATCCTTCGCAATTCAGCACACCAGTTGCGAGTAAGGATGATGAGCCTCCCCAATTATTATTATTATTATTTGAATACCGTGGATTCTATCCAGCTTAGCTATTAGGTCAGGCCGGTAGGATTGGGTCGATGGGAATATGAATACCTTGGATTCTATCAAGCTTAGCTATTAGGTCAAGCCGATAGGATTGGGTCAATGGGGTTATGAATACCGTTGATTCTAGTCAGCTTAGCTATTAGATCAGGCCGATAGGATTGGGTCGATTGGGATATACCTTGGATTCTATCCAGCTTAGCTACTAGGTCAGGCCGGTAGGATTGGGTCGATGGGAAAATAAATACCTTGGATTCTATCCAGCTTAGCTAAGGTCAGGCCGATAGGACTGGGTCGATGGGAATATAATACCTTGGATTCTATCAAGCTTAGCTAACAGATCAAGCCGATAGGATGGGGTTGGGTGGCTTGTGTGTAAAGCGCTTGCCTCCAAGTCAGGTTCATAATGTACATATTGAAAGTGTCGTTCACTGTTTGTGTAGATTTGCTAAACTATACATTTTTGGAAACGTTAGGAAATACTCAACATAAAAACCAATGTTTACATTTGTTATTAGGTTCTTTTGAAAAAAATGGTTCTTTAATGTGACGTGACACATGAAAAGTCATTGGGTGTCACTTGCATCCTTCGCAATTCAGCACACCAGCTGCGAGTAAGGATGATGAGCCTCCCCAATTATTATTATTATTATTTGAATACCGTGGATTCTATCCAGCTTAGCTATTAGGTCAGGCCGGTAGGATTGGGTCGATGGGAATATGAATACCTTGGATTCTATCCAGCTTAGCTAACAGATCAAGCCGATAGGATTGGGTTGGGTGGCTTGTGTGTAAAGCGCTTGCCTCCAAGTCAGGTTCATAATGTACATATTGAAAGTTTCGTTCACTGTTTGTGTAGATTTGCTAAACTATACATTTTTAGAAACGTTAGGAAATACTCAACATAAAAACCAATGTTTACATTTGTTTTTAGGTTCTTTTGAAAAAATGGTTCTTTAATGTGACGTGACACATGAAAAGTCATTGGGTGTCACTTGCATCCTTCGCAATTCAGCACACCAGCTGCGAGTAAGGATGATTAGCCTCCCCAATTATTATTATTATATGAATACCGTGGATTCTATCCAGCTTAGCTATTAGGTCAGGCCGGTAGGATTGGGTCGATGGGAATATGAATACATTGGATTCTATCAAGCTTAGCTATTAGGTCAAGCCGATAGGATTGGGTCAATGGGGTTATGAATACCGTTGATTCTTGTCAGCTTAGCTATTAGATCAGGCCGATAGGATTGGGTCGATTGGGATATACCTTGGATTCTATCCAGCTTAGCTATTAGGTCAGGCCGGTAGGATTGGGTCGATGGGAATATAAATACCTTGGATTCTATCCAGCTTAGCTAAGGTCAGGCCGATAGGACTGGGTCGATGGGAATATAATACCTTGGATTCTATCAAGCTTAGCTAACAGATCAAGCCGATAGGATGGGGTTGGGTGGCTTGTGTGTAAAGCGCTTGCCTCCAATTCAGGTTCATAATGTACATATTGAAAGTGTCGTTCACTGTTTGTGTAGATTTGCTAAACTATACATTTTTGGAAACGTTAGGAAATACTCAACATAAAAACCAATGTTTACATTTGTTTTTAGGTTCTTTTGAAAAAAATGGTTCTTTAATGTGACGTGACACATGAAAAGTCATTGGGTGTCACTTGCATCCTTCACAATTCAGCACACCAGCAGCGAGTAAGGATGATTAGCCTCCCCAATTATTATTATTATATGAATACCGTGGATTCTATCCAGCTTAGCTATTAGGTCAGGCCGGTAGGATTGGGTCGATGGGGTTATGAATACATTGGATTCTATCAAGCTTAGCTATTAGGTCAGGCCGATAGGACTGGGTCGATGGGAATATAATACCTTGGATTCTATCAAGCTTAGCTAACAGATCAAGCCGATAGGATTGGGTTGGGTTGCTTGTGTGTAAAGCCCTTGACTCCAAGTCAGGTTCATAATGTACATATTGAAAGTGTCGTTCACTGTTTGTGTAGATTTGCTAAACTATACATTTTTGGAAACGTTAGGAAATACTCAACATAAAAACCAATGTTTACATTTGTTTTTAGGTTCTTTTGAAAAAATGATTCTTTAATGTGACGTGACACATAAAAAGTCATTGGGTGTCACTTGCATCCTTCGCAATTCAGCACACCAGCTGCGAGTAAGGATGATTAGCCTCCCCAATTATTATTATTATATGAATACCGTGGATTCTATCCAGCTTAGCTATTAGGTCAGGCCGATAGGACTGGGTCGATGGGAATATAATACCTTGGATTCTATCAAGCTTAGCTAACAGATCAAGCCGATAGGATGGGGTTGGGTGGCTTGTGTGTAAAGCGCTTGCCTCCAAGTCAGGTTCATAATGTACATATTGAAAGTGTCGTTCACTGTTTGTGTAGATTTGCTAAACTATACATTTTTGGAAACGTTAGGAAATACTCAACATAAAAACCAATGTTTACATTTGTTTTTAGGTTCTTTTGAAAAAATGGTTCTTTAATGTGACGTGACACATGAAAAGTCATTGGGTGTCACTTGCATCCTTCGCAATTCAGCACACCAGCTGCGAGTAAGGATGATTAGCCTCCCTAATTATTATTATTATATGAATACCGTGGATTCTATCCAGCTTAGCTATTAGGTCAGGCCGGTAGGATTGGGTCGATGGGAATATGAATACCTTGGATTCTATCCAGCTTAGCTAACAGATCAAGCCAATAGGATTGGGTTGGGTGGCTTGTGTGTAAAGCCCTTGCCTCCAAGTCAGGTTCATAATGTACATATTGAAAGTTTCGTTCACTGTTTGTGTAGATTTGCTAAACTATACATTTTTGGAAACGTTAGGAAATACTCAACATAAAAACCGATGTTTACATTTGTTTTTAGGTTCTTTTGAAAAAAATGGTTCTTTAATGTGACGTGACACATGAAAAGTCATTGGGTGTCACTTGCATCCTTCGCAATTCAGCACACCAGCTGCGAGTAAGGATGATGAGCCTCCCCAATTATTATTATTATTATTTGAATACCGTGGATTCTATCCAGCTTAGCTATTAGGTCAGGCCGGTAGGATTGGGTCGATGGGAATATGAATACCTTGGATTCTATCCAGCTTAGCTAACAGATCAAGCCGATAGGATTGGGTTGGGTGGCTTGTGTGTAAAGCGCTTGCCTCCAAGTCAGGTTCATAATGTACATATTGAAAGTTTCGTTCAATGTTTGTGTAGATTTGCTAAACTATACATTTTTAGAAACGTTAGGAAATACTCAACATAAAAACCAATGTTTACATTTGTTTTTAGGTTCTTTTGAAAAAATGGTTCTTTAATGTGACGTGACACATGAAAAGTCGTTGGGTGTCACTTGCATCCTTCGCAATTCAGCACACCAGCTGCGAGTAAGGATGATTAGCCTCCCCAATTATTATTATTATATGAATACCGTGGATTCTATCCAGCTTAGCTATTAGGTCAGGCCGGTAGGATTGGGTCGATGGGAATATGAATACATTGGATTCTATCAAGCTTAGCTATTAGGTCAAGCCGATAGGATTGGGTCAATGGGGTTATGAATACCGTTGATTCTAGTCAGCCTAGCTATTAGATCAGGCCGATAGGATTGGGTCGATTGGGATATACCTTGGATTCTATCCAGCTTAGCTATTAGGTCAGGCCGGTAGGATTGGGTCGATGGGAATATAAATACCTTGGATTCTATCCAGCTTAGCTAAGGTCAGGCCGATAGGACTGGGTCGATGGGAATATAATACCTTGGATTCTATCAAGCTTAGCTAACAGATCAAGCCGATAGGATGGGGTTGGGTGGCTTGTGTGTAAAGCGCTTGCCTCCAATTCAGGTTCATAATGTACATATTGAAAGTGTCGTTCACTGTTTGTGTAGATTTGCTAAACTATACATTTTTGGAAACGTTAGGAAATACTCAACATAAAAACCAATGTTTACATTTGTTTTTAGGTTCTTTTGAAAAAAATGGTTCTTTAATGTGACGTGACACATGAAAAGTCATTGGGTGTCACTTGCATCCTTCACAATTCAGCACACCAGCAGCGAGTAAGGATGATTAGCCTCCCCAATTATTATTATTATATGAATACCGTGGATTCTATCCAGCTTAGCTATTAGGTCAGGCCGGTAGGATTGGGTCGATGGGGTTATGAATACATTGGATTCTATCAAGCTTAGCTATTAGGTCAGGCCGATAGGACTGGGTCGATGGGAATATAATACCTTGGATTCTATCAAGCTTAGCTAACAGATCAAGCCGATAGGATTGGGTTGGGTTGCTTGTGTGTAAAGCCCTTGCCTCCAAGTCAGGTTCATAATGTACATATTGAAAGTGTCGTTCACTGTTTGTGTAGATTTGCTAAACTATACATTTTTGGAAACGTTAGGAAATACTCAACATAAAAACCAATGTTTACATTTGTTTTTAGGTTCTTTTGAAAAAATGATTCTTTAATGTGACGTGACACATGAAAAGTCATTGGGTGTCACTTGCATCCTTCGCAATTCAGCACACCAGCTGCGAGTAAGGATGATTAGCCTCCCCAATTATTATTATTATATGAATACCGTGGATTCTATCCAGCTTAGCTATTAGGTCAGGCCGATAGGACTGGGTCGATGGGAATATAATACCTTGGATTCTATCAAGCTTAGCTAACAGATCAAGCCGATAGGATGGGGTTGGGTGGCTTGTGTGTAAAGCGCTTGCCTCCAAGTCAGGTTCATAATGTACATATTGAAAGTGTCGTTCACTGTTTGTGTAGATTTGCTAAACTATACATTTTTGGAAACGTTAGGAAATACTCAACATAAAAACCAATGTTTACATTTGTTTTTAGGTTCTTTTGAAAAAATGGTTCTTTAATGTGACGTGACACATGAAAAGTCATTGGGTGTCACTTGCATCCTTCGCAATTCAGCACACCAGCTGCGAGTAAGGATGATTAGCCTCCCTAATTATTATTATTATATGAATACCGTGGATTCTATCCAGCTTAGCTATTAGGTCAGGCCGGTAGGATTGGGTCGATGGGAATATGAATACCTTGGATTCTATCCAGCTTAGCTAACAGATCAAGCCGATAGGATTGGGTTGGGTGGCTTGTGTGTAAAGCGCTTGCCTCCAAGTCAGGTTCATAATGTACATATTGAAAGTTTCGTTCACAGTTTGTGTAGATTTGCTAAACTATACATTTTTGGAAACGTTAGGAAATACTCAACATAAAAACCAATGTTTACATTTGTTTTTAGGTTCTTTTGAAAAAAATGGTTCTTTAATGTGACGTGACACATGAAAAGTCATTGGGTGTCACTTGCATCCTTCGCAATTCAGCACACCAGCTGCGAGTAAGGATGATTAGCCTCCCCAATTATTATTATTATATGAATACCGTGGATTCTATCCAGCTTAGCTATTAGGTCAGGCCGGTAGGTTTGGGTCGATGGGGTTATGAATACATTGGATTCTATCAAGCTTAGCTATTAGGTCTGGCCGATAGGATTGGGTCAATGGGGTTATGAATACCGTTGATTCTAGTCAGCTTAGCTATTAGCTCAGGCCGATAGGATTGGGTCGATTGGGATATACCTTGGATTCTATCCAGCTTAGCTATTTGGTCAGGCCGGTAGGATTGGGTCGATGGGAATATGAATACCTTGGATTCTATCCAGCTTAGCTAAGGTCAGGCCGATAGGACTGGGTCGATGGGAATATAATACCTTGGATTCTATCAAGCTTAGCTAACAGATCAAGCCGATAGGATTGGGTTGGGTTGCTTGTGTGTAAAGCCCATGCCTCCAAGTCAGGTTCATAATATACATTGAAAGTTTCGTTCACTGTTTGTGTAGATTTGCTAAACTATACATTTTTGGAAACGTTAGGAAATACTCAACATAAAAACCAATGTTTACATTTGTTTTTAGGTTCTTTTGAAAAAAATGGTTCTTTAATGTGACGTGACACATGAAAAGTCATTGGGTGTCACTTGCATCCTTCACAATTCAGCACACCAGCAGCGAGTAAGGATGATTAGCCTCCCCAATTATTATTATTATATGAATACCGTGGATTCTATCCAGCTTAGCTATTAGGTCAGGCCGGTAGGATTGGGTCGATGGGGTTATGAATACATTGGATTCTATCAAGCTTAGCTATTAGGTCAGGCCGATAGGACTGGGTCGATGGGAATATAATACCTTGGATTCTATCAAGCTTAGCTAACAGATCAAGCCGATAGGATTGGGTTGGGTTGCTTGTGTGTAAAGCCCTTGCCTCCAAGTCAGGTTCATAATGTACATATTGAAAGTGTCGTTCACTGTTTGTGTAGATTTGCTAAACTATACATTTTTGGAAACGTTAGGAAATACTCAACATAAAAACCAATGTTTACATTTGTTTTTAGGTTCTTTTGAAAAAATGATTCTTTAATGTGACGTGACACATGAAAAGTCATTGGGTGTCACTTGCATCCTTCGCAATTCAGCACACCAGCTGCGAGTAAGGATGATTAGCCTCCCCAATTATTATTATTATATGAATACCGTGGATTCTATCCAGCTTAGCTATTAGGTCAGGCCGGTTGGATTGGGTCGATGGGGTTATGAATACATTGGATTCTATCAAGCTTAGCTATTAGGTCAGGCCGATAGGACTGGGTCGATGGGAATATAATACCTTGGATTCTATCAAGCTTAGCTAACAGATCAAGCCGATAGGATTGGGTTGGGTGGCTTGTGTGTAAAGCGCTTGCCTCTAAGTCGGGTTCATAATGTACATATTGAAAGTTTCGTTCACTGTTTGTGTAGATTTGCTAAACTATACATTTTTGGAAACGTTAGGAAATACTCAACATAAAAACCAATGTTTACATTTGTTTTTAGGTTCTTTTGAAAAAAATGGTTCTTTAATGTGACGTGACACATGAAAAGTCATTGGGTGTCACTTGCATCCTTCGCAATTCAGCACACCAGCGGCGAGTAAGGATGATTAGCCTCCCCAATTATTATTATTATATGAATACTGTGTATTCTATCCAGCTTAGCTATTAGGTCAGGCCGGTAGGATTGGGTCGATGGGGTTATGAATACATTGGATTCTATCAAGCTTAGCTATTAGGTCAGGCCGATAGGACTGGGTCGATGGGAATATAATACCTTGGATTCTATCAAGCTTAGCTAACAGATCAAGCCGATAGGATTGGGTTGGGTTGCTTGTGTGTAAAGCCCTTGCCTCCAAGTCAGGTTCATAATGTACATATTGAAAGTGTCGTTCACTGTTTGTGTAGATTTGCTAAACTATACATTTTTGGAAACGTTAGGAAATACTCAACATAAAAACCAATGTTTACATTTGTTTTTAGGTTCTTTTGAAAAAAATGGTTCTTTAATGTGACGTGACACATGAAAAGTCATTGGGTGTCACTTGCATCCTTCGCAATTCAGCACACCAGCGGCGAGTAAGGATGATTAGCCTCCCCAATTATTATTATTATATGAATACTGTGTATTCTATCCAGCTTAGCTATTAGGTCAGGCCGGTAGGATTGGGTCGATGGGGTTATGAATACATTGGATTCTATCAAGCTTAGCTATTAGGTCAGGCCGATAGGACTGGGTCGATGGGAATATAATACCTTGGATTCTATCAAGCTTAGCTAACAGATCAAGCCGATAGGATTGGGTTGGGTTGCTTGTGTGTAAAGCCCTTGCCTCCAAGTCAGGTTCATAATGTACATATTGAAAGTGTCGTTCACTGTTTGTGTAGATTTGCTAAACTATACATTTTTGGAAACGTTAGGAAATACTCAACATAAAAATCAATGTTTACATTTGTTTTTAGGTTCTTTTGAAAAAATGATTCTTTAATGTGACGTGACACATGAAAAGTCATTGGGTGTCACTTGCATCCTTCGCAATTCAGCACACCAGCTGCGAGTAAGGATGATTAGCCTCCCCAATTATTATTTTTATACAGATCAAGCCGATAGGATTGGGTTGGGTGGCTTGTGTGTAAAGCGCTTGCCTCTAAGTCGGGTTCATAATGTACATATTGAAAGTTTCGTTCACTGTTTGTGTAGATTTGCTAAACTATACATTTTTGGAAACGTTAGGAAATACTCAACATAAAAACCAATGTTTACATTTGTTTTTAGGTTCTTTTGAAAAAAATGGTTCTTTAATGTGACGTGACACATGAAAAGTCATTGGGTGTCACTTGCATCCTTCGCAATTCAGCACACCAGCTGCGAGTAAGGATGATTAGCCTCCCCAATTATTATTATTATATGAATACCATGGATTCTATCCAGCTTAGCTATTAGGTCAGGCCGATAGGATTGGGTCAATGGGGTTATGAATACCGTTGATTCTAGTCAGCTTAGCTATTAGCTCAGGCCGATAGAATTGGGTCGATTGGGATATACCTTGGATTCTATCCAGCTTAGCTATTAGGTCAGGCCGGTAGGATTGGGTCGATGGGGTTATGAATACATTGGATTCTATCCAGCTTAGCTATTAGGTCAGGCCGATAGGACTGGGTCGATGGGAATATAATACCTTGGATTCTATCAAGCTTACAATGTAGCTAACAGATCAAGCCTATAGGATTGGGTTGGGTGGCTTGTGTGTAAAGCGCTTGCCTCTAAGTCAGGTTCATAATGTACATACTGAAAGTTTCGTTCACTGTTTGTGTAGATTTGCTAAACTATACATTTTTGAAAACGTTAGGAAATACTCAACATAAAAACCAATTTTTAGCTGTTTCGTTTTTCCACCGAAACAGCTTTTGTTTTCGTTAAAGTTTTTTTTTTTCTTTTTTTTTTTTTTAGCTGTTTCGGCACTTCAGCCGAAACAGCTATTGTATTCGTTCTGATTTTTTTTTTTTTTCTTTTTTTTTTTTTTTTTTTTTTTTTTCTCCTTCAGACTCTTCTCCATAGTGTTTGTACACGTTTTTTGTTCGGACAATACACTTTGGCACTTTGGTAAATCCGATCGACTTGAGACTTGGCCTACTCTTAGACCACCACCCATAGATGATCCTAGAAGAAATTCGTCGCGATTACGTCTTTCAAGGTCACGTGACGTCACATTAAAGGTTCAATTTTTCCCCATAGGTTTTGTACACGTTTTTCTTCAGACTATTGACTTTGACACTTTGGTAAATCTGACCGACTTGAGACTTGGCACACATTTAGACCACCACCCACAGATAGCCCTTGAAGAAATTCGGCACGATTGCGTCATTCAAGGTCACGTGACGTGACGTTAAAGGTGCAACTTTTTCCCCCATAGGGTTTGTACACGTTTTTCTTCAGACTATTGACTTTGACACTTTCGTAAATTTGATCGACTTGAAACTTAGCACACACCTCGACCACCTTCTCCAGGAGGGCCAAGGGGAAAATGGTCATGATGACGTCATCGGGGGGGCATGTGACGTCACATTAAAGGTTTAGTTTTTAAGACCCTCTATCTCTAGAAGTGCATGTCCGATTGGGGTCAAACTTGGTATGCAAGTATTCCAGGATGTGTTACAGACGAAAAAAAAATGACATCATGATGACGTCATCGTGGGTCATGTGACGTCACATTAAAGGTTTAGTTTTTAAGACCCTCTATCTCTAGAAGTGCATGTCCGATTGGGGTCAAACTTGGTATGCAAGTATTCCAGGATGTGTTACAGACGAAAATTAAGATGACATCATGATGTCATCATCGGGTATCATGTGACGTCACATTAAAGGTTCAATTTTCCCCATAGGATTTGTACACGTTTTTTTCAACTAATATATATTTGGCACTTGTGTAAATCCAATCGACTTCAGACTTGGCACACACATAGACAACTACACACACATATTGAAAATAACGTTAGACAATCGAAACAGCTCTGTGTTTGTCCACAAACACATGTCTAGTTTTTTTTTGTTTTTTTTCCACTTTCAGTGTTTTTACCCATAGGATTTACACACGTTTGTTCTGCCAATACACTTTGGCACTTTGCTAAATCCAATCGACTTGAGACTTGGTATACACTTAGACCTCCACCCACAGATGGTCCTAGAAGAAATTTGGCTCGATTGCGTCATTCAAGGTCACGTGACGTCACGTTAAAGGTTTAATTTTCCCCATAGGTTTTGTACACGTTTTTCTTCAGACTATTGACTTTGGCACTTCGGTAAATCCGACCGACTTGAAACTTGGCATACACTTAGAATACCACCCCCAGATGTTTCTGAAATAAATATGGCACGATTGCGTCATTCAAGGTCACGTGACGTGAAGTTAAAGGTGCAATTTCTTTCCCCATAGGGTTTGTACACGTTTTTCTTTAGACTATTGACTTTGACACTTTCGTGAATTTTATCGACTTCAGACTTAGCACATAACTCGACCACCATCACCAGGAGGGCCAAGGGAAAAATCGTAATAATGACGTCATCGTGGGTCATGTGACGTCACATTAAAGGTTTAGTTTTAAGGACCCTCTATCTCTAGAAGTACATGTCCGATTGGGGTCAAACTTGGTATGCAAGTATTCCAGGATGTGTTACAGACGAAAATGAAGATGACATCATGATGACATCATCGGGTATCATGTGACGTCACATTAAAGGTTCAATTTTTCTCCATAGGATTTGTACATGTTTTTTTCAACTAATTTATCTTTTGCACTTGTGTAAATCCAATCGACTTCAGACTTGGCACACACATAGACCTATAGCACACATATTGAAAGTAACGTTAGACAGTCGAAACAGCTCTGTGTTTGTCCACAAACACATGTCTAGTTTTTTTTTTTTTTTTTTTTTTTTCCACTTTCAGTGTTTTTACCCATAGGATTTACACACGTTTGTTCTGCCAATACACTTTGGCACTTTGCTGAATCCAATCGACTTGAGACTTGGTATACACTTAGACCTCCACCCACAGATGGTCCTAGAAGAAATTTGGCTCGATTGCGTCATTCAAGGTCACGTGACGTCACGTTAAAGGTTTAATTTTCCCCATAGGTTTTGTACACGTTTTTCTTCAGACTATTGACTTTGGCACTTCGGTAAATCCGACCGACTTGAAACTTGGCATACACTTAGAATACCACCCCCAGATGTTTCTGAAATAAATATGGCACGATTGCGTCATTCAAGGTCACGTGACGTGAAGTTAAAGGTGCAATTTTTTTCCCCATAGGGTTTGTACACGTTTCTCTTTAGACTATTGACTTTGACACTTTCGTGAATTTTATCGACTTCAGACTTAGCACATAACTCGACCACCATCACCAGGAGGGCCAAGGGAAAAATCGTAATAATGACGTCATCGTGGGTCATGTGACGTCACATTAAAGGTTTAGTTTTAAGGACCCTCTATCTCTAGAAGTACATGTCCGATTGGGGTCAAACTTGGTATGCAAGTATTCCAGGATGTGTTACAGACGAAAATTAAGATGACATCATGATGACATCATCGGGTATCATGTGACGTCACATTAAAGGTGCAGTTTTTCCCATAGGATTTGTACACGTTTTTCTTCAAAATATTGAATTTGACACTTCTGTCAATTCGATCGACTTGAGACTTAGCACAGACCTCGACCACCATCCTTAGGAGGGTCAAGAACAAAATAATCAAGATGACGTCATCGGGGGTCATGTGACGTCACATTAAAGGTGTAGTTTTTAAGACCGTCTAACTCTGAAAGTACAAGTCCGGTTGGGGTAAAACTTGGTTTGCAAGTATTCGAGGATGTGTTATAGACAAAAAATAGGAAGACGTAATTATGACATCATCGGGTGTCATGTGACGTCACATTAAAGGTTCAATTTTCTCCATAGGTTTTGTACACGTTTTTCTTCAGACTATTGAATTTGACAATTTGGTAAATCCGATCGACTTCAGACTTGGCACACATCTCGACCACCATACCCAGGAGGGCCAAGGGGGAAATCGTCAGGATGACGTCATCGTGGGTCATATGACGTCACATTAAAGGGGCAGATTTTAGGACCCTCTATCTCTGGAAGTACATGTCTGATTGGGGCCAAACTTGGTATGCAAGTATTCCAGAATGTGTAAAAGACGAAAATTAAGATGACATCATGATGACATCATCGGGATTTCAGACTTGGCACACACATAATGAAAGTTATCTTAGACATCCGAAACAGCTCTGTGTTTGTCCACAAACACATGTCTAGTTACATTTGTTTTTAGGTTCTTTTGAAAAAAATGGTTCTTTAATGTGACGTGACACATGAAAAGTCATTGGGTGTCACTTGCATCCTTCGCAATTCAGCACACCAGCTGCGAGTAAGGATGATTAGCCTCCCTAATTATTATTATTATATGAATACCGTGGATTCTATCCAGCTTAGCTATTAGGTCAGGCCGGTAGGATTGGGTCAATGGGGTTATGAATACCGTTGATTCTATTCAGCTTAGCTATTAGATCAGGCCGATAGGATTGGGTCGATTGGGATATACCTTGGATTCTATCCAGCTTAGCTATTATGTCAGGCCGGTAGGATTGGGTCGATGGGAATATAAATACCTTGGATTCTATCCAGCTTAGCTAAGGTCAGGCCGATAGGACTGGGTCGATGGGAATATAATACCTTGTATTCTATCAAGCTTAGTTAACAGATCAAGCCGATAGGATGGGGTTGGGTGGCTTGTGTGTAAAGCGCTTGCCTCCAAGTCAGGTTCATAATGTACATATTGAAAGTGTCGTTCACTGTTTGGGTAGATTTGCTAAACTATACATTTTTGGAAACATTAGGAAATACTCAACATAAAAACCAATGTTTACATTTGTTTTTAGGTTCTTTTGAAAAAATGGTGCTTTAATGTGACGTGACACATGAAAAGTCATTGGGTGTCACTTGCATCCTTCGCAATTCAGCACACCAGCTGCGAGTAAGGATGATTAGCCTCCCCAATTATTATTATTATATGAATACCTTGGATTCTATCCAGCTTAGCTAACAGATCAAGCCGATAGGATTGGGTTGGGTGGCTTGTGTGTAAAGCGCTTGCCTCCAAGTCAGGTTCATAATGTACATATTGAAAGTTTCGTTCACTGTTTGTGTAGATTTGCTAAACTATACATTTTTGGAAACGTTAGGAAATACTCAACATAAAAAACAATGTTTACATTTGTTTTTAAGTTCTTTTGAAAAAATGGTTCTTTAATGTGACGTGACACATGAAAAGTCATTGGGTGTCACTTGCATCCTTCGCAATTCAGCACACCAGCTGCGAGTAAGGATGATTAGCCTCCCTAATTATTATTATTCTATGAATACCGTGGATTCTATCCAGCTTAGCTATTAGGTCAGGCCGGTAGGATTGGGTCGATGGGAATATGAATACCTTTGATTCTATCCAGCTTAGCTAACAGATCAAGCCGATAGGATTGGGTTGGGTGGCTTGTGTGTAAAGCGCTTGCCTCCAAGTCAGGTTCATAATGTACATATTGAAAGTTTCGTTCACTGTTTGTGTAGATTTGCTAAACTATACACTTTTGGAAACGTTAGGAAATACTCAATATAAAAACCAATGTTTACATTTGTTTTTAGGTTCTTTTGAAAAAATGGTTCTTTAATGCGAGGTGACACATGAAAAATCATTGGGTGTCACTTGCATCCTTCGCAATTCAGCACACCAGCTGCGAGTAAGGATGATTAGCCTCCCCAATTATTATTATTATATGAATACCGTGGATTCTATCCAGCTTAGCTATTAGGTCAGGCCGGTAGGATTGGGTCGATTGGGATATACCTTGGATTCTATCCAGCTTAGCTATTAGGTCAGGCCGGTAGGATTGGGTCGATGGGAATATGAATACCTTTGATTCTATCCAGCTTAGCTAACAGATCAAGCCGATAGGATTGGGTTGGGTGGCTTGTGTGTAAAGCGCTTGCCTCCAAGTCAGGTTCATAATGTACATATTGAAAGTTTCGTTCACTGTTTGTGTAGATTTGCTAAACTATACATTTTTGGAAACGTTAGGAAATACTCAACATAAAAACCAATGTTTACATTTGTTTTTAGGTTCTTTTGAAAAAATGGTTCTTTAATGCGACGTGACACATGAAAAATCATTGGGTGTCACTTGCATCCTTCGCAATTCAGCACACCAGCTGCGAGTAAGGATGATTAGCCTCCCCAATTATTATTATTATATGAATACCGTGGATTCTATCCAGCTTAGCTATTAGGTCAGGCCGGTAGGAATGGGTCGATTGGGATATACCTTGGATTCTATCCAGCTTAGCTATTAGGTCAGGCCGATAGGATTGGGTCAATGGGGTTATGAATACCGTTGATTCTAGTCAGCTTAGCTATTAGCTCAGGCCGATAGGATTGGGTCGATTGGGATATACCTTGGATTCTATCCAGCTTAGCTATTAGGTCAGGTCGGTAGGATTGGGTCGATGGGAATATGAATACCTTGGATTCTATCCAGCTTAGCTAAGGTCAGGCCGATAGGACTGGGTCGATGGGAATATAATACCTTGGATTCTATCAAGCTTAGCTAACAGATCAAGCCGATAGGATTGGGTTGGGTGGCTTGTGTGTAAAGCGCTTGCCTCCAAGTCAGGTTCATAATGTACATATTGAAAGTGTCGTTCACTGTTTGTGTAGATTTGCTAAACTATACATTTTTGGAAACGTTAGGAAATACTCAACATAAAAACCAATGTTTACATTTGTTTTTAGGTTCTTTTGAAAAAAATGGTTCCTTAATGTGACGTGACACATGAAAAGTCATTGGGTGTCACTTGCATCCTTCGCAATTCAGCACACCAGCTGCGAGTAAGGATGATTAGCCTCCCTAATTATTATTATTATATGAATACCGTGGATTCTATCCAGCTTAGCTATTAGGTCAGGCCGGTAGGATTGGGTCGATGGGAATATGAATACCTTGGATTCTATCCAGCTTAGCTAACAGATCAAGCCGATAGGATTGGGTTGGGTGGCTTGTGTGTAAAGCGCTTGCCTCCAAGTCAGGTTCATAATGTACATATTGAAAGTTTCGTTCACTGTTTGTGTAGATTTGCTAAACTATACATTTTTGGAAACGTTAGGAAATACTCAACATAAAAACCAATGTTTACATTTGTTTTTAGGTTCTTTAGAAAAAAATGGTTCTTTAATGTGACGTGACACATGAAAAGTCATTGGGTGTCACTTGCATCCTTCGCAATTCAGCACACCAGCTGCGAGTAAGGATGATTAGCCTCCCCAATTATTATTATTATATGAATACCGTGGATTCTATCCAGCTTAGCTATTAGGTCAGGCCGGTAGGATTGGGTCGATTGGGATATACCTTGGATTCTATCCAGCTTAGCTATTAGGTCAGGCCGGTAGGATTGGGTCGATGGGAATATGAATACCTTTGATTCTATCCAGCTTAGCTAACAGATCAAGCCGATAGGATTGGGTTGGGTGGCTTGTGTGTAAAGCGCTTGCCTCCAAGTCAGGTTCATAATGTACATATTGAAAGTTTCGTTCACTGTTTGTGTAGATTTGCTAAACTATACATTTTTGGAAACGTTAGGAAATACTCAACATAAAAACCAATGTTTACATTTGTTTTTAGGTTCTTTTGAAAAAATGGTTCTTTAATGCGACGTGACACATGAAAAATCATTGGGTGTCACTTGCATCCTTCGCAATTCAGCACACCAGCTGCGAGTAAGGATGATTAGCCTCCCCAATTATTATTATTATATGAATACCGTGGATTCTATCCAGCTTAGCTATTAGGTCAGGCCGGTAGGATTGGGTCGATTGGGATATACCTTGGATTCTATCCAGCTTAGCTATTAGGTCAGGCCGATAGGATTGGGTCAATGGGGTTATGAATACCGTTGATTCTAGTCAGCTTAGCTATTAGCTCAGGCCGATAGGATTGGGTCGATTGGGATATACCTTGGATTCTATCCAGCTTAGCTATTAGGTCAGGTCGGTAGGATTGGGTCGATGGGAATATGAATACCTTGGATTCTATCCAGCTTAGCTAAGGTCAGGCCGATAGGACTGGGTCGATGGGAATATAATACCTTGGATTCTATCAAGCTTAGCTAACAGATCAAGCCAATAGGATTGGGTTGGGTGGCTTGTGTGTAAAGCGCTTGCCTCCAAGTCAGGTTCATAATGTACATATTGAAAGTTTCGTTCACTGTTTGTGTAGATTTGCTAAACTATACATTTTTGGAAACGTTAGGAAATACTCAACATAAAAACCAATGTTTACATTTGTTTTTAGGTTCTTTTGAAAAAATGGTTCTTTAATGCGACGTGACACATGAAAAATCATTGGGTGTCACTTGCATCCTTCGCAATTCAGCACACCAGCTGCGAGTAAGGATGATTAGCCTCCCCAATTATTATTATTATATGAATACCGTGGATTCTATCCAGCTTAGCTATTAGGTCAGGCCGGTAGGAATGGGTCGATTGGGATATACCTTGGATTCTATCCAGCTTAGCTATTAGGTCAGGCCGATAGGATTGGGTCAATGGGGTTATGAATACCGTTGATTCTAGTCAGCTTAGCTATTAGCTCAGGCCGATAGGATTGGGTCGATTGGGATATACCTTGGATTCTATCCAGCTTAGCTATTAGGTCAGGTCGGTAGGATTGGGTCGATGGGAATATGAATACCTTGGATTCTATCCAGCTTAGCTAAGGTCAGGCCGATAGGACTGGGTCGATGGGAATATAATACCTTGGATTCTATCAAGCTTAGCTAACAGATCAAGCCGATAGGATTGGGTTGGGTGGCTTGTGTGTAAAGCGCTTGCCTCCACGTCAGGTTCATAATGTACATATTGAAAGTGTCGTTCACTGTTTGTGTAGATTTGCTAAACTATACATTTTTGGAAACGTTAGGAAATACTCAACATAAAAACCAATGTTTACATTTGTTTTTAGGTTCTTTTGAAAAAAATGGTTCCTTAATGTGACGTGACACATGAAAAGTCATTGGGTGTCACTTGCATCCTTCGCAATTCAGCACACCAGCTGCGAGTAAGGATGATTAGCCTCCCTAATTATTATTATTATATGAATACCGTGGATTCTATCCAGCTTAGCTATTAGGTCAGGCCGGTAGGATTGGGTCGATGGGAATATGAATACCTTGGATTCTATCCAGCTTAGCTAACAGATCAAGCCGATAGGATTGGGTTGGGTGGCTTGTGTGTAAAGCGCTTGCCTCCAAGTCAGGTTCATAATGTACATATTGAAAGTTTCGTTCACTGTTTGTGTAGATTTGCTAAACTATACATTTTTGGAAACGTTAGGAAATACTCAACATAAAAACCAATGTTTACATTTGTTTTTAGGTTCTTTAGAAAAAAATGGTTCTTTAATGTGACGTGACACATGAAAAGTCATTGGGTGTCACTTGCATCCTTCGCAATTCAGCACACCAGCTGCGAGTAAGGATGATTAGCCTCCCCAATTATTATTATTATATGAATACCGTGGATTCTATCCAGCTTAGCTATTAGGTCAGGCCGGTAGGATTGGGTCGATTGGGATATACCTTGGATTCTATCCAGCTTAGCTATTAGGTCAGGCCGGTAGGATTGGGTCGATGGGAATATGAATACCTTTGATTCTATCCAGCTTAGCTAACAGATCAAGCCGATAGGATTGGGTTGGGTGGCTTGTGTGTAAAGCGCTTGCCTCCAAGTCAGGTTCATAATGTACATATTGAAAGTTTCGTTCACTGTTTGTGTAGATTTGCTAAACTATACATTTTTGGAAACGTTAGGAAATACTCAACATAAAAACCAATGTTTACATTTGTTTTTAGGTTCTTTTGAAAAAATGGTTCTTTAATGCGACGTGACACATGAAAAATCATTGGGTGTCACTTGCATCCTTCGCAATTCAGCACACCAGCTGCGAGTAAGGATGATTAGCCTCCCCAATTATTATTATTATATGAATACCGTGGATTCTATCCAGCTTAGCTATTAGGTCAGGCCGGTAGGATTGGGTCGATTGGGATATACCTTGGATTCTATCCAGCTTAGCTATTAGGTCAGGCCGATAGGATTGGGTCAATGGGGTTATGAATACCGTTGATTCTAGTCAGCTTAGCTATTAGCTCAGGCCGATAGGATTGGGTCGATTGGGATATACCTTGGATTCTATCCAGCTTAGCTATTAGGTCAGGTCGGTAGGATTGGGTCGATGGGAATATGAATACCTTGGATTCTATCCAGCTTAGCTAAGGTCAGGCCGATAGGACTGGGTCGATGGGAATATAATACCTTGGATTCTATCAAGCTTAGCTAACAGATCAAGCCGATAGGATTGGGTTGGGTGGCTTGTGTGTAAAGCGCTTGCCTCCAAGTCAGGTTCATAATGTACATATTGAAAGTTTCGTTCACTGTTTGTGTAGATTTGCTAAACTATACATTTTTGGAAACGTTAGGAAATACTCAACATAAAAACCAATGTTTACATTTGTTTTTAGGTTCTTTTGAAAAAAATGGTTCCTTAATGTGACGTGACACATGAAAAGTCATTGGGTGTCACTTGCATCCTTCGCAATTCAGCACACCAGCTGCGAGTAAGGATGATTAGCCTCCCTAATTATTATTATTATATGAATACCGTGGATTCTATCCAGCTTAGCTATTAGGTCAGGCCGGTAGGATTGGGTCGATGGGAATATGAATACCTTGGATTCTATCCAGCTTAGCTAACAGATCAAGCCGATAGGATTGGGTTGGGTGGCTTGTGTGTAAAGCGCTTGCCTCCAAGTCAGGTTCATAATGTACATATTTAAAGTTTCGTTCACTGTTTGTGTAGATTTGCTAAACTATACATTTTTGGAAACGTTAGGAAATACTCAACATAAATACCAATGTTTACATTTGTTTTTAGGTTCTTTAGAAAAAAATGGTTCTTTAATGTGACGTGACACATGAAAAGTCATTGGGTGTCACTTGCATCCTTCGCAATTCAGCACACCAGCTGCGAGTAAGGATGATTAGCCTCCCCAATTATTATTATTATATGAATACCGTGGATTCTATCCAGCTTAGCTATTAGGTCAGGCCGGTAGGTTTGGGTCGATGGGGTTATGAATACATTGGATTCTATCAAGCTTAGCTATTAGGTCTGGCCGATAGGATTGGGTCAATGGGGTTATGAATACCGTTGATTCTAGTCAGCTTAGCTATTAGCTCAGGCCGATAGGATTGGGTCGATTGGGATATACCTTGGATTCTATCCAGCTTAGCTATTAGGTCAGGCCGGTAGGATTGGGTCGATGGGAATATGAATACCTTGGATTCTATCCAGCTTAGCTAAGGTCAGGCCGATAGGACTGGGTCGATGGGAATATGAATACCTTGGATTCTATCCAGCTTAGCTAACAGATCAAGCCAATAGGATTGGGTTGGGTGGCTTGTGTGTAAAGCCCTTGCCTCCAAGTCAGGTACATAATGTACATATTGAAAGTTTCGTTCACTGTTTGTGTAGATTTGCTAAACTATACATTTTTGGAAACGTTAGGAAATACTCAACATAAAAACCGATGTTTACATTTGTTTTTAGGTTCTTTTGAAAAAATGGTTCTTTAATGCGACGTGACACATGAAAAATCATTGGGTGTCACTTGCATCCTTCGCAATACAGCACACCAGCTGCGAGTAAGGATGATTAGCCTCCCCAATTATTATTATTATATGAATACCGTGGATTCTATCCAGCTTAGCTATTAGGTCAGGCCGGTAGGATTGGGTCGATGGGAATATAAATACTTTGGATTCTATCAAGCTTAGCTATTAGGTCAGGCCGATAGGACTGGGTCGATGGGAATATAATACCTTGGATTCTATCAAGCTTAGCTAACAGATCAAGCCGATAGGATTGGGTTGGGTGGCTTGTGTGTAAAGCGCTTGCCTCCAAGTCAGGTTCATAATGTACATAGGCCTATTGAAAGTTTCGTTCACTGTTTGTGTAGATTTGCTAAACTATACATTTTTGGAAACGTTAGGAAATACTCAACATAAAAACCAATGTTTACATTTGTTTTTAGGTTCTTTTGAAAAAATGGTTCTTTAATGTGACGTGACACATGAAAAGTCATTGGGTGTCACTTGCATCCTTCACAATTCAGCACACCAGCAGCGAGTAAGGATGATTAGCCTCCCCAATTATTATTATTATATGAATACCGTGTATTCTATCCAGCTTAGCTATAAGGTCAGGCCGGTAGGATTGGGTTGATGGGGTTATGAATACATTGGATTCTATCAAGCTTAGCTATTAGGTCAGGCCGATAGGACTGGGTCGATGGGAATATAATACCTTGGATTCTATCAAGCTTAGCTAACAGATCAAGCCGATAGGATTGGGTTGGGTTGCTTGTGTGTAAAGCGCTTGCCTCTAAGTCAGGTTCATAATGTACATACTGAAAGTTTCGTTCACTGTTTGTGTAGATTTGCTAAACTATACATTTTTGAAAACGTTAGGAAATACTCAACATAAAAACCAATGTTTACATTTTTTTTTAGGTTCTTTTGAAAAAAATGGTTCTTTAATGTGACGTGACACATGAAAAGTCATTGGGTGTCACTTGCATCCTTCGCAATTCAGCACACCAGCTGCGAGTAAGGATGATTAGCCTCCCTAATTATTATTATTATATGAATACCGTGGATTCTATCCAGCTTAGCTATTAGGTCAGGCCGGTAGGATTGGGTCGATGGGGTTATGAATACCGTTGATTCTATTCAGCTTAGCCATTAGCTCAGGCCGATAGGATTGGGTCGACTGGGATATACCTTGGATTCTATCCAGCTTAATAGCTATTAGGTCAGGCCGGTAGGATTGGGTCGATGGGAATATGAATACCTTGGATTCTATCCAGCTTAGCTAACAGATCAAGCCGATAGGATTGGGTTCGGTGGCTTGTGTGTAAAGCGCTTGCCTCTAAGTCAGGTTCATAATGTACATATAGAAAGTTTCGTTCACTGTTTGTGTAGATTTGCTAAACTATACATTTTTGGAAACGTTAGGAAATACTCAACATAAAAACCAATGTTTACATTTTTTGTTAGGTTCTTTTGAATAAATGGTTCTTTAATGTGACGTGACACATGAAAAGTCATTGGGTGTCACTTGCATCCTTCGCAATTCAGCACACCAGCTGCGAGTAAGGATGATTGGCCTCCCCAATTATTATTATTATATGAATACCGTGGATTCTATCCAGCTTAGCTATTAGGACAGGCCGGTAGGATTGGGTCGATGGGAATATGAATACCTTGGATTCTATCCAGCTTAGCTAAGGTCAGGCCGATAGGACTGGGTCGATGGGAATATAATACCTTGGATTCTATCAAGCTGAGCTAACAGATCAAGCCGATAGGATTGGGTTGGGTGGCTTGTGTGTAAAGCGCTTGCCTCCAAGTCAGGTTCATAATGTACATATTGAAAGTTTCGTTCACTGTTTGTGTAGATTTGCTAAACTATACATTTTTGGAAACGTTAGGAAATACTCAACATAAAAACCAATGTTTACATTTGTTTTTAGGTTCTTTTAAAAAAATGGTTCTTTAATGTGACGTGACACATGAAAAGTCATTGGGTGTCACTTGCATCCTTCACAATTCAGCACACCAGCAGCGAGTAAGGATGATTAGCCTCCCCAATTATTATTATTATATGAATACCGTGGATTCTATCCAGCTTAGCTATTAGGTCAGGCCGGTAGGATTGGGTCGATGGGAATATGAATACCTTGGATTCTATCCAGCTTAGCTAACATATCAAGCCGATAGGATTGGGTTGGGTGGCTAATTGTGTGTAAAGCGCTTGCCTCCAAGTCAGGTTCATAATGTACATATAGAAAGTTTCGTTCACTGTTTGTGTAGATTTGCTAAACTATACATTTTTGGAAACGTTAGGAAATACTCAACATAAAAACCAATGTTTACATTTTTTTTTAGGTTCTTTTGAAAAAATGGTTCTTTAATGTGACGTGACACATGAAAAGTCATTGGGTGTCACTTGCATCCTTCGCAATTCAGCACACCAGCTGCGAGTAAGGATGATTAGCCTCCCTAATTATTATTATTATATGAATACCGTGGATTCTATCCAGCTTAGCTATTAGGTCAGGCCGGTAGGATTGGGTCGATGGGAATATGAATACATTGGATTCTATCAAGCTTAGCTATTAGGTCAAGCCGATAGGATTGGGTCAATGGGGTTATGAATACCGTTGATTCTAGTCAGCTTAGCTATTAGATCAGGCCGATAGGATTGGGTCGATTGGGATATACCTTGGATTCTATCCAGCTTAGCTATTAGGTCAGGCCGGTAGGATTGGGTCGATGGGAATATAAATACCTTGGATTCTATCCAGCTTAGCTAAGGTCAGGCCGATAGGACTGGGTCGATGGGAATATAATACCTTGGATTCTATCAAGCTTAGCTAACAGATCAAGCCGATAGGATGGGGTTGGGTGGCTTGTGTGTAAAGCGCTTGCCTCCAAGTCAGGTTCATAATGTACATATTGAAAGTGTCGTTCACTGTTTGTGTAGATTTGCTAAACTATACATTTTTGGAAACGTTAGGAAATACTCAACATAAAAACCAATGTTTACATTTGTTTTTAGGTTCTTTTGAAAAAATGGTTCTTTAATGTGACGTGACACATGAAAAGTCATTGGGTGTCACTTGCATCCTTCGCAATTCAGCACACCAGCTGCGAGTAAGGATGATTAGCCTCCCTAATTATTATTATTATATGAATACCGTGGATTCTATCCAGCTTAGCTATTAGGTCAGGCCGGTAGGATTGGGTCGATGGGAATATTAATACATTGGATTCTATCCAGCTTAGCTATTAGGTCAGGCCGATAGGACTGGGTCGATGGGAATATAATACCTTGGATTCTATCAAGCTTAGCTAACAGATCAAGCCTATAGGATTGGGTTGGGTGGCTTGTGTGTAAAGCGCATGCCTCTAAGTCAGGTTCATAATGTACATACTGAAAGTTTCGTTCACTGTTTGTGTAGATTTGCTAAACTATACATTTTTAGAAACGTTAGGAAATACTCAACATAAAAACCAATGTTTACATTTGTTTTTAGGTTCTTTTGAAAAAAATGGTTCTTTAATGTGACGTGACACATGAAAAGTCATTGGGTGTCACTTGCATCCTTCGCAATTCAGCACACCAGCTGCGAGTAAGGATGATTAGCCTCCCTAATTATTATTATTATATGAATACCGTGGATTCTATCCAGCTTAGCTATTAGGTCAGGCCGGTAGGATTGGGTCGATGGGAATATTAATACATTGGATTCTATCCAGCTTAGCTATTAGGTCAGGCCGATAGGACTGGGTCGATGGGAATATAATACCTTGGATTCTATCAAGCTTAGCTAACAGATCAAGCCTATAGGATTGGGTTGGGTGGCTTGTGTGTAAAGCGCATGCCTCTAAGTCAGGTTCATAATGTACATACTGAAAGTTTCGTTCACTGTTTGTGTAGATTTGCTAAACTATACATTTTTAGAAACGTTAGGAAATACTCAACATAAAAACCAATGTTTACATTTGTTTTTAGGTTCTTTTGAAAAAATGGTTCTTTAATGTGACGTGACACATGAAAAGTCATTGGGTGTCACTTGCATCCTTCGCAATTCAGCACACCAGCTGCGAGTAAGGATGATTAGCCTCCCTAATTATTATTATTATATGAATACCGTGGATTCTATCCAGCTTAGCTATTAGGTCAGGCCGGTAGGATTGGGTCGATGGGAATATGAATACATTGGATTCTATCAAGCTTAGCTATTAGGTCAAGCCGATAGGATTGGGTCAATGGGGTTATGAATACCGTTGATTCTAGTCAGCTTAGCTATTAGATCAGGCCGATAGGATTGGGTCGATTGGGATATACCTTGGATTCTATCCAGCTTAGCTATTAGGTCAGGCCGGTAGGATTGGGTCGATGGGAATATAAATACCTTGGATTCTATCCAGCTTAGCTAAGGTCAGGCCGATAGGACTGGGTCGATGGGAATATAATACCTTGGATTCTATCAAGCTTAGCTAACAGATCAAGCCGATAGGATGGGGTTGGGTGGCTTGTGTGTAAAGCGCTTGCCTCCAAGTCAGGTTCATAATGTACATATTGAAAGTGTCGTTCACTGTTTGTGTAGATTTGCTAAACTATACATTTTTGGAAACGTTAGGAAATACTCAACATAAAAACCAATGTTTACATTTGTTTTTAGGTTCTTTTGAAAAAATGGTTCTTTAATGTGACGTGACACATGAAAAGTCATTGGGTGTCACTTGCATCCTTCGCAATTCAGCACACCAGCTGCGAGTAAGGATGATTAGCCTCCCTAATTATTATTATTATATGAATACCGTGGATTCTATCCAGCTTAGCTATTAGGTCAGGCCGGTAGGATTGGGTCGATGGGAATATTAATACATTGGATTCTATCCAGCTTAGCTATTAGGTCAGGCCGATAGGACTGGGTCGATGGGAATATAATACCTTGGATTCTATCAAGCTTAGCTAACAGATCAAGCCTATAGGATTGGGTTGGGTGGCTTGTGTGTAAAGCGCATGCCTCTAAGTCAGGTTCATAATGTACATACTGAAAGTTTCGTTCACTGTTTGTGTAGATTTGCTAAACTATACATTTTTAGAAACGTTAGGAAATACTCAACATAAAAACCAATGTTTACATTTGTTTTTAGGTTCTTTTGAAAAAAATGGTTCTTTAATGTGACGTGACACATGAAAAGTCATTGGGTGTCACTTGCATCCTTCGCAATTCAGCACACCAGCTGCGAGTAAGGATGATTAGCCTCCCTAATTATTATTTTTATATGAATACCGTGTATTCTATCCAGCTTAGCTATTAGGTCAGGCCGGTAGGATTGGGTCGATGGGGTTATGAATACATTGGATTCTATCCAGCTTAGCTATTAGGTCAGGCCGATAGGACTGGGTCGATGGGAATATAATACCTTGGATTCTATCAAGCTTAGCTAACAGATCAAGCCTATAGGATTGGGTTGGGTGGCTTGTGTGTAAAGCGCTTGCCTCTAAGTCAGGTTCATAATGTACATACTGAAAGTTTCGTTCACTGTTTGTGTAGATTTGCTAAACTATACATTTTTGAAAACGTTAGGAAATACTCAACATAAAAACCAATGTTTACATTTGTTTTTAGGTTCTTTTGAAAAAAATGGTTCTTTAATGTGACGTGACACATGAAAAGTCATTGGGTGTCACTTGCATCCTTCGCAATTCAGCACACCAGCTGCGAGTAAGGATGATGAGCCTCCCCAATTATTATTATTATTATTTGAATACCGTGGATTCTATCCAGCTTAGCTATTAGGTCAGGCCGGTAGGATTGGGTCGATGGGAATATGAATACCTTGGATTCTATCCAGCTTAGCTAACAGATCAAGCCGATAGGATTGGGTTGGGTGGCTTGTGTGTAAAGCGCTTGCCTCCAAGTCAGGTTCATAATGTACATATTGAAAGTTTCGTTCACTGTTTGTGTAGATTTGCTAAACTATACATTTTTAGAAACGTTAGGAAATACTCAACATAAAAACCAATGTTTACATTTGTTTTTAGGTTCTTTTGAAAAAATGGTTCTTTAATGTGACGTGACACATGAAAAGTCATTGGGTGTCACTTGCATCCTTCGCAATTCAGCACACCAGCTGCGAGTAAGGATGATTAGCCTCCCCAATTATTATTATTATATGAATACCGTGGATTCTATCCAGCTTAGCTATTAGGTCAGGCCGGTAGGATTGGGTCGATGGGAATATGAATACATTGGATTCTATCAAGCTTAGCTATTAGGTCAAGCCGATAGGATTGGGTCAATGGGGTTATGAATACCGTTGATTCTAGTCAGCTTAGCTATTAGATCAGGCCGATAGGATTGGGTCGATTGGGATATACCTTGGATTCTATCCAGCTTAGCTATTAGGTCAGGCCGGTAGGATTGGGTCGATGGGAATATAAATACCTTGGATTCTATCCAGCTTAGCTAAGGTCAGGCCGATAGGACTGGGTCGATGGGAATATAATACCTTGGATTCTATCAAGCTTAGCTAACAGATCAAGCCGATAGGATGGGGTTGGGTGGCTTGTGTGTAAAGCGCTTGCCTCCAAGTCAGGTTCATAATGTACATATTGAAAGTGTCGTTCACTGTTTGTGTAGATTTGCTAAACTATACATTTTTGGAAACGTTAGGAAATACTCAACATAAAAACCAATGTTTACATTTGTTTTTAGGTTCTTTTGAAAAAATGGTTCTTTAATGTGACGTGACACATGAAAAGTCATTGGGTGTCACTTGCATCCTTCGCAATTCAGCACACCAGCTGCGAGTAAGGATGATTAGCCTCCCTAATTATTATTATTATATGAATACCGTGGATTCTATCCAGCTTAGCTATTAGGTCAGGCCGGTAGGATTGGGTCGATGGGAATATGAATACCTTGGATTCTATCCAGCTTAGCTAACAGATCAAGCCGATAGGATTGGGTTGGGTGGCTTGTGTGTAAAGCGCTTGCCTCCAAGTCAGGTTCATAATGTACATATTGAAAGTTTCGTTCACAGTTTGTGTAGATTTGCTAAACTATACATTTTTGGAAACGTTAGGAAATACTCAACATAAAAACCAATGTTTACATTTGTTTTTAGGTTCTTTTGAAAAAAATGGTTCTTTAATGTGACGTGACACATGAAAAGTCATTGGGTGTCAATTGCATCCTTCGCAATTCAGCACACCAGCTGCGAGTAAGGATGATTAGCCTCCCTAATTATTATTTTTATATGAATACCGTGTATTCTATCCAGCTTAGCTATTAGGTCAGGCCGGTAGGATTGGGTCGATGGGGTTATGAATACATTGGATTCTATCCAGCTTAGCTATTAGGTCAGGCCGATAGGACTGGGTCGATGGGAATATAATACCTTGGATTCTATCAAGCTTAGCTAACAGATCAAGCCTATAGGATTGGGTTGGGTGGCTTGTGTGTAAAGCGCTTGCCTCTAAGTCAGGTTCATAATGTACATACTGAAAGTTTCGTTCACTGTTTGTGTAGATTTGCTAAACTATACATTTTTGAAAACGTTAGGAAATACTCAACATAAAAACCAATGTTTACATTTGTTTTTAGGTTCTTTTGAAAAAAATGGTTCTTTAATGTGACGTGACACATGAAAAGTCATTGGGTGTCACTTGCATCCTTCGCAATTCAGCACACCAGCTGCGAGTAATGATGATGAGCCTCCCCAATTATTATTATTATTATTTGAATACCGTGGATTCTATCCAGCTTAGCTATTAGGTCAGGCCGGTAGGATTGGGTCGATGGGAATATGAATACCTTGGATTCTATCCAGCTTAGCTAACAGATCAAGCCGATAGGATTGGGTTGGGTGGCTTGTGTGTAAAGCGCTTGCCTCCAAGTCAGGTTCATAATGTACATATTTAAAGTTTCGTTCACTGTTTGTGTAGATTTGCTAAACTATACATTTTTGGAAACGTTAGGAAATACTCAACATAAATACCAATGTTTACATTTGTTTTTAGGTTCTTTAGAAAAAAATGGTTCTTTAATGTGACGTGACACATGAAAAGTCATTGGGTGTCACTTGCATCCTTCGCAATTCAGCACACCAGCTGCGAGTAAGGATGATTAGCCTCCCCAATTATTATTATTATATGAATACCGTGGATTCTATCCAGCTTAGCTATTAGGTCAGGCCGGTAGGTTTGGGTCGATGGGGTTATGAATACATTGGATTCTATCAAGCTTAGCTATTAGGTCTGGCCGATAGGATTGGGTCAATGGGGTTATGAATACCGTTGATTCTAGTCAGCTTAGCTATTAGCTCAGGCCGATAGGATTGGGTCGATTGGGATATACCTTGGATTCTATCCAGCTTAGCTATTAGGTCAGGCCGGTAGGATTGGGTCGATGGGAATATGAATACCTTGGATTCTATCCAGCTTAGCTAAGGTCAGGCCGATAGGACTGGGTCGATGGGAATATGAATACCTTGGATTCTATCCAGCTTAGCTAACAGATCAAGCCAATAGGATTGGGTTGGGTGGCTTGTGTGTAAAGCCCTTGCCTCCAAGTCAGGTACATAATGTACATATTGAAAGTTTCGTTCACTGTTTGTGTAGATTTGCTAAACTATACATTTTTGGAAACGTTAGGAAATACTCAACATAAAAACCGATGTTTACATTTGTTTTTAGGTTCTTTTGAAAAAATGGTTCTTTAATGCGACGTGACACATGAAAAATCATTGGGTGTCACTTGCATCCTTCGCAATACAGCACACCAGCTGCGAGTAAGGATGATTAGCCTCCCCAATTATTATTATTATATGAATACCGTGGATTCTATCCAGCTTAGCTATTAGGTCAGGCCGGTAGGATTGGGTCGATGGGAATATAAATACTTTGGATTCTATCAAGCTTAGCTATTAGGTCAGGCCGATAGGACTGGGTCGATGGGAATATAATACCTTGGATTCTATCAAGCTTAGCTAACAGATCAAGCCGATAGGATTGGGTTGGGTGGCTTGTGTGTAAAGCGCTTGCCTCCAAGTCAGGTTCATAATGTACATAGGCCTATTGAAAGTTTCGTTCACTGTTTGTGTAGATTTGCTAAACTATACATTTTTGGAAACGTTAGGAAATACTCAACATAAAAACCAATGTTTACATTTGTTTTTAGGTTCTTTTGAAAAAATGGTTCTTTAATGTGACGTGACACATGAAAAGTCATTGGGTGTCACTTGCATCCTTCACAATTCAGCACACCAGCAGCGAGTAAGGATGATTAGCCTCCCCAATTATTATTATTATATGAATACCGTGTATTCTATCCAGCTTAGCTATAAGGTCAGGCCGGTAGGATTGGGTTGATGGGGTTATGAATACATTGGATTCTATCAAGCTTAGCTATTAGGTCAGGCCGATAGGACTGGGTCGATGGGAATATAATACCTTGGATTCTATCAAGCTTAGCTAACAGATCAAGCCGATAGGATTGGGTTGGGTTGCTTGTGTGTAAAGCGCTTGCCTCTAAGTCAGGTTCATAATGTACATACTGAAAGTTTCGTTCACTGTTTGTGTAGATTTGCTAAACTATACATTTTTGAAAACGTTAGGAAATACTCAACATAAAAACCAATGTTTACATTTTTTTTTAGGTTCTTTTGAAAAAAATGGTTCTTTAATGTGACGTGACACATGAAAAGTCATTGGGTGTCACTTGCATCCTTCGCAATTCAGCACACCAGCTGCGAGTAAGGATGATTAGCCTCCCTAATTATTATTATTATATGAATACCGTGGATTCTATCCAGCTTAGCTATTAGGTCAGGCCGGTAGGATTGGGTCGATGGGGTTATGAATACCGTTGATTCTATTCAGCTTAGCCATTAGCTCAGGCCGATAGGATTGGGTCGACTGGGATATACCTTGGATTCTATCCAGCTTAATAGCTATTAGGTCAGGCCGGTAGGATTGGGTCGATGGGAATATGAATACCTTGGATTCTATCCAGCTTAGCTAACAGATTAAGCCGATAGGATTGGGTTCGGTGGCTTGTGTGTAAAGCGCTTGCCTCTAAGTCAGGTTCATAATGTACATATAGAAAGTTTCGTTCACTGTTTGTGTAGATTTGCTAAACTATACATTTTTGGAAACGTTAGGAAATACTCAACATAAAAACCAATGTTTACATTTTTTGTTAGGTTCTTTTGAATAAATGGTTCTTTAATGTGACGTGACACATGAAAAGTCATTGGGTGTCACTTGCATCCTTCGCAATTCAGCACACCAGCTGCGAGTAAGGATGATTGGCCTCCCCAATTATTATTATTATATGAATACCGTGGATTCTATCCAGCTTAGCTATTAGGACAGGCCGGTAGGATTGGGTCGATGGGAATATGAATACCTTGGATTCTATCCAGCTTAGCTAAGGTCAGGCCGATAGGACTGGGTCGATGGGAATATAATACCTTGGATTCTATCAAGCTGAGCTAACAGATCAAGCCGATAGGATTGGGTTGGGTGGCTTGTGTGTAAAGCGCTTGCCTCCAAGTCAGGTTCATAATGTACATATTGAAAGTTTCGTTCACTGTTTGTGTAGATTTGCTAAACTATACATTTTTGGAAACGTTAGGAAATACTCAACATAAAAACCAATGTTTACATTTGTTTTTAGGTTCTTTTAAAAAAATGGTTCTTTAATGTGACGTGACACATGAAAAGTCATTGGGTGTCACTTGCATCCTTCACAATTCAGCACACCAGCAGCGAGTAAGGATGATTAGCCTCCCCAATTATTATTATTATATGAATACCGTGGATTCTATCCAGCTTAGCTATTAGGTCAGGCCGGTAGGATTGGGTCGATGGGAATATGAATACCTTGGATTCTATCCAGCTTAGCTAACATATCAAGCCGATAGGATTGGGTTGGGTGGCTAATTGTGTGTAAAGCGCTTGCCTCCAAGTCAGGTTCATAATGTACATATAGAAAGTTTCGTTCACTGTTTGTGTAGATTTGCTAAACTATACATTTTTGGAAACGTTAGGAAATACTCAACATAAAAACCAATGTTTACATTTTTTTTTAGGTTCTTTTGAAAAAATGGTTCTTTAATGTGACGTGACACATGAAAAGTCATTGGGTGTCACTTGCATCCTTCGCAATTCAGCACACCAGCTGCGAGTAAGGATGATTAGCCTCCCTAATTATTATTATTATATGAATACCGTGGATTCTATCCAGCTTAGCTATTAGGTCAGGCCGGTAGGATTGGGTCGATGGGAATATGAATACATTGGATTCTATCAAGCTTAGCTATTAGGTCAAGCCGATAGGATTGGGTCAATGGGGTTATGAATACCGTTGATTCTAGTCAGCTTAGCTATTAGATCAGGCCGATAGGATTGGGTCGATTGGGATATACCTTGGATTCTATCCAGCTTAGCTATTAGGTCAGGCCGGTAGGATTGGGTCGATGGGAATATAAATACCTTGGATTCTATCCAGCTTAGCTAAGGTCAGGCCGATAGGACTGGGTCGATGGGAATATAATACCTTGGATTCTATCAAGCTTAGCTAACAGATCAAGCCGATAGGATGGGGTTGGGTGGCTTGTGTGTAAAGCGCTTGCCTCCAAGTCAGGTTCATAATGTACATATTGAAAGTGTCGTTCACTGTTTGTGTAGATTTGCTAAACTATACATTTTTGGAAACGTTAGGAAATACTCAACATAAAAACCAATGTTTACATTTGTTTTTAGGTTCTTTTGAAAAAATGGTTCTTTAATGTGACGTGACACATGAAAAGTCATTGGGTGTCACTTGCATCCTTCGCAATTCAGCACACCAGCTGCGAGTAAGGATGATTAGCCTCCCTAATTATTATTATTATATGAATACCGTGGATTCTATCCAGCTTAGCTATTAGGTCAGGCCGGTAGGATTGGGTCGATGGGAATATTAATACATTGGATTCTATCCAGCTTAGCTATTAGGTCAGGCCGATAGGACTGGGTCGATGGGAATATAATACCTTGGATTCTATCAAGCTTAGCTAACAGATCAAGCCTATAGGATTGGGTTGGGTGGCTTGTGTGTAAAGCGCATGCCTCTAAGTCAGGTTCATAATGTACATACTGAAAGTTTCGTTCACTGTTTGTGTAGATTTGCTAAACTATACATTTTTAGAAACGTTAGGAAATACTCAACATAAAAACCAATGTTTACATTTGTTTTTAGGTTCTTTTGAAAAAAATGGTTCTTTAATGTGACGTGACACATGAAAAGTCATTGGGTGTCACTTGCATCCTTCGCAATTCAGCACACCAGCTGCGAGTAAGGATGATTAGCCTCCCTAATTATTATTATTATATGAATACCGTGGATTCTATCCAGCTTAGCTATTAGGTCAGGCCGGTAGGATTGGGTCGATGGGAATATTAATACATTGGATTCTATCCAGCTTAGCTATTAGGTCAGGCCGATAGGACTGGGTCGATGGGAATATAATACCTTGGATTCTATCAAGCTTAGCTAACAGATCAAGCCTATAGGATTGGGTTGGGTGGCTTGTGTGTAAAGCGCATGCCTCTAAGTCAGGTTCATAATGTACATACTGAAAGTTTCGTTCACTGTTTGTGTAGATTTGCTAAACTATACATTTTTAGAAACGTTAGGAAATACTCAACATAAAAACCAATGTTTACATTTGTTTTTAGGTTCTTTTGAAAAAATGGTTCTTTAATGTGACGTGACACATGAAAAGTCATTGGGTGTCACTTGCATCCTTCGCAATTCAGCACACCAGCTGCGAGTAAGGATGATTAGCCTCCCTAATTATTATTATTATATGAATACCGTGGATTCTATCCAGCTTAGCTATTAGGTCAGGCCGGTAGGATTGGGTCGATGGGAATATGAATACATTGGATTCTATCAAGCTTAGCTATTAGGTCAAGCCGATAGGATTGGGTCAATGGGGTTATGAATACCGTTGATTCTAGTCAGCTTAGCTATTAGATCAGGCCGATAGGATTGGGTCGATTGGGATATACCTTGGATTCTATCCAGCTTAGCTATTAGGTCAGGCCGGTAGGATTGGGTCGATGGGAATATAAATACCTTGGATTCTATCCAGCTTAGCTAAGGTCAGGCCGATAGGACTGGGTCGATGGGAATATAATACCTTGGATTCTATCAAGCTTAGCTAACAGATCAAGCCGATAGGATGGGGTTGGGTGGCTTGTGTGTAAAGCGCTTGCCTCCAAGTCAGGTTCATAATGTACATATTGAAAGTGTCGTTCACTGTTTGTGTAGATTTGCTAAACTATACATTTTTGGAAACGTTAGGAAATACTCAACATAAAAACCAATGTTTACATTTGTTTTTAGGTTCTTTTGAAAAAATGGTTCTTTAATGTGACGTGACACATGAAAAGTCATTGGGTGTCACTTGCATCCTTCGCAATTCAGCACACCAGCTGCGAGTAAGGATGATTAGCCTCCCTAATTATTATTATTATATGAATACCGTGGATTCTATCCAGCTTAGCTATTAGGTCAGGCCGGTAGGATTGGGTCGATGGGAATATTAATACATTGGATTCTATCCAGCTTAGCTATTAGGTCAGGCCGATAGGACTGGGTCGATGGGAATATAATACCTTGGATTCTATCAAGCTTAGCTAACAGATCAAGCCTATAGGATTGGGTTGGGTGGCTTGTGTGTAAAGCGCATGCCTCTAAGTCAGGTTCATAATGTACATACTGAAAGTTTCGTTCACTGTTTGTGTAGATTTGCTAAACTATACATTTTTAGAAACGTTAGGAAATACTCAACATAAAAACCAATGTTTACATTTGTTTTTAGGTTCTTTTGAAAAAAATGGTTCTTTAATGTGACGTGACACATGAAAAGTCATTGGGTGTCACTTGCATCCTTCGCAATTCAGCACACCAGCTGCGAGTAAGGATGATTAGCCTCCCTAATTATTATTTTTATATGAATACCGTGTATTCTATCCAGCTTAGCTATTAGGTCAGGCCGGTAGGATTGGGTCGATGGGGTTATGAATACATTGGATTCTATCCAGCTTAGCTATTAGGTCAGGCCGATAGGACTGGGTCGATGGGAATATAATACCTTGGATTCTATCAAGCTTAGCTAACAGATCAAGCCTATAGGATTGGGTTGGGTGGCTTGTGTGTAAAGCGCTTGCCTCTAAGTCAGGTTCATAATGTACATACTGAAAGTTTCGTTCACTGTTTGTGTAGATTTGCTAAACTATACATTTTTGAAAACGTTAGGAAATACTCAACATAAAAACCAATGTTTACATTTGTTTTTAGGTTCTTTTGAAAAAAATGGTTCTTTAATGTGACGTGACACATGAAAAGTCATTGGGTGTCACTTGCATCCTTCGCAATTCAGCACACCAGCTGCGAGTAAGGATGATGAGCCTCCCCAATTATTATTATTATTATTTGAATACCGTGGATTCTATCCAGCTTAGCTATTAGGTCAGGCCGGTAGGATTGGGTCGATGGGAATATGAATACCTTGGATTCTATCCAGCTTAGCTAACAGATCAAGCCGATAGGATTGGGTTGGGTGGCTTGTGTGTAAAGCGCTTGCCTCCAAGTCAGGTTCATAATGTACATATTGAAAGTTTCGTTCACTGTTTGTGTAGATTTGCTAAACTATACATTTTTAGAAACGTTAGGAAATACTCAACATAAAAACCAATGTTTACATTTGTTTTTAGGTTCTTTTGAAAAAATGGTTCTTTAATGTGACGTGACACATGAAAAGTCATTGGGTGTCACTTGCATCCTTCGCAATTCAGCACACCAGCTGCGAGTAAGGATGATTAGCCTCCCCAATTATTATTATTATATGAATACCGTGGATTCTATCCAGCTTAGCTATTAGGTCAGGCCGGTAGGATTGGGTCGATGGGAATATGAATACATTGGATTCTATCAAGCTTAGCTATTAGGTCAAGCCGATAGGATTGGGTCAATGGGGTTATGAATACCGTTGATTCTAGTCAGCTTAGCTATTAGATCAGGCCGATAGGATTGGGTCGATTGGGATATACCTTGGATTCTATCCAGCTTAGCTATTAGGTCAGGCCGGTAGGATTGGGTCGATGGGAATATAAATACCTTGGATTCTATCCAGCTTAGCTAAGGTCAGGCCGATAGGACTGGGTCGATGGGAATATAATACCTTGGATTCTATCAAGCTTAGCTAACAGATCAAGCCGATAGGATGGGGTTGGGTGGCTTGTGTGTAAAGCGCTTGCCTCCAAGTCAGGTTCATAATGTACATATTGAAAGTGTCGTTCACTGTTTGTGTAGATTTGCTAAACTATACATTTTTGGAAACGTTAGGAAATACTCAACATAAAAACCAATGTTTACATTTGTTTTTAGGTTCTTTTGAAAAAATGGTTCTTTAATGTGACGTGACACATGAAAAGTCATTGGGTGTCACTTGCATCCTTCGCAATTCAGCACACCAGCTGCGAGTAAGGATGATTAGCCTCCCTAATTATTATTATTATATGAATACCGTGGATTCTATCCAGCTTAGCTATTAGGTCAGGCCGGTAGGATTGGGTCGATGGGAATATGAATACCTTGGATTCTATCCAGCTTAGCTAACAGATCAAGCCGATAGGATTGGGTTGGGTGGCTTGTGTGTAAAGCGCTTGCCTCCAAGTCAGGTTCATAATGTACATATTGAAAGTTTCGTTCACAGTTTGTGTAGATTTGCTAAACTATACATTTTTGGAAACGTTAGGAAATACTCAACATAAAAACCAATGTTTACATTTGTTTTTAGGTTCTTTTGAAAAAAATGGTTCTTTAATGTGACGTGACACATGAAAAGTCATTGGGTGTCAATTGCATCCTTCGCAATTCAGCACACCAGCTGCGAGTAAGGATGATTAGCCTCCCTAATTATTATTTTTATATGAATACCGTGTATTCTATCCAGCTTAGCTATTAGGTCAGGCCGGTAGGATTGGGTCGATGGGGTTATGAATACATTGGATTCTATCCAGCTTAGCTATTAGGTCAGGCCGATAGGACTGGGTCGATGGGAATATAATACCTTGGATTCTATCAAGCTTAGCTAACAGATCAAGCCTATAGGATTGGGTTGGGTGGCTTGTGTGTAAAGCGCTTGCCTCTAAGTCAGGTTCATAATGTACATACTGAAAGTTTCGTTCACTGTTTGTGTAGATTTGCTAAACTATACATTTTTGAAAACGTTAGGAAATACTCAACATAAAAACCAATGTTTACATTTGTTTTTAGGTTCTTTTGAAAAAAATGGTTCTTTAATGTGACGTGACACATGAAAAGTCATTGGGTGTCACTTGCATCCTTCGCAATTCAGCACACCAGCTGCGAGTAATGATGATGAGCCTCCCCAATTATTATTATTATTATTTGAATACCGTGGATTCTATCCAGCTTAGCTATTAGGTCAGGCCGGTAGGATTGGGTCGATGGGAATATGAATACCTTGGATTCTATCCAGCTTAGCTAACAGATCAAGCCGATAGGATTGGGTTGGGTGGCTTGTGTGTAAAGCGCTTGCCTCCAAGTCAGGTTCATAATGTACATATTGAAAGTTTCGTTCACTGTTTGTGTAGATTTGCTAAACTATACATTTTTAGAAACGTTAGGAAATACTCAACATAAAAACCAATGTTTACATTTGTTTTTAGGTTCTTTTGAAAAAATGGTTCTTTAATGTGACGTGACACATGAAAAGTCATTGGGTGTCACTTGCATTCTTCGCAATTCAGCACACCAGCTGCGAGTAAGGATGATTAGCCTCCCCAATTATTATTATTATATGAATACCGTGGATTCTATCCAGCTTAGCTATTAGGTCAGGCCGGTAGGATTGGGTCGATGGGAATATGAATACATTGGATTCTATCCAGCTTAGCTATTAGGTCAAGCCGATAGGATTGGGTCAATGGGGTTATGAATACCGTTGATTCTAGTCAGCTTAGCTATTAGATCAGGCCGATAGGATTGGGTCGATTGGGATATACCTTGGATTCTATCCAGCTTAGCTATTAGGTCAGGCCGGTAGGATTGGGTCGATGGGAATATAAATACCTTGGATTCTATCCAGCTTAGCTAAGGTCAGGCCGATAGGACTGGGTCGATGGGAATATAATACCTTGAATTCTATCAAGCTTAGCTAACAGATCAAGCCAATAGGATGGGGTTGGGTGGCTTGTGTGTAAAGCGCTTGCCTCCAAGTCAGGTTCATAATGTACATATTGAAAGTGTCGTTCACTGTTTGTGTAGATTTGCTAAACTATACATTTTTGGAAACGTTAGGAAATACTCAACATAAAAACCAATGTTTACATTTGTTTTTAGGTTCTTTTGAAAAAATGGTTCTTTAATGTGACGTGACACATGAAAAGTCATTGGGTGTCACTTGCATCCTTCGCAATTCAGCACACCAGCTGCGAGTAAGGATGATTAGCCTCCCTAATTATTATTATTATATGAATACCGTGGATTCTATCCAGCTTAGCTATTAGGTCAGGCCGGTAGGATTGGGTCGATGGGAATATGAATACCTTGGATTCTATCCAGCTTAGCTAACAGATCAAGCCGATAGGATTGGGTTGGGTGGCTTGTGTGTAAAGCGCTTGCCTCCAAGTCAGGTTCATAATGTACATATTGAAAGTTTCGTTCACAGTTTGTGTAGATTTGCTAAACTATACATTTTTGGAAACGTTAGGAAATACTCAACATAAAAACCAATGTTTACATTTGTTTTTAGGTTCTTTTGAAAAAAATGGTTCTTTAATGTGACGTGACACATGAAAAGTCATTGGGTGTCACTTGCATCCTTCGCAATTCAGCACACCAGCTGTGAGTAAGGATGATTAGCCTCCCCAATTATTATTATTATATGAATACCGTGGATTCTATCCAGCTTAGCTATTAGGTCAGGCCGGTAGGATTGGGTCGATGGGGTTATGAATACAATGGATTCTATCAAGCTTAGCTATTAGGTCAGGCCGATAGGACTGGGTCGATGGGAATATAATACCTTGGATTCTATCAAGCTTAGCTAACAGATCGAGCCGATAGGATTGGGTTGGGTGGCTTGTGTGTAAAGCGCTTGCCTCTAAGTCGGGTTCATAATGTACATATTGAAAGTTTCGTTCACTGTTTGTGTAGATTTGCTAAACTATACATTTTTGGAAACGTTAGGAAATACTCAACATAAAAACCAATGTTTACATTTGTTTTTAGGTTCTTTTGAAAAAAATGGTTCTTTAATGTGACGTGACACATGAAAAGTCATTGGGTGTCACTTGCATCCTTCGCAATTCAGCACACCAGCGGCGAGTAAGGATGATTAGCCTCCCCAATTATTATTATTATATGAATACCGTGTATTCTATCCAGCTTAGCTATTAGGTCAGGCCGGTAGGATTGGGTCGACGGGGTTATGAATACATTGGATTCTATCAAGCTTAGCTATTAGGTCAGGCCGATAGGACTGGGTCGATGGGAATATAATACCTTGGATTCTATCAAGCTTAGCTAACAAATCAAGCCGATAGGATTGGGTTGGGTGGCTTGTGTGTAAAGCGCTTGCCTCTAAGTCAGGTTCATAATGTACATACTGAAAGTTTCGTTCACTGTTTGTGTAGATTTGCTAAACTATACATTTTTGGAAACGTTAGGAAATACTCAACATAAAAACCAATGTTTACATTTGTTTTTAGGTTCTTTTGAAAAAAATGGTTATTTAATGTGACGTGACACATGAAAAGTCATTGGGTGTCACTTGCATCCTTCGCAATTCAGCACACCAGCTGCGAGTAAGGATGATTAGCCTCCCTAATTATTATTATTATATGAATACCGTGGATTCTATCCAGCTTAGCTATTAGGTCAGGCCGGTAGGACTGGGTCGATGGGAATATAATACCTTGGATTCTATCAAGCTTAGCTAACAGATCAAGCCGATAGGATTGGGTTGGGTTGCTTGTGTGTAAAGCCCTTGCCTCCAAGTCAGGTTCATAATGTACATTCGCCCAACGCATTCAATTCCGCACAATGGTCCACACGTATAAATCCCTCAATCACTGTGCCCCGGATTATCTCTCCTCTCTTCTTTCACTCCAGACTTCTTCTTACTCTCTTCGCTCTTCTACTGGTAAATCCCTCTCCGTTCACAGAACCCATAAACTTGCTGGTGACAGGGCTTTTTCAATTGCTGCTCCCCGTCTATGGAATTCCTTACCTACCCTAATTAGAACCTCTAACAGTGTCCCAGCCTTCAAACGTGCTCTTAAAACCCACCTTTTTGCCTCTTCCTAGCTGGTCGTCTTTTTCTTTTGTCTTTTTCTTCCCCCTTTGTTTTCTCAGCGCCTTGTATCCTTTGGCAATTTGGCGCTTTATAAATACTGATATTATTATTATTATTATTACATATTGAAAGTTTCGTTCACTGTTTGTGTAGATTTGCTAAACTATACATTTTTGGAAACGTTAGGAAATACTCAACATAAAAACCAATGTTTACATTTGTTTTTAGGTTCTTTGGAAAAAAATGGTTCTTTAATGTGACGTGACACATGAAAAGTCATTGGGTGTCACTTGCATCCTTCGCAATTCAGCACACCAGCTGCGAGTAAGGATGATTAGCCTCCCCAATTATTATTATTATATGAATACCGTGGATTCTATCCAGCTTAGCTATTAGGTCAGGCCGGTAGGTTTGGGTCGATGGGGTTATGAATACATTGGATTCTATCAAGCTTAGCTATTAGGTCTGGCCGATAGGATTGGGTCAATGGGGTTATGAATACCGTTGATTCTAGTCAGCTTAGCTATTAGCTCAGGCCGATAGGATTGGGTCGATTGGGATATACCTTGGATTCTATCCAGCTTAGCTATTTGGTCAGGCCGGTAGGATTGGGTCGATGGGAATATGAATACCTTGGATTCTATCCAGCTTAGCTAACATATCAAGCCGATAGGATTGGGTTGGGTGGCTAATTGTGTGTAAAGCGCTTGCCTCCAAGTCAGGTTCATAATGTACATATTGAAAGTGTCGTTCACTGTGTGTGTAGATTTGCTAAACTATACATTTTTGGAAACGTTAGGAAATACTCAACATAAAAACCAATGTTTACATTTGTTTTTATGTTCTTTTGAAAAAATGATTCTTTAATGTGACGTGACACATGAAAAGTCATTGGGTGTCACTTGCATCCTTCGCAATTCAGCACACCAGCTGCGAGTAAGGATGATTAGCCTCCCCAATTATTATTTTTATATGAATACCGTGTATTCTATCCAGCTTAGCTATTAGGTCAGGCCGATAGGACTGGGTCGATGGGAATATAATACCTTGGATTCTATCAAGCTTAGCTAACAGATCAAGCCGATAGGATTGGGTTGGGTGGCTTGTGTGTAAAGCGCTGGCCTCTAAGTCAGGTTCATAATGTACATACTGAAAGTTTCGTTCACTGTTTGTGTAGATTTGCTAAACTATACATTTTTGGAAACGTTAGGAAATACTCAACATAAAAACCAATGTTTACATTTGTTTTTAGGTTCTTTTGAAAAAAATGGTTCTTTAATGTGACGTGACACATGAAAAGTTATTGGGTGTCACTTGCATCCTTCGCAATTCAGCACACCAGCTGCGAGTAAGGATGATTAGCCTCCCCAATTATTATTATTATATGAATACCGTGGATTCTATCCAGCTTAGCTATTAGGTCAGGCCGGTAGGATTGGGTCAATGGGGTTATGAATACCGTTGATTCTATTCAGCTTAGCTATTAGGTCAGGTCGATAGGATTGGGTCGATGGAGTTATGAATACCTTGGATTCTATCCAGCTTAGCTACTAGGTCAGGCCGATAGGATTGGGTCGATGGGGTTATGAATACCTTGAATTCTATCCAGCTTGGCTAAGGTCAGGCCGATAAGATTGGGTCGATGGGGACTGCGGATGGCGAAAACCCCAACCTTGGCTCCGTCTAAACGAGGCGGCTTCACTTTGGCCTTGGTGAACCTCCCATCACCATTCTTGTGGAGATGAATAGTATCCTGCAAATTACACATACAATTTGGGGCGCAATTATTGAAGTCCCAGACTTATTTTACCTAAAACTCAATGGTTCTTGATTCTGAATTGCTGAGTGGTAACTCATCGCAACCAGTGAAAACTGGTCTGTTAGGCCAAATAAAAAAATGTTTCTCGTCCTAACTATTTTTAAAAGCGGAAGATGGGGACATTTTTGGGGAGCTTGACGTTGGCTTGATGTGTTTGTATAGAGAAACTTACACAGGGTGGCCCCCAAAAAAACCAACAAGCATAATATCTCAACGAACAAGCATACTTCCACTTCCATGAGGCCAAAACTACCTATACCAATGGATGGAGAATCTTTCTACAAGAAAACTGATACCAAGATATATTGATTTGGGCTAGTAATTTTAGCTCCAGACCCTATTTTGTAAAGTAAATAGCTAGTTATTTTTCGGTGCGACAAAACACGGTGTGGTGTAGACCGAGTTACTGGCTTCTAGTTATCGCTTTTTTAACATTTGGGCATTATCTTGCGCTACTAGAGGCCGAGCCAGAAGAATATTGACGAATGATTATGTCTTGAATGTGGTTCAAAATGTCGCCAAAATCCACACAAATCGTCTAAATAACCTTCCATATGTATCCAAGCTGAGTTAACGAACTTCTAAGGTATTCACGATCAATTCTTGACCTGCAAATCAAGGAAAATCGACACCAGTTTTCCAGCGCGTTATTTACTTGTGTTAGTTTTACTTTTACAAACCTGTCCCATAAATCATGCGGGAATTTGCACGCCTGCGCACTTGCACTCATTTGATGCCCAAAATTATCAGTGACTTTTGTGACGTAAGATTGTCCCGCCAATTTGCTGGTCATTCCCCTCCAGTCATTCTATATTTAACGATGCGCCGCCGCTCAATTTCCATAACAATGCATCGATGTAACTTGATGCGTTTACACGCCGCGTGTAGTTTATCACGTGATCCTTTGAGAATTATTGGCAAATTTTGGGAGTTTCATCTAAAAATGGCCATGCATATTGCTCGCGACCATCGCGCTATCAATAAGGTTGTTTCACGTTCCAGTTGCGCATGCTCAGTAGAGCGCCCTCTGTAGGCCTACTACATGTAGGAGAGGGGAACACCCATATAAACACGCTATCATCCGGGTAAGTTGCGTACCCCTTTTTGCGCTGAATCCAAGATGGCCGCGGAACGTGAAACAACCTTATCCGATTACCCACGTGTGTAACACCATTCGACAGCTAAACAAATGAACTATTCGGAACTAAATCGCTTGATTTCCAAAAAAGGAAGACGCAAAAAGTTTTTAAACTGTCATAACTCACCCAAACTCCACCGATTCGGAAGCTTTTTTCAGCACTACTAGACAGCGGCCATCTTAGCTTTTTCTCATACCATCACTACGCATGTGCAGTACCCGATGCATAATGATTCATTCATTAAACTGAAACGAGTCCGTACCCCGGAAGTGGCCGAAGGCGATGACGGGCGTAAAGCGAGAACGTACGATGACGTCATAATGAGCGGCGCTGTTCACTAATTTGCATATGGGAATTTCCGCGATAAGTTTGTACGTGCAGCGCAATCCGCTCGAACGAGTCAAAGGAAGTTGCACTAGCGTAAATTGTTTACGTTCAACCACTGCGTTCAACGCATTCGTGACTCTCTCGGCACCCGTTCGCGTTGTACACGAACACCCGACGTCTTTAAACAAGGGACCAGTCTAAAATAAAAACATTGACCAACAGAGGGCGCTCTCTGTTGTTTGAACGCCCTCTTCTGGTGGAATTGTTGCACCGCATGACTAGAAAAACTTTTTTAGTGAATGAATCCCTTCACCGTCCAAAACTTTTCGGATTAAACTACAAGAATTTAATAGAGTAACAATGTTCAACGGATCAATAGTTATTATCTTGGAAACTTGTTCAATAAAGAGGCCTGTTTTAGTGTTTAAGTAATGAATCAACAAAGTAGTTCGCCGTTGGTTGCAGTTTGTTTTATAACTTTCATAACTAAGTGGCCTTCGTACCCTGTTATCGTCACCGCTATGTATTTTTCCATCTGTTAAATGATTGTTCTCTTATTTACATAAGCCGTAGGTCTGAGCATGTTTGGTATGTAATTACGTAATTTCTGGTTGCCCCACTTAACCACCGAGGCGCGCGGGGGGGATTGAGTCAGTTGCGTTCACGCTCCCAACCAACTCACTTCGTTCTTTCTGTAGTCAACCATTTGTAAGTATTTTTACCTTTGATTTATATCATGTTTATTTCCGAAGATGTAATTTACATGGAAGCATTTATCTTAAGGTTTATATTGCTGTTAAATTGTTTGCCTTCTAGTTTATAAGCCTTTTAATGTACACTAGAAATATCCGAACATTCCTCAGAGCCAACGCCCTTTATAGTTCATGGTGCGTCGGGGAAACAAATATAAATTCTTAGTTTGGGTTAGTAATTGCAAATTACTAGAATGATAGTGGTAATTGTTGAATTATATACCTGTATTTATTATTTGTGCAGCACCCCAGAATGACGCCGTAAATTCCTGTTTATCTCGCTGTGTGTGCGGACGATCCCTTACCCCGGGAACGATTGTAAGTTTATATACGGGTTTCTTTATTTTCATAACTGATTGATTGTTGCTCCTCTGTAACAGGTTTGGAGAAAATTGGGCAGCACCTTGTCGGCAAAATCAAATGTAATTATTTTATTGCACATTTATATTTCTTTAAATTATAATGCTTAATAATAACTATTTTGTGTATTTTGCTTTAGTTTTCACCTGCCTGCATCAGCGGTGTGCGAAATAAATAGGGGTAATGGGTCCACGGACTTCGTCTCGTTATTTTAGTGGTATATACAGCGACATACCCTTTTTATTTTCAAATTTTGGCCTTGGCGCCATACTGGCCTTGGTGCCCTCCCAAATTTTGAATACTCCAAGGCCAAAGTGGCCTTTCCCTAAACAAATTGTAATTGTAATTCCAGGCCTGCCACACTGTATAGTGTCGCGTCATATGATAATAATAAGGCTTCACTCTTCTAAAAAAATGCAAACGAGAACAATTAAGATCGGGAGAAAAGTGACGATGCGAAACAAATACAAATATAAACAAATTGTTTTGATGCAGCAGCAAAAAAGGATGTGCGCGAGGATGAGAAACTAATTTATTTGTTTTTTTTGGCCTGATATATGGTTTCAGTAGCTGACTTGATCCCACCCATACCTGTCAGTTGTTAGTGTGATAACATTCAAAATTAGCTAGAATATACAATGTGCCATTGGGAAGAAACAGTTATTGTGAAAATGCAAAGCTGGCTGATGGCCGAATCTAAAAACATCTTCAGAACTACAGTATCCCTCTTAACAGTGTATGCGGACCTTGGAAAACACTTCCTTGGTACCATCTACATCTACATAGTGACTGTCTTGAGACTCACCAAATGTGGGAAAATTGGCTTAAACCCTGGACGGAATGCTCCTGATTGGGGAAGACCTCTTTTAGTACCGTCAGCTTGGCTCTTGAAAAGGCACATGGACGGCTGACGAGGAGTGCCGTTCTTGCTCTTGAAACACGACTTGATAAATCCAATCGGCGATAGGCCAAGATGTTTCTGGGTCACTTCGTGTGGATGATGCTGGACTTTCTTGATCTTCCATTATTTTAGAACAAGGCACCACGTTGCTCTGATAAAAGATCTTGGTGGATGAGCTGTTTAGTAATCTTTTTACCCTAAAAGAGTTAAAATGATATATGTGACTTGATGTTGTTACCACGAAATGGGCATAAAGTAGCAAAAAATGAAAATCAAGATTATGATACAGATTGCTAGCTTATCTGTAATTAGTGTTGTGGTATCTAATTCCCAGCCCCAGAAGGAACCTGTTACTAAAATCTACACTGAAACGTTTCTGCCATTCGGCCTACTCCCCTCGTCAGGCACGCGGGAACAGGGGGTGCAGGGGGTGCTGCCGCCCCCCTAGGACGGATTTTGGGGTGGGGGTGCTGCAATACTAAAGCACCCCTATATTTGAGCGTATATATACGCACATCTTATCATAAGTACTTGAATACTTACGTGATCAAAAATAAAGATCTATAAAAATGGAAAACTATAATTATAAAATAGGCCTACAAACAATATAAAACTTTAAAATGTTCCGCCCCTGTGACGACGTTCTCGAAAGCGCCATTCAAATCCACCCCCATGCATCGCGCACTGTGGCCCAAATGCATGAACAACGTACGTCGTCCACGTGCAGTACATGTACATTGTACATGTACAATTAATACACCTTGGCTAACCCATATACGGCCATGGCCATAATACGTGTACTTCTATGTACCATGATACCAGCGATTATGCACGCTCGTGTGTTGGCCATGCGTGTACTGCACGAGCCGGGTACCCGGGAACAGCGTCTTGTGCACATGTACATGTACGTCGTGCATCTGCTGGACTAGAGTTCGTGCGTTTTAGACCGTAAATTACCATTGTACGCAAGACTAGCCAATCAGCACATGCGAGTGTTCGTGAGGTCAGCGGTGCTTGCGTTCCATCCAATGAACTATTGGGACTGTACCGTAGCTTATTGTTATTCATAATAAGGTCTGGCACACAATCTACATGATTATTATAATCATTAGTAGACACACCCTCCCCCCGCTGGTCGCGTGACCGACACGCCAGATATGTACATGGACAATGGCGTTTGCAAGGACTGATCCCTGCTTCTATTGTTACAAGGCTAGGTACAATGGGATACGTACGTGGCTGGAATTTTAATGGTATTTTCAACATGCAGGTTGTCAGGATCAAACCATTTCAATTGCAGGGAACACGAACGACTGCTCGTTGCTCACGCAGTGTCAGTGTGGTGGACATTGTACCGTAAAATGGGAAACCTTGGTCAATATTTTCAGACAATTTACAATATATTTTTGCATATTAAACAATAATGTTATATTTTCCGTGTTATGTTTTACAATAGAGTTGGGTTTGAGCCAACAAACATTTTTTGACCGTAAATAAAATCCGTTTGCACACAAAAAATAAAAAAATAAATATCGATTTGATTCCTCAAACACCCCAGAATTTTCTGAAAAGCTAAAATTGACGATCGCCCTCGTTACACACAATGAGTTAAATAAGTTTCCGGAAGCGTATTGTACGTTTTATACTCATTAAAGAAAATTCAGGGTTAGGGTAACTTTGGTCAGATCGTTTGGGAAAAAAAAACATTTCTAAAATATCACATAAAATCCAGTTTGATGTTATTTTTCAACTCTTTTTTTTATCAACTACATAAATAATAAAAACCATGTCCAAAAATACAAGTAAAATCATCAACAAAAGGTTGTTTTTTGCATGTAGTGGCCAAAGTTACCCAGCATGACAAAGTTGCCCTATTTTACGTTATGTTTGGGGGTGGGTCACGGTGCACGTTTATGGGTTCTGATGTGAGAGTTAATATACCCCTTTTCTAACTCTGGGGTGGAAATGGAATACACCAGTTTAAGGCATCCGCGTTTTGGTACGTCTGACAGTAATAAAAAAAAATTGTTTTGCGTGGACGGCACTATTATTCATTAGTGACAAACACCCCCTCTGGAAGCTGGTTTATGTACCCTATACTTTGTGTAAGTGATTACCAGGCCTGTGTGTTTCCTGCATTTAAAGTGGTTTGATCCTCTCAATTACAACCCGCATGTTGAAAATACCCCATTGAAATTCCCGCCATGTATGTTACATGGACGTATCCCATTGAACCTTTTAACAATAGAAGCGGGCCGGGCGTCATTGTAAGCGCCATTGTACACAAGTCGGTCGCCAGCGAGAGGAGGGCGTGTATAATAATAATTTGAATAATAATGTATATCGTATGCCAGGCCTTATTACGAATAACAACAAGCTAATGTACAGTGCCGATAGTTCATTGGATGGAACGCAAGCACCGCTGACCTCATGAACACTCGCAAGTGCTGATTGGCTAGGCTTGCGTACGACGGTTATTGACGGTCTAAAACGCAAGAACCCTACTGAGACTATCGGAGTTTCAGAGATACCAGAACTTGAATGAGTTAAATTTCTTCTTGCAGTTTCACCACGTTTATGGGGGGGGGGGGGGGGGGGGGGGGGGGGGGGAATCTCAGGGTCTCCCCCAAATCCAGGGTAAACTCAACAAAATTGTGAGATCACTACAGAGTACATTTCAGCTGAAGAGTGCTTTATTGAGACCTTGCATAATTTATGACAAAATAGCTCTGGGGTCTTATGATGGGAATAACACTTGTTTGTTTGTACACACCATAAAGGGCACCATAAAATACATAAAATACTCATTACTTAACAGTTGGGTTGAGTCGTGGATTATAGGTATTCAGCGATATTTTGGAATCCGTCATCTTTTTAAGAAGTTTCAGCATAAAAATTTATTACAAAATTGTTCAAAAGTGTCCCCAAAAAACGAAATTTTGAAATATCTTTTACACTTTACAAATGCAGTAAAAGTGTCAATTAAACGCTCAGATTGCACCACAGAGCATCTATAAACTCAAAGCTCCCGGACCCCACGCCGTAATGGCTTCGCGCTTGCCGACAATTTTATCAAATAAAGTACCCACCCCCGGGGAAAAATGTGTTCCAGCGGGCCTGCCAGCTCTGGTACCACATAACGACCGAGGGGCGAGACACAAAGGAGAACAAAGGAAACAAAATCCCCTCGGTCGGCGGTATAAATGGAAAAATTCGGTCCTCGATCGACGGTGCAAGCGCAAATCAATGGGGATTGGGTATAACATAGGAATAAAGGAAAACACAATATCGAGCCTCAATCGTTATGTGGTTCACGACTTGGTGTGCCGTGTGCGTTTGTATTGACCGGCAATCGTGGTCGTCGGACAAAAGAATATGGATTCAAACAATGGGTCCACGATTGACACAACGTCCACGATCTTTTCCCATGTACAAATCCTATGGCGATCATCAAAAAACGTTAGAGTATAAACAAAAGAGGGAAGACGGTCGGACAATACCCCGTCCATGATTGCCGGTCAAAACAGAGCTGTGTGTGTGTGTGTGTGTACACTCTAAAAAATTTGTCATTTTGACTAAAAAAAAATTGTCCAGAGCAATGTCTCGTACGACTTACCTAAATTAGTCACCTACTGTTGATGACTAACTAAATCAGTCAAGACTCTGACTTATAAAAGTAGCTATGACAAGGATAGGACCATGTCTGATACGACTTATCTCTTAGTCAAGTGACTTTCGCGATTTGTCATTGAACTTCTGACTAACCGAATTAGTCATATGACAAGGATAGGATCATGTCTGATACGACTAATCTGTTAGTCAAGCGACTTGTAATTGAACTTCTGACTAATCACACTGTAGTCCAGTGACTAATGAGCTTTGATGATTTAACATTTGTCATTCCAGAAATCTGACATACTGAAATTTGTAGCAGTGGCAGATCCAAGTATAGCACGGTGTTAGGACATGTTTAGCTTACTGGATGGATTGGGTCACAGTGCCAATGTTAAGCTCCTTGGATCTACCACTGCAGAATTATGATGACACCTCCAAGAGAAACACAAAGATTTATGTTTTTGTTTGTTAATACTGTTTATTTTTTCAACATCTCTCAAGAAGATACAGCTGCTGTAACACGCAGTATATTTGAACAATGGGTAAATCCCAATAAATAATTTTCCAATTAAAACATTTGGGGATAAAATGAGAGCGCTTGTAAAAAGACCCATTGTCTTCTTTAACACATAGTTGCAATGATTATTGTTTGTCGAATGCCACACTTTGGTCAAAAGCCACTTCTACGCATGTTTTTGAGATCATCCATGACAAATATTTTGGTTCAAAGTTTGTGACATTTTACATTTGTAAATGATGTACAAGAGTGTAACAAAACTGTTAGAAGTTTACAACATTCGTATGTTATTTTGGCTAATCAGCTTTTATTTTATCAAACATTTGAAGTACCAAATATTTTGAGTCTCAATGATTAATATCAAACCTCAATATAAACATCCATAACATTAATTCTAAGCCATATTATTATGATTACCCAGATCTTTGAGTGGCCATCTAATTACATTGTACATTTTTCCCCATTATGACCTCTTTTGACACTACATTCTCAACATGTTTTTTTCAAGCAAGAATGCATAGAAATTTCCTGAAAAGGACAACAAATTTTTACCATATCATCGTCTCAATTTGTAATCTTAAATAAATCAAAAAGACGTTTAAGAACAATTAATTGGTAATACCAATGGTTTAAAACCTTCTAATCGTTATCAGCTGGTTAATAAAAGTATTTAACATGTGCCATGCTTAGGATTTAAACCAGTTCGTACCAGGAATCTGGGATTGTTTTGATATTGCCTAGGCACGGGATTGTTTTTCACACCCTCGATTTCGTGTCAGTATCTGTGGGTAGCACACCCTGATATTTCCGGCCTTTGTCGCTGACATATATTTACGGCCTTACATGTAAAGGTTTATCCATCATCGGTTTAAAATTCTGGGAAAAACTTTGCGCGTATACACAGATTTCTACATGAACTGGTTTAGAAACAAATATGTTGCACTGCTATTAAATAATGGTCAATTTCAAACAACTTTGCGAAGATGTGTAACATTTTACATAACTTTAACATCTTGGACAAGGAAACTTGTTTTCTTCAATTGTTTCGGTTCTGTCATAAAACAGGCTTTGAATCCCCTTTGCCTACCATTTTGAATTTTATTTTTTTTCTTCAAATTTCTTTAAAATTACACAGCAACACAGGTTAATAAACAACAATGCCACGAATGTTTTGTTAAGGTGATAATAAAATGGTTCATTCAAAGTTTCTGTGCCGTAACTTATGTCAATTAATGTAATTGTATAAGTTACACCATTATTTGTTTCATAAGTCACAAACTTACTATGTACATTTTCGGAAATATTGCGCAAAGTTTAATGTTGCACAAGTGGAGTTAGCATTGCTTAATGTTTTGTGAAACATGTGGAAACATGAACCAAACTATGCACATACAACTTTAAAACATTTGAACATCAATCTTAAGAAATATCTTGATTTCTTAGTTATTTAGTGTAAGCTTCTCCAGTAAGGATACAACATCTCGTTCAGGCTTCTGATTATCTTGGATGTTCAGGATCACCTTCTGGAAGAAAGTACATGTCTTTTTAAGACACGAGGGATAAGCCAAGTTGATGACATAGAATCCTGCCAAGTACACAGAGAGGGCCATCAGTAGGTTAGTGGAGCTGCTAACAACTATGCCATCAATCACCACATCAAAAGTAGTACATGAGGTGAAATTACTTTCATCTCCCCGAATTATTAGAAAATCCTTCTGTTGACAAAATAAAAGAAAAGAAGAAAACAATTGAGTATTAAGCATGATATACGTAAAGCTATATCATATGAGAATATTTTTAAAAAGAATACTGTGTTGCCAAAATCTTGAAACCTTGCAAAATTTACATGTGTGAATTGTACCAAACAAAATTAATTCAGAAATCAAATTGGTGTCATCAAGTGACACATGATTGTTTCTTACTCACTCAAAAACCAAAGGAAGGGATTTTCCCTAGCAATGTGGAAAAGTAAAAAAGTTGATGGGGTACAAAGCATATTTCAAGGATTGTTAAAAAAATCATCACCGAGACCCGGCTCCACCTATACCCACAGTACTGCTCTAATGCTACTCATAACACGAGTCGAACTTGCGGCCGCAGCCGAGCGGGGCACTAACATAATGGTTCAAGGTCATGCATTAATTGTTATACCACAATCTCTATAATTTTCCAATGATAAAGACACATCTAAAGCCTAAATATGTAATAAAATAACATGCATTGCATTGTACATCAAAAATATGACACGATAAAGAAGCCACGGAGCACAGGCCATAATTACCGCAAATACTGCTTGGATGATTTTGAACAATTATACTAAGCATTGTGGGGCCAATATATGTGCCTGTTCTGTTTCTGTTGAAAACAATTGCCATTGTTTAAAATCACCTAAGCCAGTAACTATCCGTTCAAGATTTTATGCAATGTGGCTTATGTTTTTCATTAAATTCTTGTTTCTTTATGGAATTGACCTTTCACCGTTCAGGACCATTATCCAATCGTAGTGTCTGTTGAAAAAAATCTAAATATACAGGCATTTATTTGGCTACATACACATTATATGCCCGGTTCGTTGAAACGCAATATATGCAAATGCATTTCAAATTTAATGCAAATGCTCATCGGCCCGTTTGTTCTGTTCATATTTCTTAAGTTTTTCCTATTCTCGAATGTTAAAATATGTGAGTGGGGTCTGGGAAGTCTGCATTATTCAGATACACATTAACAAGTGACTTTTTGCAATTAGTTGTCTCACGAAAGTCTGCATGTACACGTGGGCAAAGTTTTCTCAGAAATCTAAGACAACTCCTGTATCCGGTCAGATAGCTTTTATGCAATTATTCCACATAATTGCAACTGCGCGTTTCAAGCTAACTCTCAACGGCGATAGGTCAATTCTGTAAACCTCCCAATAAAACTTACCAAATCCGAATCCTCTCCAAGAACCATCAGATTGTCAACGTCCTCCTTCAACAGAGATGGAACAGCCAGAGCTGCAGTAATGTAAGTAGCCTCTATTAAAAAATATATTAAGCAAAAGACCATTTGAGAAAGACAATTTGAGAGCCACACAGAGATTTGCCACGATGTGCTCTCACAAACAACTTATCTTATTAACTTTTCATCATGCAAACCTTCAAATCTCATTAGGGAGGGGCTATTATATAAAAATTAAAAGATCGCACACACAGTTTAATTTCCTTCAAGTTATACATGAAGTGGATATTTTGGACACATGCCACTTTCTCCAAAGCTGTTTTGCTGTACACACTTGAACATGCCGTTGTGCACACAAAATTAAATTAAATTTGTGCGCACAACTGTAACGGTCTAGGTGGCATTGTCCTTTTAGAGTGCCATATGCTTAAGGTTTAATGCTAAAACAAGTTTTGTAAGGCTACGCTGTTATACCGAATACTTGACCAACAAAATATCTGAATAGCATTTTTTCTATTAAAAAATGTGAGGTGTCTAGGAAATTACAAAAAAAAATAAAAATTAAGTTGTGTGGTTATATTGTCAATTTGTGACAAGTGCAGGCCATTGGGCTAGTTTAGGCTTTTGTACCTTTTCGACTTTTCTCCTCGCGCTGTAATCCAACTTCTTCCAGTGCCTGCACAAGAAGGGGTTTCATCTTCTTCGAACCCCTGTAAATCTTGAGAATCGGAGTTGCATACTTCTGTAGACCTGCCTGCAAAAGATCGTGAGGTCCCTCTTGTTCTTCTCTAAGGCGTCGAACTCAGTCTGCATCTATTAAAACAGGGATTTTACGGTATCACACATTGTAATAAAGTCTGATGTAGGGAATGTCTGTGTCACCTCTTGACCGAGCACTTTCGAATATGTGATAATAAATTGTATATTCAAAACAAATTTAAAATACTTGAATATAGCCCTATTTTGAAACAGGGCGTCACAATTACAGCACCGTGCATTACTGTCAATTACTGATTATCACCAAGTGCAAAGTGCCTGTGATACAAGATTATGGTTGACCTTTATGTTTTTTAATGTGATGTCGTTAAAGTTTTATTTAGGTTTCTAGCACTATGTTATCCATGTGTATGGGCAAATAGCCTTGCAAATCATTAGGAATTACCCATACACTGTTGTGTTCAAAGGTTGTTTAGATTCATGTTTTAAAACATGTTAACAGCAGTTTAGATTATATCAGTTTAGATTATATGTGTACATGTGCGCTTTCCTACGAGCGAGTCTGTCCCTACATCGTCTGGTGTTCCGACTTTACTTCCATAGGAAAGTGCATATGTAAACAAAGCCATGACGTTATTAAACATTTGTATATTTAATGACAAAGAGTTCTGATTATCAACATACATGTATTTATAATTTATAATTTATAATTTGCACAAAAGAAACGGACCTCGTCTTCATCGAAGAGCCAAGGATACGTCTGTTGTATCTTCTTCAGTGTTGCTCCTTCCTTTGTGATGAGCTGACGCCGGTCAGAGAGGGTCATGGACATTGCTAACTGGATTCGCTAATAGTTAGGTTTCCTCTTCGATGTTTCTTGCTGCATCCAGTGAATGTGTGCTTGAATGGAAGCATCGTCCTCGGAAGAAGGTCTGGATGGTTGATATAGTTGCAATGCCCCATTGTGGTGGTTGTCTTTTGGCACTAGGTGATCCAAATAGTGGGTTGTTCCCCGGCTTTCTCTTATGTTTGATGACCACTTGGATCTTGTTGTCATCACGTCTACGTGAATTCGCAAATTTATACAGAAGTCTGTATTTCCAGAGAGTCTGTTAATTGAAAGAAACAATGACATTAGGCTGCACTACAGCTTGTGCATAAGGAAGTCATTTTAATTTTGGAGGAGGGGGGTGCATAAGAAAGTCATTTTAATTTTGGAGGAGGAGGGGAGGGGGAGGGGGAGGGGGAGGGGGAGGGGGAGGTGTTAGAGGTAAAAGTAGAATCCTATTAAAAGTTGTGACCCATTTCAGAAGTAATCTATATTTATCCAAATCGATTACATTATAACACCTCACCCACAAATTATATGCACGGCCAAATAGCATCCATGGAAAAGGTGGTTTGGGATTAGTGAGCAAATACATTTTTCACAAATGTTGTATTGAAATAGAAGTTCATTTTAACTGTATTTAGATTTAAAGTATATTACATTTTTGAAACCAAGCAAAATATGTAGGCGAGGTGTTATAAAACAAATATTTACTGCTTTATCTCGTGTTGTAGTAAAACTCCCTCTGTACTTCATAGCTTTGCCTAAGGAAAACAATGCTCCATGAATCACCTCAGGAGGCAAGTTTTACTACACCACTCGGTACATATTTGTTTATAGTTCAAACTTACCGATGCAGTGTCCAATGACATATTTGGCTGCTTGGCCAACTTGGGGAACCGTTCGAAGAGAACACCAATGAGGTGGTTGTATTGAGCTGATGTTGGGTAGCTGCAGTATAAAACATATAAATATAGTATATATATAGCCTAAGTATAGACATATAAATATAGAATTGTATCAAAGTTTCAATATTCTTTCTTAACAACAAGAAGTTGATCTGATTGACAGAAGCGAATCTGATTATAATTATTTCTGGTAATAAATCCAAGGATTCTTTAAAAGTGCCCTAGAAATAGGCACCCTATAGCTCACATGCATGAAGAAACATTATAGACTGAGAAGACAATAAGAAGAAATTACAGTTTGAGAGATTGGAGGAAAACCCCCCAAAAATATTCTGGGGAAAACACACAGAATCAGGTAAGGACTGAAAACTAAAATGCACGTGTGGTCCAGCAGGAATTGCACCTCGGCCACAGCAGTGGAAACCGAAGGAGAGTATATTATAACATGCACCGTGCCAATCTGACTCACCCGACCTGAACATTTCTTTATTTCTGGTTTTGTTTGCCTTTTCCTAATAATGTGAATTTTGTCAGTGAATAGCAAATTCAAATTAAAGAAAGTATAGTCTGAATACTAAAACAGTAACAGATTAGCTATTGGTAATTTTAGAATGTGCAGACTACAGCTGCTGACTATTATTAGTACTGTACTCATAAATTCAATCCAATCCAAAGTTATAATATTTAAATTAGAAAAGGTTGTTATATGTAATGTGTTAAAATCTAAAACAATGCTTACTATGTATTTTTTTTTCACACCGCTGTAGATCGCCTCCAGGACTGCTGACCTCGCATGGAAAATCGGGTAGTTTGTACCTTCCCGTCCAGTTGATAGAAGATGACTCTGCCTGATGTCCTCTGAAGTTAAAATATACAAATAAATCAAAGTTATTGTACAATGTATGTAGTTCCTGACATAAAACTAGAACATTGTTACACCTCTGTCTTGGATACTTGTTTTAATAGTCTGGAACAATCTCAAGCGTACCTAAATGAAGAAGGTGGAGGTGTTGCTGGCACATCAGGAGTTGGATCTTCGGCCGTGACTTAGTGTTCAGCAACATCTACCAGTATTTTGCTATTGTTTTGCACTTCTTCCTGGTCATTGTCTGCATCGACCCAGTCCTCGAATGTCCTATCCCATAGCTTAACCTGGGCCTTCTGGAGGGTGAACAACTGGCAAGCCTGCTTCTTTATGTCCCCAACATGTACCTTGCTCCCCTCATCCTCTAATGACATGTCAACTTGTTTTTGTTGATTGCCGTAGATAAACAGGAATCTAAAAATGTCAACAGTATACAAATATTGACTGCTTTGAGTGGTATAGTAAAACTATCCTCCCGAGGTGATCCATGGAGCATTCTATTTTCCCCGAGGCGAAGCCGAGGGAAAATAGAATGCTCCATGGATCACCGAGGGAGGCTAGTTTTACTATACCGCGAAATAAAGCAGTCAATATTTGTTTTATAACACCTCACTCACAGATTCTGCACAATTTAAGCTTCCTGAAAGTATAGTAATGACAAAAAAATCTCCTAATTATACGTCTCTCGATCATACGTGTACTTTGTTGCCTTGATGAACGGGTGCGAAGGTGATAGAGCAATGTTTACGCAATGCACCGAAACACACGTCTGGGTTTCAGTCACGCTTTCGTTGCTATGCGCATTGTTCGTGTGTTGCTATGCGCATAGTCCTTTTTGCGTGGTATAGTCTTTTTGGATAGCACAAGTAAAAAATAGTAAAAATAGCAAGTGACACGTGACGCGCTCTCGGCCAATCAAGACACAGAATCTGTGAGTGAGGTGTTATAATATAATATTATACAAATATTGACTGCTTTGAGTGGTATAGTAAAACTAGCCTCCTGAGGTGATCCATGGAGCATTCTATTTTCCCGAGGCGAAGCCGAGGGAAAATAGAATGCTCCATGGATCACCGAGGGAGGCTAGTTTTACTATACCGCGAAATAAAGCAGTCAATATTTGTTTTATAACACCTCACTCACGGATTCTGCACAACTTAAGCTTCCTGAAAGTATAGTAATGACAAAAAATTTCCGAATTATAGGCCTACGTCTCTCGATCATACATGTACTTTGTTGCCTTGATGAACGGGTGCGAAAGTGATAGAGCAATGTTTACGCAATGCACCGAAACACGCGTCTGGGTTTCAGTCACGCTTTCGTTGCTATGCGCATATTTCGTGTGTTGCTATGCGCATAGTCCTTTTTGCGTGGTATAGTCTTTTTGGATAGCACAAGTAAAAAATAGTAAAAAGAGCAAGTGACACGTGCCGCGCTCTCGGCCAATCAAGACACAGAATCTGTGAGTGAGGTGTTATAATTCAGATTATTAAATAGTGATTCAGACTCACTTTATGACTTATACTTGGTACTGTTTGACCAAGTAACGTAATCACATATATCAGTTCTTGTCAACAGATTGCGGTTGTACACATTGGATCACATGCCTGGAAGTATATATATGCATTTGCAATATGTTCTCCAGTAACCTGGACTTTTTTGCTGTCTGAATGTACATGTCTGAAGTTGTTGAACTATCAGATGAAAGACAGAAGATAAACATGATGAAGGCAATTAGGGGTGTACAATCTGAGAAAGACAGTATAAGGATCTGACTAGAATTCAGCGTAGGACAATAAGAAGTCCTTCCTTAAAAAGAAATGCAGGGAGGTGGAGTTACATTCCTGTAGCACGTATGCAAGCAAGAGCTTTTTATAATTATGTTATTATAGTGAGAGGACGCTTATGAAGCAATTACATGCAACGTAAGATATGGCCCTCCAGAATTAAAAGGCAGGTTTTGTGAAAAGAAGGGCCGGGCACAAGAGACCAGATAGCAAACATCAGAATCATAATAGAGAAATCTATAGAAATTAATTTCCCAGTCTACATGTCCTTTATTGACTACTCTCAAGCTTTGGATGCAGCACAAACAACTTTGGACTATCTAGTATCATGCAATGAGCTTTGCAAGACATATGTGATAAAACTGCGCAGCTAGGTTACTATCTATGACCACCAGGAATCAACAGTGATACCTGCATACCTTCAAAACTCAGGAATATTTATATGATGACGTGGCACAACTATTTTACCGTTGTCACTATTGTAGACACCGAGTGCATAGTGGTCAAGCAGATCTGAAACCTTCACTACAAAATCATTAGCAGAAAGTGTCAACTCAAAAGCATGGATGTGGGATACAAATCGAGTATTTGTAGCTGGCTTGCAAACAAGATATACGCTGCCGCCTATTAGACAACAAAGCTCAATCACACCAAACTGAACAAAACCTCTTGGTGTCGTTCCTACAGCAACTACCAAACCTTGACTGTACCATGTGTTGTTACACTGCACTTTCTTTGCAACATAAACGAATTCATTGTCCCCAAGCAGTGGCTGAAGTGTTTCCTGTATTGGTCGTAACAGCAGCCGTACCAGCAACAAATTCCCACCAGTGTGCTCAACAGCATCAACAAAACCTGCATGAGTAGCTCTCATCCATGCCTGATAGTATTCATGTCTGGTTGCAAGTGTCTTTGAAACTTGGGTTTCATAGAATCTTCAGGAAATAGAGTGAAGTATTTCTCCAGAAACATTTCAATCAGCAAGGAAATCACAAAGAGCTGGATCCACTGTATGTGCAGTACACAATTGCACTACTTCTTCAAGTAAGAAAAGAACTGCCCACATTTCATCACCAACCGGTACTTTGCTTCCGACCATCAAAGGCAAGAGACGAAGAAAACACCAAGACTGTACAGCTTTCTGCTTTACACTGAATGAGGCAACCTGTGTTGCCATTTTAGAAGGCTTGTTTGTCTTGTCTGTTCCCGAATACGCAAAATTCTTGATTTCTTCGTTTAAGAACTGCAGTGTGAAATATTCTTCCTCGACACAATGAAGAATTACCTTTTTCATGACTTCTGGAATTACACCTTCAAACAAGTCATGAGCCACATCTGAAGGAAGTCCATCTACAACATGATAATGATCCAACGCATTCAATGGACTGTCCTTTTTCACCCCATTTATGCAAGCAACTTCTGGCATTTGCCGAACTATTTCAACTTGTTCATTGTAAGAATCTCTACTTCTTGAAACAAGGTCAACATCCCGAAAATAGTTTTTAACATTTGTCTTTGTGACTTTGCAAAACCTACAGAAGCGTCGAGTATTGAAACTTTCCTGAAAGCCCCCAATGCCGTGTGCAGCCAAGTTGTCTGCGACGAACATAGAGAGGGTTCCTCTAAAAGTATGCACGACACCGTCCTTTTCAACATCCACACCGTCCTTTTCAACATCCACACCAACAGTCTCAAGGGTTTTCAAATCTTCAATTAGAGGACTTATTACGCGAGACATTTCATACTGTGAAATTATCTCCGACTGGCACAAAAGAGCAAGCTGAATAGAGGACAGCTTAGACCGATTTTGTGGCAGCATATTCCCCACAAAAAAATAAAAACCAGAAAACTTAAGCTGCTTAACTCGGTTTCCTATGGGATTAGCCACTGTAAAGTCATCATTGTAAAGAATAACCTGGATAGTTGGACTTGGCAGTGAAAACAGTGAGTGACTTTTGTAGTTCAAACCATCACAATGGTCTCTAACTACATGTAATTGGTCACTTTGATGTCCCTGGATTACCTCAGCAAAAATATTATCATCCTTTAAAAGGGGCCTGCAGTGTCTGTAGAATACTGACATACTGAACGCTCTGCACTTTGCCGTTTGGTTTTCTTCCCATCACATGCTCCACTGGTTCAACAAGATCAAAACTTTATTTAATGTAGGAGTTCAGATTGGCCATGTTTCGGATAAAACTGAATGACTGTTCCAATTCTGAAGCACTAAAAATACCATCTAGTTCAGCTTCCTGTACTTCAGGCAACAGATTTCTTGCTTTCTTCTGTAAATTTTCTCTTGCTAATCAGAGTACATTCTGTGTTTCCTCAGCAACATAACTGCATGCCTCATGATTGAGTTTATACTTTCCCCTCAATCCTAAGATGAATGTTGTTGACAAAGAATCAGTGTCCACAATGACATCTGCAGGCTCATTTTCAATGTGGCAAGTCTTCATCATCTTCTGATTCACTCATATCTTCTTGTTTCGTCTAATAACTCAAAGTGGATTTTGTTGGAAATGGGTCAAATCGTACCCAGGTTAACTCATACCCCAAAATTGACACCCTATAGTCAAGTCGTTTTTGAGTCAACTCGTACCCTCGTGCACGTAAAGATGCACCATTATGGTTTTGTGTACAGGATTGTTGTTTTCATAATTATTTGATTTACTTTAAATTGCAATTAGCGGTACATGTACTTCTTAGGATAACTGTGGGATAAGACAAACGCATTATATTTATTAAAATGATATAGCTTGACCTACATAAAATTGATGCAAACAAAATAACTTTGTATATACTTTTCTTGTATAAATATTCTCGGAGTACGAGTTGACTCGGGGTACGGCAGCCATTTCGGCAGCCATTTGGTTTGTATAAAGGGATAACATCAAAAAAGCTGCCACCGCTGGAATACCTCTATACTTGCATTTGCAATGTATTCCCTTCATAATCGTTTGGGTCTTCAATCCCATGCACATTTTTAGACCCGACTCCAGACACAGGCGGCAGACATCAACTGTTGTCAGAAATCAAGGACCGATTCTCTTGACTTTTTTGAGATTGGACTTGTCATAATTGATCTAACACCTATACGTCTGGTACCCTTGGCGCTTCTGGTTGCGCCCAGTGAGAATAAAGGTGACATATACACGCCGCTCATTTCCGGCCACTCTCCCGTAACGTCCCTGGTGTCAACGCCCTCCCTTTTATAACCTAGCGGTCAGGGTGATTAAGAATCGGAAGTAAAGAAGTTGAAGGTGAAATGAGAATAACTCTTCTCCACCTCTCCACCTCTCCACCTCTCCACTCCTCTCCACTCCTCTCCACTCCTCTCCACTCCACTCCTCTCCTCTCCACTCCTCTCCACTCCTCTCCACTCCTCTCCACTCCTCTCCACTCCTCTCCACTCCTTTCCACCTCTCCACCTCTCCACCTCTCCACCTCTCCACTCCTCCCCACCTCTCCACTCCTCCCCACCTCTCCACTCCTCTCCACCCCCCCCCCCCCCCCCCCCACCCCCCCCCCCCACCCCCCTTTTTGTGAGAGGGTGTATCAAATGAAGATCAATAAATACTGGAAAGTGTTCACCTTTTTTACAGAAATTGGCCGAGATTTGACCGGTTTTTGATGGGCAGCAGCTGGGCGAGTTGATAAAGTACTCTTACACATTTTTGGTTGGGGTAGACCGTGCGGCAGTATGGAGTTATTGCCCGAAATTTGTGCACGGTTTCTATTGTTTAACGGCGGTTAACCTGTAAAAACCCTCTCCATCTATGGGTCTCCGCCCTACGGGTGTCGGGAGACCCAGAGTTCTAGGGGTACAGAGCAAAGTGGTCCAGGCAGGCCTATAGTGATTCTCGGCCCTCTGCAGCAATCATTTTGAGCGGTTGTGCTTCGACCTAGAGCGCTTAGTGTCTTCAGTGTCTGAATAAGAAATACTGTGATTCAAATCAGACGAATCAGTACTATTTTCGTCGGATTCACTAAAATAACCGAGGAAGAACTTTCACGATCGTCCATGTTAAATTCGATTACGTTGCACAGCGTGCGTGTGCCGACTGTGTGTATCTACGTGTGTGTGCACAAAGGGTACGCGAATCATATCCACGCAAACCCGTCTCGTACCTAGACGTGGGGTACCGACTATCGCAAATTTGTCTGGGTTCTGCTTCGGTTTACGTCACTCATTTTGAGTGGCCGCAAAACTAAAAAAAAAAAAAAAAAAAAAAAAAAAAAGGGGGGGGGAGGGCTCATTTTTTGGGCGGCAAATTACCACACTAAACGTACACTAGAACTAGCTTTGCTTCTTATTCACATTTAATACACATAAATCTATTAATTTAAAACAAAAAATTGCGTAATGAAGATGTTCGACTGCATGTCTTCTTTAAAGTTATTACCAACTTGTTGGCCCTACAAGCCTTGTTTTAAACTGACCTTCCAATTTAGATAATTAAGAGCCCGAGACAATCGGCACGCATGCAGTTAACAATATGTGCTGCAATGTAGAACTGAGCCGCTCCATCCCCACTGAAGTATCCCATTTCATTCTGCGTCTCACCATTAGCCTCTCCTGGCTAAATCCTTGTGTCTGGCTTCTCGTGCCAGTCCTGTTTCTACTGAATAGCAGAGGGTGTCAGCAAGTTTCTGCGCTATATCCAGGCTGCTTCGGGTATATAGGTGAACTCGTAAGGCTTGGTTGCCATTCCATCTAGAAGGACAACTCTGATCACAAACCCGGGTAGGTGGAGCTCGTTAGCATAGGTCAGTAATATGCCTAGGAGGACAACTCAGGCTAACGAGCTCTAACCGAGTTTGTGATCAAAGTCCTCAATATGACTAAGAGAAGGACAACTCTGATCACAAACCCGGGTACGTAAAACTCGTTAGCCAAAAATAGCAGTCTATACTCTCCAGCGCGTAACAACCTTGACCCAGCTATGGGTTAAATAGTATGAACTAAGCATAATGCCTTTATGACGTATGAGGGCATATCTGCCCCAACTGTCAATGTGCTTCTAGAATAGATGAAATTCCTTAGTCATGTATTACCCTTCCATCTAAGTGAAAAACACTCCAAAATCCAACCTGGGATCGTGCAGGGTGCCACACTTGTGGCAGTGTCTGCACCAGTGTGGCGCACATTCGCCTGCACGATGCAGACAGTGGGAAGAGACTATACGCACAACGTTTCCATCAAAATCCTTTCATTTGTGTATTAAAGTTATTTATCAATGATGAGTTACTTAATTTCTGAGTTTTGTGTGTGGAAGCCAAGTATCGATGAGGAAATGGTAACGGGAACAGGCAGAGGATGCTGCTGAAATGTTTTAGCCACAACGATCGACAAGTTGGGCAGATGTCGCCTTCGTGTTCTCAGGATGACAGACAAGACCTATTTAGGAGTAGCGCTGCTCTTTCAATAAGAGGAAGAGGTTAGAAAAATACTAGTTCTGGCCGGGTAGCCGCACCTGGTTAGACATCCACTAATCAGCGGTCGAAATAAGAAGAGATATACACTCTAAATATTGGTGCATGGAATGTCAGGACACTATCGTGGACTGCTCTAATTGCCCAAACTCTCAAGCGCTACGACAATGACATTGCTGTCCTCAGCAAAACCAGATTATCGGAGTCACACCTGAAAGAAATATGAACTGGTTACACATTTTACTGAATTGCTCGCAACCTGAATACTTTACCAAGAGGCATGACAGACACATGACACATGCGCGTTAGAACTTAAAATGATAGCTTTGCAACAATCATCAGTGCTTATGCCCCAACAATGTCCCAGACAGATGACGTAAAACAAGCATTCTATGAATAACTCGGTACGGTACGTCCTCCATGCAGTTCCACATAGTGACAAGCTCATTCTACTAGGCGACTTCGATACGAAAGTGGGATGTGACAGTGGTACATGTAATACAATAATAGGTATTTATGAAATGTATCTCAAATAAGCTTCTGCTTTTTTCAAAGTGTGCAGAACATCAGCTTGTCATCACCAATACAGTCTTCCAACAGACCAACAAGTATAAAACCCTCGTTCTTGTACTTGAATGCACCCTCGCTCAAAACTGTGACATCTATAATTGACTATGTTATTGCCCGACAAGCATATTGTAAAGATGTCATTAACACACGATCAATGAGGTGCATACTGCTTGTCAGACTATAGACTCGTGAGAAGCCAGGTGTCGTTACAGCTTAAACACAAATCTTTATTATTATTATTATTATTTATTCGGCCTTCAACAAGAGGTACAAACATAAATGAACAACATACAATTCCAAATTACACTAACATTAAAACAAAACAAAAACAACCTTATCCAAGTTGGCCAGGACCGACAAAAGTATAATAAAACACTTTCACTTGAAAGCCTACCGATCCTAACTTGAAAACTGTGACACACAGAATAACATTAAATGTATTTAACAATAAATAAATGTATAAATAACTATGATGAATTTAGCTAAACAGTGAAAAAATACTTATATTTACATATTCATATTAACAGAAATAATATTACGGAGCAATTAAAAAAAAAGACATTAAACAAGGGATACTGTCCCACAATCCCATTACCAAGCACTCCACCCTTTCTGCAATCCTCTTACCTCATCAAGTCACTCCCTCAACATCCCACCCAACTTGAAGGAACCAACTGAAAAAGTGTTGCAGGTTTTAAATACACAAAAACAAGAGACAAACTGCAGCAGAAAACTGCAGAGGCATTTACAGCTGATGCTGGTCATGATGATTCAGATTCTAGTAACGCAGAGGAATATTTGAAATACTTACGGTATATGACATAATACAGCCCCAGAAATTCTGGGTTTTGTAAAGAGGAAACACCAGTACTGCTTTGATGCAAATGACGAGGACATAGGCGAACTTTTTGACAGTATACACACTGCCCACTCTGTTTTCATTTGTGAAAATACGTTAGGTGTTAAGAAAGGTACCTGGAGACAAAGCGTACAGTGCCAACCAAGCTTGGGCAAATGGTAGGAAGATAAAGCCAAGGAGTAACAGGAAGCAGTCGACAGGCATGACAAAAGCGTTTCTTTGAGGGTTTGAATGCTGTTTATGGTCCTTTGGTCAGGTGGGTCTACACCAGTGCATGCAGTCGACGATAATAAACTGTAAACTGTGCACTGACATAAAAATAAATAGTAGACCGCTTGGCTGAGCATTTCAATTCTCTTTTAAACCTGGAATCCTCTATGTACAACGATGCAATCAATTCCACCAAACAGCGCCCAATAATACCCCAGTCACAATTAAAGCGGAGCCCGGGCGGCGTGTGCGATTTCTAGGCATCGGCCGGCGTGTAGAGGTCGGCGAAAGATCGTGCGATATGGCGGTCACAGTCACAATTAAAAGTGCCCCGTACGCTGCCATGACGGGGCCCGGGGGGTCGCCGACCGGCGATCGGCCGACTTTCTTGGAAATGGGGTCAAATTATTGGCCCGTTTATCGGCCGGTGTCCGGCAGGCACTCGTCTGGTGCCCTGTTTATGTCCTTGCGATACCCCTGCGGTATCCGGCAGGGTGCCAACCAATTCGTACAGGTCGTACGGCGGCCGGACGGGCATCTGTAGTGTGCCTGTCGAGTGGCCAGCGATCAACGGCCGGCGGCAGAAGCTCTCCTCTGACCTTATTAATGGCCCTGTCACACTAGAACGTTTTAGGCCAACGCGTGAGTAGCGCGTTAAAAATAGTTGATATGCTGGCAAACGCTGAACTTCCACAGAAAAAGTCAAGTTGAACCGTGATTTCAGCGTGTCCATAACGCGTTAATAACGGGTTCATAGCGTTCGCCAGCGCGTGAATAACGCGTTAGTAACGCGCTCGACGACTGATGAACGACTGCCCAGCGCGTGAGTAGCGCGGTCCAACGCGCGCCAGCGTACGGCAACGAACACATGATTAGTTGTACAAAAAGATGACGCGCTACTACAGTAATGGCCCTGTCACACCAGAACGTTTTAGGCCAACGTATTGAAATTTCGGCAACACGCGGGTAAACGCCGACCAACGCTAGGCCAGCGTTCGCAACGCGCTGAGCGCGTTACCCACACGCTGGAACACGCTGTCACACGCTGAGACAAAAATACGTTTTTCAACATACCTAAAAAAATTGAGCGTTTGCCAGCGTGTGACTGCACACGCTAGCGGCGCGCAAGAAGGCCGTTACTTACGCGTCGAACGCGCTAGACGATCGTTACCAACCCACTACTCTCACGCTGGCGACCCGCTGTCGTATTTTTTATATAAAGCAGTGATGCGTTCATTACACGCTGAGCGCGTTCCTCACACGCTACTTACGCGCCGGCATACGCTATGAACCCGTTATCAACCTGTATGAACACGCTGAAATCACGGTTCCACTTGACTTTTTCTGTTAAAGTTCAGCAATTGCCAGCGTATCAACTATTTTTAACGCGCTACTCATGCATTGGCCTAAAACGTCCTGGTGTGGCAGGGCCATGACCAGCGTGTCGCAAGCGTACGCCGGCGTACGCCAGCGTGTGAGTAGCGGGTTGAAAACGATCGCCTAGCGTGTTCGACGCGTGAGTAACGAATCTAAAACGCGCCGCCAGCGTGTGCAGTCACACGCTGGCAAACGCTGGAAATTGTAGCTATTTTGAAGAAAAAAAAATTCCTCAGCGTATGACAGCGTGTCCCAGCGTGTGAGTAACGCGCTCATCGTGTTGCTAACGCTGGCCTAGCGTTGGTTAGCGTTTGCCAGCGTGTTGCCAAAATTACAACACGCTACTCACGCGTTGGCCTAAAATGTTCTGGTGTGACAGGGCCATTAAATAAGAAAATGCCGTTGATACCTCCACAACGCTTGCGGGCACCTGCACAGCGCGTGTAGGTCGCCCGGTTGAGGGAGAGGTTGGCGTTTGCACGCTATACCGCTACAACCTGGTTCTTGTTGCATTGGTGGCTAAAGAAGAGATGTAGTACTTGCACTATGAAACTTGTGTGATAAACTGTGTGTAGATGTAGATGAGCCGCTTTTTTACCCTGCGAGCCCCGGCCGATGCATGACCGATTTCAGGCTGGGCGCCGGCAGGGCGCCGTTTGGCCCCCGGCCGATTTCCGGCCAGGCACCGCCAAGTCGGCCGGACGCCTGGCGGGACCCAGCCGGCGTGTGGGCGGCGCCTGGCCGATATGTTGATTGTCTGGGTTGTCCAAAATTTGGCTCGGCGCCCGCCCGACGTGTGCGATGCCCTGCCGGACATCGGCTAGGCATCGACCGATTTATTGGCGATCAGTTTGCGATGCGAAACGCCGCACCAGGTTTTAAGTCCGAGTTAAAAGTAACTCGATGCCCGCCCGATGCCAAAAAATGACACGGCAGCCGCAAGGAGTCCCGTGGGTCCCCGGCCGAAAATGCCTAGAAATCCGCCGCAAACTAATCGCAATACCATCGCAAGCCAATTGTGACTGGGGTATAAGCCATTTGCGCGTGACCCCGAGTTAAATTTGAATAACATCTGGTACACTGACTTGCCCACACAGCTTGGCACAGTTTAACTTTAAAGTCTCCAGACCAAAGACGCTTTTGCTATATCACGTGATTCGGGGCAAGCCTTACGCATCATACGCTAGCAACCCCCAGCTCTGGAATGGTCGTCTTTTTGTCATTCTCACCCATTGTAAACAATGTGAGCGTCTCTTACGTAACTATGCAAAAGCTTGCCCCGAATCACGTGATATAGCAACATTGTCTTTGGTCTGGAGAATTTAAAGTTAAACTGTGCCAAGCTGGGTGAACAAGTCAGTGTACCAGATATTATTTAAATTTAACTCGGGGTCACGCGCAAATGGCTTATTGTACAAGTACTTGGTAAACTGCCATCGCTGCACGAGGTGAACAAAGCCATAAATCTTTTGGTAAAGCTCCTGGAGCAGACAGCATTCCAGCATAAATCTACAAGCATGGTGGTCATCTCATGTCAATAAAACTCCCCAAACTATTTCAAACAATCTAGAATGAACATATGAAGCAGAGAAACCCCCCACCCCCTCTTTTGTGTTGACCATTGTGTTCCCGGAATCTCAGGAATTCCTTTTAGGTTTCAAGGGGGGGGGGGGGGGGGGGGTAGGTTACAATAGTGTTGAGTGCCTATAAAGTCTAGGGATAAGAGGGGGGTGTTTTTGTGACTGGTCTGCAGAGATAAATCTGTAATTGTACGTTATCTAGTGGGTATGCCAGAGAGTAGTTGTTTGACTGGCCTCTCCAGAGCGTAATTCTTAACTCTTTTTCTCCCTTTTGTGTAAGACACGCATCTGGGGGGTCAGTTCTATCCACATTATATCTGCTAGATGACAGTCAGTGGTTGGAGTTCGTGGACAGGCAAATACATCAAACGTCTGCAGGCCAATTGGGTTAGACATTTTCTGGTTTTGGCGACGCGATGACTGGTTTGTGTCTTGCAACAGTGGTCTTTTTGTTTTTAGTTCACTCACTGATTGATTATTACCGGTGATAATAATGACATTTTTGTAAAAAAATTTTTTTTTGACCTTTGACCTCATTTTCGGAGGTCAGGATTTGGTTCCAAGAATCAATAATTATTTTATGTCATCTTCGTTTGTAATTCTGTGCATTTTGACACCAAGATCATCTATATACCATATTTTGTTGCTGAAATCCAATTTTTAGTGATTTAGGCAGGGGTCAATAACCTTTGACCTCTAATAAAAAAATACCCCAACCCCCCGGCCATTCCTCCTTCCTTCTTTTTTTTTGAGTATATATATAGTTGTCCATACCCATATGCAAGGTGCACCAAACTCCTCTCCTTAATAATAGGAAACTTTTGGAACATCTCACTTCACTGGGGTAACTAGTCAAGGTACATTTAGGCTAACTAGGTTTTATGAGTAATCACTCCTGAAACAAAGACCTCATTCATGTTGTTTTATGTTATATGTATATCTCTGGGGTGGTTGTTTGTATATTCAATATGGGGCTCCGAATAATGACCTTTGAGGTCATATGTGGCGGTCAATTTGTTATCCTTCATCACAAGAATTTACATTTTTTCTACTTCCAGTGTAATTATGAGCATTTTGACACCAAGATCATACATGTACCATATGTAGTTCCCGAGATACAATTCATAGTGTTTTATTTCAGGGTCAATGACATTTGACCCAAACAAAGAAATAAAGAAATTTCCTCTCCCCCTCTGCTCTTGGAATAAATAATAACTCCCATACCCGCCACGTAAGTTGAAAAATTAGCCTCTTCGATTTGTTTGGGCCTCTTTTTATATAATATGGTAATTTTCCTGTTACAAATATGACATTTTAGTAATAAAATAGTTTTTTTGACCTTTGACCTCATTTTCGGAGGTCAGGATTTGGTCTTAAGGGTCAATAATTATTTTATGTCATCTTCTTTTGTAATTCTGTGCATTTTGACACCAAGATCATCTATATACCATATTTTGTTGCTGAAATATAATTTGTAGTGATTTAGCTGGCAGGGGTCAATAACCTTTGACCTCTAATAAAAAAACATTCCCCAACCTTCCTTCCTTTTTTTGGTAGTTGTCCATACCCATACCCACCAAAATCAGTTAAAATTAGCTTCTTTTAATTTTTTTTTACAGATTGGCTCCATATATGGCTAATTTGGGGTTACTATAGAATCTGTAATGTTGATTTCACCGGCAATGAATTTACAATCATATGCACTGGCTAACATTGAAGTCTTATGCAATGTGAGAAGCGTTTCGTAACTCTAGTGATAGATCAAGTCACACACTTGGCAACTGATGCACCCAGTACTGCATGGGCATTTGAAGTGAAGTAAATCATTTGGTAAATTGGTCAATAAATGCTACCTCGCGATGGTCAACTGTTTTGCTGTGGACTGTAATCATAAAAGTCACAATTGGATTTGTGTCCACTTTCCTAACGAAACAACACAAAAAAGCAACTGTAGTGAGTGGTGGCCATGTTTGCGTTGATGTGATCCTGTTTCTGTGCTAATTACCGGTACCAGTTTCTTCAGATGCTGCTTTCACTTGTGGACTAGTACTTACACTTTCTAGCTTGTCCATGTGGTTATCTGAGCTGTATTTTATGGCCATGTCCAGTTTGAGATTGTCGGGCATCTGTAATGAGTTCCAGATTGCTTCTAGTCTGTCTTGGGAACTCAGGGGCTCGGGAATGGCAGAGGTCTGGAGAGATTTCTGCTTCCAACAAAATAAACACAAAGGAAAAATCGAATATTGACAAATTTAAGGAAACGGCAACACAGGGCTGTTAGCTCATTTGGCAGAGCACTAGAACGGTAATCCGTAGGTTAAAGGGCCAAACCCAGTCAATTTAATTGTTTAAATCTTTGATGAAACCAAGGATCTCTCACACAATTCCTAAGGCACTATATAGCGCACAAGTCTATAGAAAACTGTGAGAGAAGATTCAATGAAGAAGCGTTCAGTTTCAGAGGTGGGAGGAAATCTTAGACAAACAATAAAGCAGGAACTGAAAACCCAATCCACATGTGGACCAGGGCAGGAATCTAACCCATGCCATATACAAAAAGGAAAGAGAAGAACCACTGCGCCAACCTGACTGACACAATGATTTTTAATGCTGTTGAACTTTTTAGGTAGGAACATTTATTATTTATTATTAAAAAGAAAACTGTATTTTCCTCTGCTTCTAGACACTATTTTTGCAATGTCGGTCTCAAATATATAAGAACATAAGAACATAAGGACAGATTTATAAACACTCATCACAAAAAATAAAAAGGTTCAACGCCTATAGCACTAAATTCGGCAAGAGTCATTTTCCGAGGCAACACCAGGCTCGTGTCAGTCATGCCCAGTTTGACGCACCTAATCCAGGATTCTTCGACAAGTTTGCTCCTGCATTATTTTGACATTGACCGGGCCCAGAAGCAGGATTGCTTTTTACAAACCTTGATCCGAGACGTGTTCAGGCTGGCATCAGTGGGTAGCATACCCTGATGTTGCACTGCGAGCCAGTTGCTGACAGATATTTCTGGCCTTGCTTGTGACGTGTTTAACTGTCATCCGTTTTTAATTCCGGAAAACTTTGCGTGTATACACATCCTCCAATGCAAACTGGTAACGTGTGCAACATGCATGCGAACATTTGCCCGATTTGCTACTAACGTTAGTCGCCATCTTTGACTGCGCTCTAGCTTTGCGAGCAGGCTTAACAAACAAAACTACCGGACAAATGCAACTATACTTCCGAAGGCAGTTGCAGTTGATGCCAATTACAGGATGTAAAAATGAGCAATCTAATAGAAATATTTTGAACTTAAGTGAAAGAAAAATGCAGATATTTAAATGAAATTGTCAGCAGAGGAAACTACACGAGGACGGAACCGAAGCTACAACATTGAAAAAGGACGCGATCGAAATCCATGTTTGCGCATGTGCAATGCAAGCTATAACGTATACATATAGAACACAAAGTTCAGGTTCCCTCACAATGCATGGCGCAACACTGTTCCTTTTGTAACACGAAGTACACGGCATGTGTGCCAATCACAAAAGGAACTAGCGCCATGTACGTATGCTGTATGGAGTTCATGGTATAAACAACATTTGGCGCGGTTTATATTTTTTCGCTCTAAATGCCCAGCTGGTCGGAAGTTACCAAGTCAAATTGGTGGATCATGATCCACCTTTCCGTTCCCACTTGATCCTGATCCACCAATTCCTGCAATTGCCGGATCTGATCGCCCAATTGGGGGATCTCTATCCTGCTCGAAAGTAGGATCAAGATCCCCCTTTTGGATCTTGATCGCCCTTTTTGCGGTTAGCGTTCCCACTCATCACCAAATTGCCGGATCGGATCCCCCAATTGGAGGATCAAGTGGGAACGGGGTATGTGACATGCACCCATTCTCACCTTTGTTTGGCCATTTTGGAAGAGCTAGGACATCTTTATCTGATTTATTTGCATCACCTTTGTCGTGGTCACTCTCCGACATGTGAAAAACTGCTCCCAGAAAATCAGTTTCCTGTAATATTCACCAGAATGTTAATGAGGTCATGAAAAAGCTTGCGGATCCATTTGTTAACCCTAACCTTGCCAAATCCATCAAAATCCTTCCCCTATTTTGGCAGATTTTTTGGGGGGACTTAGTCCTGCAGGCCCGATGTGAATACATTTTAATGGATTATGATGGACTTGGGCCAGGAAGCTTAGCACTGCTGGGGAAATCTGATTGATTGTCCACCAGGGAATACTCTGCTGTTGTCAGATAAGCCATGAATAGTACAGGGTCGTAAAAGAAAGAAGGAAACCCACTTTTGACAGAGTTTGAGTGCGTATCTGAAGTTGATCAATTAATGCACATCATTATTTTAATTCTAGGAAATATTTCTATAGAACATGGAAAGGAAAAAAATAGTCATAATATACTTAAACTTTGATGATATTAAAGAAACACTTGAAAAAGAAATTGAAGTATAAAACTCCTTAGTTGAAGTGTATTGGTTTTTTTTTTTAATCAAGCTCCTATAAGCAGGTTTGGCACATGCAATCTTTAACCATATGTACCATATCTCAGAGACGAAATATGCATTTACAATTATTTGTTCACACTTATGTTTAAAGATCAATAGTTACATTTCTTATAAGAACAAGGAAAGAAAAGGTATATTTTACTTGTGTGGATAAATATTTGGTGTAATCATGTAGCATAGGACCTGGTATTCCGATCGGCCATCAAACCTTGAGAGACCGGTTTACCCATACCGGTTCTATCCAGATCCAACCTGCCTGGACCAGTGCCAGCTAGTAACCCGCCACTAGGCCCAGCTTGGTCTTGCCCCGGGGTGCCACCCCCGAGGTTGAGGTTGGGCGTCAAGGTTTCCAAGAAGGTGCTTGTTGCAAGTGTGTAGCCTTGTTGGGGGTGGGTTTCTTGGCAAATGTGGCATTGAAGATGGGACTGGATATAAAAGGCAACAGAAATACAATGATTGTAAATAAGGGTGCATTCAAGTAGCTCATTCAGAGCGACTTGGTTTACACTCGGCGCAAAAAAAAACACAAATGCGATTTTTGTTAATCACAGGAAATTTTCGGGGTGCGAATTCTCAAAAGTTGAACACATTTCAACTCCGACAAATGTTTTCAGCGAATGCTCTGTGACGTCAAATTCGTATCGCTTCCGCATAGAGTATGAACTGGCTTTAGCCACAAGATTTTCGATTTTAAAGGTAGTATACACTATTTGCTTCTGTTGTAATAAAAAAAAAGGGGAAATGGGAATAGCAAATATTGTTACACTCACATTAAAAGTTTGTGTTCATAAATGCTGGAACAAAAAGAAAAACAAAATTGTTCTTGTAGTCTGGTTTCCCACCCAAAAAAAAGAAAAAAAAATTTACAGACATCCGGGAATTATCAGGTTAAGGAACTAGACTAGTTGGGTTGCACCCATTCGAGGATGTGTAACTAATTGCAAACAAAATGTTGACTAACTACATTTGATAAAAGTCAAAGTAGTATTGGACAATAATTGTCGTTTTTACATAGGTTGCATATTGGTTACGGCAGAGTCTACTTTCTATATACACATCATGCGCTACCGGTAGCCATAGACAGTAACCTAACGTCCGTCGATATCGCCGATGTCACTTTTTTAATAATATCGAAATATCGACATTTCGATATATCGACAATTTTGATGTATCTACATTTCGATATATCGACAATTTTGATGTATCTAAATGTTGATGTTCCTAAATGATATCGAAAACACTGAAAGAGTGTCAGATTATCCAGAAAATCTCAGGGCTTTAGTATATTAGAAAAGCTGCCGTCTTTATTTGTAGCTTAGAACATTTGAGTAGGCCTATTAAATAAAATACGTTCGACGACCAACTGCGGTTGTGAAGTTGTTCTTTGTGTTTCACCCGCCCCGCCGCTATAGTTCACAATAACTTGCGCAGTGAAATCTCAAAAGAAACCGGCCATGCCGCCCCAGCCATGCGCCTATCGGTTGTTTGGGACGTAACCCTCCCTTGTTCTGATAACATTTTGGGGTGGCCAATCACGAGTTGGGAATTGCGAGGAGCGTTCTCTGCACCCTGCTATTGGCCTAGCAAGCCAGTCTGGATTCGAAGACCGAGCTGTTTGTTCATTTGTTCCGGGGCGCGCTGTCTGTTATCTGGGCTTATTGAGGGCGCCCTTATAATTAAAGGTAGGCCCTATAGTGTAGTATACACCATTTGCAGATATCGAAAATATTTATTACCGAATTATTAGGAAAAATCTTACTCAATTGAAAGTAAATAATGATTCTAGGCATCCAGCAAAATGATGGCGCTAGATATCCTGTAATTATTCCGAAAAATATAATTTTCTTTTGAAAAAAATCACGATCGCCGTCCGGCTAAAAACCGGTTAAAAACAAATGCTGTTTTTCTCAATTTTCTCGGCATCCATGATTGTAAAACTTCGGACAGGTCAGTTAAATGATATTTACTACCTTTAAGGGCGCCCTCAATAAACCATAAACACGCGGGCTGGCGCAATTTGATATTGTTCGGACCATGCGCGGAGGATCAAGCCGAAAACCTGTATGCAACGTACCTATTAAACTGTCGGTCTTTAGTATATTTAGCGCTGTTTTTAGGCTTCATCTTGTACACGGGAAATAATTGATATATCGAGGTATACTCAATATTGAATTTCCGATATATCGATTATTATTAAAAAAATGACATCGACGGACGATAATAGACAGGTGATTCAGGACACAGCCATACCTCTTAGACCATTCTTCTCTGTCATCTCTCCAGGGTGGGTTCTCTGTCTTAGTTAGGAGCGGGTTCAGCACTCTATCTGGACCACGTTTCTGTATCATTGAGGAGGCTAAGATGGTGTGGTTGGCTAAGGCGTGGTAGCTGGCGGAATGCTCCATAAACTCATCCTACATTTGCACGAAGGAAATTACAAGAGAATGCTGTAAATCTAAGCACACATACTTCTTTTCATTTTTAAAAAGGTTTAGAGCTGTGCATTTAAAGTTTTTCCAACTCAGTTTATAAACCTGCACATTTTGTTTTATTCCAAATTGTATACATCTATTATCTAGTAATGGTCAAGAAGGTTACAGACTCACAGTTTTTGGATCAAAGACATTTGAACAAAGAAATTGACTGGAGCGAGGCTTGAACCAACATCCCGATTGCCATTACGGTGCCCTACCAACTGAGCTATCCGGCGCTATGTTGTTGGTTACCCAAATATGTCAATATTTTTGTTCAGGGGTGCTAGTCTGAAACCATCAAATCGAAATTTCCACGCCAAAGGCACGATACTAGCAACAATTTTGAAACAATGTTAAAACAACAGGTTAAAAATGGGGAAAAGCAAGATGGTAAAGTAGCTGTCCTATGGCGCCGGCTAAGCCTACCGTGTGCCACCGTGTGGTACATTTTGTGCGGACGGTGGAACACGGTAAGGGCACATGGCGGGGCGTTGCGCGATCGGTGAACACGGTGGGGGCCCGTTAGTGGCCGGCAAGACACGGCAACAGTTTTGGGCATGCCCAAAACTTTCGCCGTGTGCCACCGCTTGTACCACACGGCGAGAACCCGGTAAGAGGATAGTGGGCCGGTACGAGGCCGTTATGGACCCGTTTTTTGGGGCGGTGAAAACGGTGACGACGGTGATGACGTGTCATATTTTGTCCAACGGGTTGTCACCGTGTTCATACCGGGTTCTCGCAGGGCTCTCGCCGTTTGCTCAACGTTGACCCACCACCTCATACCGGCTACATACTGACCCCTCACCGGTCTATTAACTTTCAACCGCTCTCTTACCGACCTACTTCGTCCTCTTACCGTTCTACTGTCCTCATAAAGTCTCCATACCGGCCTGTTGCCGTGTGGTTTACATCGCACCCGTTCAGAAACCGTTCCAGACACAGTGACACTAGTGACACTAGCTGGTACGAGGACGTTGTAGGTGGTAAGAACCCGGTAAGGAGACGGAATGGAAACGTTGAGGACACGGTGGACAAATTTAACAAAAATATAATCTTTGCGGCCGGAGAGATTTACACCGCTTGTCATTTAAATCAAACGGTAAGGGCCCGTTGGGCTTAGCCGGCGCCATGGGACAGCACCATTAGGCTTTTTGTTTATACATTTCAAATAAGCCACTAAGAAAAATTGACTAAGAAATTTTATATAGAATTGAACACATAAATTGACTGGAGCTCGACTTGAACCTGTGGCATTTACGGGTTGATGGCTGTTGACCAGCATCCCCTGATGAACAAATATATTGATAAATATAGGGAGCCACCGACACAAGGCTATATAACTCAGTTGGTAGAGCACCGAAATGGTAATCCGGACTACATTATCATACACTATTAGTGATCAGTTGGAAACGTCTTCATAATCTCTCTGTATACTTCATTAATCTTTTGATTAAAGTTACTTTCTATTTTCTGGTTGTAGAGGCGGGGAATAGTTTAGGAGGGAGGGGTCAGTGAGATAACTACCTGGTCATAGGCCAAGTGGTCAGTTGGTAATGTCTTCATAATCTCTCTAAGTAAAGCCTGTCACGAGCCAATGTGGCTCATCAGGCTGGTGTTTAACTCGTTTCTCTAGCATAAAATAACTGAGAATATTCCCCCCTCCCAGGATGGGATGCTGGTCCATCGCAGGTTACTCCCCAGCGAATGTCCGTACCCATGGGTGGAAAGAGGCAAGTGGGGTGAAGTGGCGTGCCCAAGGACACAACATAAGGCCAGCAGCTGGATTCGAACCCCGACCCTCTGATCGTGAATCACAAACATAAACCACTGGGCCCCAAAGGTTAAATGTCCAGTTCATGGGTGTGGTGGTTTGGGTGGGGTAGTGCATGGCGAGGCAAAGTTTAGAAGGCAGGGCTCATTGAGATAACTACCTGATCATAAGCTAAGTGGTCAGTAGGCAATGTCTTCATTATCTCTCTGTATACTTTGTTAATCTCTTGACCACGGAACAAGTTACTGTCCAGTTTCTTGATAGTGTTGCCACTGATCTAAAAGCAAACAAATTCAAGTGGTCGATTCTAAGTTGGTTTATCTACAGTGAGCCTTTATACTAAGAAGTCTTTTGCATAACACTAGAAATATAATGTTGCAAATACATACATGTACGTCTGTAACAAGTACAATATCTTAACCAGTTCACGCAAGGATTATTTTGACATTGATTAGGCCCAAGCGCGGGATTGTTTTTCACGAACCTTGATCCGAGTCAGGTTTAGGCCGGCATCTGTGGGTAGCACACCCTGATATTTTTGGCCTTGCTCGCTGCGAGCCGGTCGCTGACAGATATTTATGGCCTTGCTCTGCTTGAATTCAGAAACAAATTTGGATGTAGACACGTTTTTATATAATACGAACTGGTTAAGAGAAATGTTTACAAATTGTTTAGGAGCAAGTGACATTTGTTTAATTTCTGTCCATTCTCTTTTGTACCACTTTGTGGTGGTATTTATAGCAAAAATTATGTTTACACATCCGATAGAAATTTGATTTTCAAGAACAGAACTGATTCTCCATTGGTTAGTCCATAAATAAGGGGGTCTAAAAGGGGGTCTAAAATTGTGATATTTGTTGATGTCCCGGTCACACATGACCAAGTAATTTACCATGCAAGTGTCGCTGAAATTGACTTCAACGTTTTTGCTATAGGTACTTTGTTTTATGTAATTACCCTGATATAAAAGGCGCCAAGGAATGTGTGCTGAATTAAAAAACCAAATTCCTATGTCTGATGTAACATGGACATAGAAAATTGAACCCCTAATTTTGTCACCGTCCCAACGAAGTAACACAAATGTCACGTGATACAACCCACTTCTGGCATTTTCACAAAGTAATGCAAAGCCCATAGCTAATACACACGGATAGCGTCACTTTGTGACAACTGGACATTTCATTGGCTCACAGCAGTGACGCCATGTTGCACTTCCAGTTCGCGCCGACTTCAAGTGTTAGCACAGCAGAATATGGACAATGATCCGTCCAGGTGTTGAGGTCAGTGGTTCATGCGTTTTGCACGTACGTAAGACGGTCATTAAGCTCTTGGCCAATGAAAAGCTCTGCTTTGCAGGCTCCACCCCAAGCGTCACTCCCTTCGACTGTCCACGTCCTTAGAATTCCACAATGAGCCCCGTCTGCCATTGTTCGGTTTATTTCACTCCGTTGATTTGCAACGAAGGTCGTGAAGAGGACAATGTTCATCGAGTTGTTCACGGTTATAGGACTCTTTATGGCGATAGTGCAGGCCCATACGGTACGCAGGGAGGTGCGACAGGTGCGTAAGCACCCCCCCCCCCCCCCCCCCCCCAACACCCCCACACCCCTTCTCTCCCCATAAAATATATTTAAAAAATAAATTAAAAAAATAAATTTAAAAAAAATAGAAATAAAAATTAATAATACAACAAAATTACCAAAAGGTCCACATTTTTAGGAATAAATAATGGTATTTTGATGTAGAAAAACCGTACTGTACCACAAAAATAATAAAATGACATTGGGATCCATACTTCTCGTAGGTAATGTTAGACCTATACCATGCAGTTCGCGGCTTCAAGAGTGTTCTTTATACCCAGCACGATATGTTGTAGATGGGTATCCCCCTCTTATCCCTATACCCAGCACGATATGTGGCAGAGGGGTACCCCCCTCTTATCCCTATACTTTATACGCACTCAACACTATTGGGTGCGTTCGATTAGCTTACCCGGGGGGGAGTTAGGGTTAACACTCGGGGGGTGGCACGAGGGGAAGCTAATCAAACGCACTCGTGTTTTCCACTAAATGTTCTGCATGGTTGTATTTTTTAGTTGCATGCATTTCAAATACAATTCTACAACAACAAAAAACCTACAAAATAAATGAAAAATCGGAATATTTTGCAACAAAATATTTACCTTTCCGCCATCTTTACGCCGCCCTAGACGTCGTCGACTCGACTACGCATGCGTGTGACGTCATTCAACCAGAGACCCTGCTACGGGAGCAGGGATTCTGCCTAGCCACGAGTACACGTCAGAGCTAAAAGAACGGCGCGGGGCTTACCCGGGGCGCCCCGGGTGAGCTAAACGAACGCACCCATTGTAACCTCCCAGCAAACACAAAACGTTTAAAAAACGTTTTTTAAACGTTTAAGTAGGTCCGCTAGGTCTTCGTCCTAAATAAACGTTTAAAAAACGTTATTTAAACGTTTAATTAGACCCGCTAGGTCTTCGTCCTAAATAAACGTTTAAAAAACGTTTTTTAAACGTCCGCTACGTCTTGATTTTTAACAAACGTTTAAAAAACGTTTGGAGAACATCTAATTTTGACCTAATATTTGCCCCAAAGCAAAGGTTTTTTTAAAACGTTTACAAAACGTTTACGAAACGTTTGAAAAAGACGATTTTTTTTCTGGACGTTTAAAAAACGTTTTCTTTACGTCCAAGTCAAATAAAAACTAATTGTAATTAATTATTGTTTTTTAATATTATGATTTAATATGATTATTATTTTGATGATTAAATTGAGTAGCCTAATGATGGTGATTATGATGATGATTATGATTATGATGATCGATGATGATTATGATTATGATGATGATCATGATCGTCATCCTCATCGTGTGGCCCATATGGTCGTCGTCGACGTCGTTGATGTACGTATTTTGTGACATCGATATCATGCGGTGCGCCGGCGCGGCCTGGCTGGCCGCCTACGTACAGCGTGCATGCCATCGTTTATATTCAAACGCTATGTTGGATGTTCTTGAAAGGTTTTCTGAACGTTCTGAATAGGTTTTCTGAACGTTCTTAAAAGGTTTTCTAGACGTTCTTAAAAGGTTTTCTGAACGTTCTTAAAAGGTTTTTTGAACGTTTTTAAAAGGTTTTCTAGACGTTCTTAAAAGGTTTTTTAAACGTCTAAAGGTTTTCTAGACGTCCTAAAAAGGCACTGCAAAAACTGTGGTGTTAAAATTTTAACACCAATGTTTTTTTAATCTTTTGGAATGAACATTGGTGTTAAAATGAAGTAAAATGATTCTTGAAGTATTAGTTTCAAATCAAGTACTGGTGTTACGTACTTTTGGTGTTAAATTTGACCTAGTGCGCATGCGTGTGTGAAATAAAGCCCTCTGATTGGTCGATAAGGAATTATGGTATATGTTAACAATAGTCGATGTTAAATTGTTGTATTTAGTCCAAAAACCCATTTATTTTACCATAATATGTAATTATTTAAACGATTCCATGATTGAATTTTGATTTTTGTGCAAACATAGTTAAAAATTCGCGTTACATTTTATTCGTTTTCAAATTTTGACATTATTCATAAAAACTAGCTGCGACTTCGTCGTGGACAAAAAAGCGTAGTATAAAACTAACAACGGCAATGGCTATGTGTGTAGTACGTATTCAGTAGGAATATATTATTATTGTATATGGATGTGTAATGTGTAATAAGTCAGTTCTTTGTAATATTTCATTACGTAATTTGTCCATGCAGTTAATATGTACAAAATTATAGTGTTAAAACGGTATGATCCTTAAACTGGTGTTATTCAACACCCAATTTTTTTGCAGTGTAGACGTTCTTAAAGGGTTTTCTAAACGTTCTAAAAAGGTTTTCTAGACGTTCTTAAAGGTTTTCTAAACGTTCTTAAAAGGTTTTCTAAACGTCTAAATGTTTTCTGGAGAGCTGGTCTGGAAAACGAATACGAGACAAGGTTTTAAATTGGTTTTTTAAACGTTTTAAATTGGTTTTTTAAACGTTCAATAAAAACGTTTTTTAAACGTCCAAAACCTACCACAAAAAAACGTTTAAAAAACGTTTTTTTTGAACGTTTAAAAAACCAATTTAAAACGTTAAAAAAACGTTCAGAAAACGTCCGATTGTTAGCTGGGCTAACCCATCCCCCCTTGAAACCTAAAAGGGATTCCTGAGATTCCGGGAACACAATGGTCAACACAAAAGAGGGGGGGGGTTTTCTCTGCCACATATCGTGCTCCATATGCTTATCCCTATACCCTATACATAGTCCACACTATTGTTACCTAACACATCTCCCTTGAAACCTAAAAGGAATTCCTAAGATACCGGGAACACAATGGTCAACACAAAAAAGGGGGGTTTTCTCTGCCACATTTCGTGCTTCATAATTGTATTCTTGAGTTACTCCCTTTTATATGAAAGTTTTACATTTCTAAAGACGAGTTGTATTTTCAGAAGAAATCGTCCCACGTACGCCAAGTGATTATTATTTACATAGACGTACCATTTGAAAAGACTCACAATCCTTTAGGTACCGTCTTTTACTTTACATTTGTATACACGACGTATCATTTGAAAAGACTCACAATCTTTTAGGTACGTTTTTTTAAGGCCACAACAGCGACGCCAACCACGACCCAGATCGAGCAGTCGACCTCGCGGATCGTACAGGAGAAGCAACACTACGAAACCGAACAAACGTCAAAGTGAGGTTCACTACGTTCAGCAACAGGACTTGGATGATGTATCCAATGACCTTGAGAACATGAGCTTTGAAACGGTCACAATCACGCAACAGATCTACGGTATAAACAATACCAACGACAAACGACAATCGCGACCAAGTGTTCACGACGCTCAACATCAAGCTCAAACAACGGTTAGGCAATCACACGCTCACAGCGAAAGTTGACACGGGTGCACAGGGAAATATCATCCCTCTCCGCTTATTTCGCCGCATGTTTACCACGTTGCTGGATGCAGAAGGATTTCCCAAACCTGGCGCTACAACCCCGATAAAGGGAATCCTCACAGCTTACAATGGCACACAAATAACGCAGCATGGCAGTATAACCATTCCCTGCAAATTCAACAGTGGCGAGTGGATAGATGCAGAGTTCTTCGATGCTGACGCGACAGGACCTGCAATCATTGGACTACCAAGTTCACGCGCACTAAAACTCGTCACGCTGAACTGTGCCATACGTACACCCGCAACGCCTCCGCCAACGGCCAACGTCGCAAACTTGGGGCCCATACGCAACAAGGAGGACCTCAAAGCCCAATATCCGGATCGATTCACCGGGATTGGCAAGTTTCCTGGTCAATTTCACATTACGCTGCACGAGGACGCGCAACCTTCTGTACAACCACCTCGCAAATACCCCATCCAGCTCAAGGATGAAATGAAGGCTGAACTTGACAGGATGTCAGCGTTGAATGTAATAACCAAGGTAACAGAGCCCACAGACTGGGTGTCGTCACTTGCATTCAGCAGGAAAGCAAACGGCCAACTTCGGATCTGCCTCGATCCGAAAGACCTGAATCGAGCTTCCAAGCGCACCTATCACAAAACGCCAACGCTCGAGGTGATCACTCACAAGTTTAGTGGTGCATGCAGACGCACGTCACGGGTACTGGTCCATAGAGTTTGATTCAGAGTCCAGCTACCTGACCACATTCAATTCGCCATTCGGACGATATCGCTTCAAAAGACTACTATTTGGACTCAAGGTATCGCAAGATATTTTCCAAGAGAAAATGGATATGATATTGGAGCAATGCCCCGGTACCGTCGGCATAGCCGACGACGTTGCAGTGTTTGGGCATGATATGGAGGAACACAACAAAAACCTTCATAACCTCATGCACGTAGCTCGCAAGTACGGACTGATCTTCAACTTGGACAAGTGTGATATTAACATTCCCAGCATCAAATTGTTTTGGGTGCTACTACGACGCTCAGGGGGTACACCCTGACCCCGCGAAAGTAAGTGACATTCACTCGCTACCATCGCCAACCAACGTCAACGAGCTGCAACAATTTCTCGGTTTGGTTCAATACATGGCACCATTCATACCGAACCTCGCAGATCATACCGATACCATACGCGCACTTGTACGCAAGGACAGCGATTGGCAATGGTCAGCGTCGCACCAGAAGGCGTTCGACAAAGTGAAATCCATGATCAGCACCGAATGTACACTAACGTACTTCAACACTCGGAAACCAACAGTCATCCAAGTTGACGCCTCGTTAAAAGGGCTCGATGCAGCTCTTCTACAGGACAACAAACCTGTCGCATTCGCGAGCAAGGCTCTCACCGACGCTGAGAAACGCTACGCGAACATCGAACGTGAATTGCTCGCTGTAGTGTTTGGTTGCACTCGTTTCCATACCTACATATATAGATCAAAGTTCACTGTCGAGTCGGACCACAAACCGTTAGAGAACATACAACACAAAAGCATGGCCAACACTCCGCCACGACTGCAGCGAATGATGTTACGCCTGCAACCATACGACTACAATATAGTCTACCGCCCTGGACGCGAAATGGTACTTGCAGACGCACTTTCGAGGCTTGGCCCAACACGCGGTCCACGGATTGACCTCGATACGACCATATACGCCGTACAGTTCTCTACAGACAAGCTAGCAGAAATACAACGTCAGACGCAAAGTGACAAAACACTACGTCTTCTCACTGAAACTTAAGTCACTGGGTAGCCGAATGACCCAAAACAACTACCCAAGTGCATCCGCCACTACTGGTCCAACCGCGATGAACTGTCGGTTGATGACGGTCTCGTCATCAAGGGCGAACTAATCGTCATCCCTGAGACAATGCAAAGCGAAGCATTAATTGCAAAAGATTCACGCGGGACACCAAGGCATCAACAAATGCCAGCTCAGGGCCAAAACATGCATTTTTTGGCCTGGCATCAACAAAGACATTGAACAATTGGTAAGCGCATGCAGCACATGCCAACAACACCAAAAAATCCAACCCGCGGAGCCACTTATTCCTCACGACATTCCGCAGCGACCGTGGCAAACCGTAGGGACAGACATGTTCCACTACAACAACGCTGAATACTTGATAGTAGCGGATTACTATTCCAAGTGCCCATTCATCAGAAAAGTGAGTGGACAATGCACAGGTGCAACAGTCATACGCCTCACAAAATAGATTTTCAGCGAACTAGGCATCCCCACGAAAGTAATCAGCGACAATGGCCCACACTACGACAGCCATGAATATCGCAAATTCGCTCGTGACTGGGGATTTGACCACGTGACATCAAGCCCCAGGTATCCGCAAAGCAATGGTTTCATACAGAGAGCCATCCAAACTGTCAAAGCTACATTGACAAAAGCCCAGCAGTCCGACATGGACATAGATCTCGCTCTACTTTTTCCTACGCACCACTCCGGTGGACAATGTTATTCCATCACCAGCGGAACTACTTTATGGACGCGAACTTAGAAGCAACCTCCCTATCAAAATCCGTAACACGGTACCCCAAAAGAAAGAGATCCATCAACGCCTTGTTGCTCGTCAGACTAGTCAGAAAGATAACCATGACAAGCATGTTGTACGTGCCCTACCCCATCTCACTGTAGGCCAGCGTGTCAGCGTACAAGTTCAACAGTCTGACAATTGGTTACCCGCTGTGTCGTGAGAGACAAATGTACTGAGCCACGGTCGTACATGGTCGAAACACCAATCGGACAATCACTACGGCGCAACAGGAGACAATTACGCCCACTCGAAACGGAGAAAAAACAAGTCCGCTTCACCGACACAACACCAGTTGAATTTCCTCAACTAACACCCACTCCCAAACAGCAGGAAGACAAACCTTCCCATGGACAAAACAACTCACAGAAAACAGACAATAACTCTGATCAAACTTATCATACACGCACCGGTCGTGCCGTGACCAAGCCAAAACGGCTTATCGAAGCTTAAGAAAAGTCTGAAACAGTGACACTTCAAAAAGACATTGACAAACTCAGATATTACTACTGATGTAAACACTGCTATTTTGTTGACAAACAAAGTTACTACTGTTGATATATCACTTTTTAATTGTAGTTGAACAAGTAGTTAGAAACTGTTTTATATTGCATGTTGTAAAAATCTGGAGTCCACCTAACCCCAAACAGTGAACAAATTTATATCATTGCATCTCGCATAGTGAAGTATTTTGTACCAGTGTTTTCAGTTTTGTATTGATTTGGATATGCCGAAATAGTCCTTCATTGAGCAAGTCATATTGTTGTAGCAATTCCTCGAAAAGGGAGGATGTGAAGGTACTACTTTATATGCACAGCGCATTAATACACCGTGACCTCAATACGTCACTAGGTAGTTCAAGTAATAACAGTAAATCTTATAAGATTCAGTCACGTCATGTTGTCAGTAATAAAGCATTACATTCGACTCCATAATACAAGTCTACCGATATAGTATTATTACACCCCCCCTCCCCCGGAAAATTTTCACTGGGCAGCCCAAGGAGGGGTTTACCCCACCTCCCCCACCCCTCCCGTAGATCCGCCACTGCATAACTAAAATAACCTCGTTTTTTTGTCAAGTTAATTAAAATATCGTTTTAGACTTTCAACAGTGCTGACTCAGTACTATGATATTGGCGATAGGCAGACTGAAATGTTTATAGTAGTAGACAATTAGTAGTAGACAATTCTTATATAGCGCCAAATCCGTCAAAAATTGACGCTCAAGGCGCTTCACAGTAAAACATGTAAATTTAAAACCCAATAAGTATTTTACAAAAGGAAATTATGCAATAAGAAATCGTAATTACAATCACATAAACATTATAAATTAAAATACATTAAAACCAAGCAAATTAAATGACAGACACAGAACATAAATCAACGCAACAGCAAGACAATCACGACAAAGAGACTTAACAAACAGAGCTGCATGGTTAACACACACAAAATGGACAAATGAACGGACTAACAATAAATAGACAAGACACACAATCTGGTTGATAAAAACAGAAAAACACCAAACAGAGAAGGTGGAAGGGAGGGTTTCAAGCTAGTAAGAAAGATTACGAGCTATGCTTGGTTGCTCTTAAGGCAAATGCAATGGGAATCGAACCAAATAATGCATAAAGCTGGTCAGCAACTATTTTCACAATTAATTTGCCAAAAAGGAACATTTGACACAGGCCTGTAAATTACACAACTCATTTGAATCCAATCCAAAACAAATCCAACAAAGGTCGTATTACTATTATAGCCGTTTTCAAGTCTGAGGGGAAAAACACCCGACAAAAAGGAATGATTTACAATTAATAACAAATGTGTTAAAACACAAGGAAGGCCAGATTTCAGGAGATGAGTCGGGATCGGATCTAAACCACATGATTTGGAATTCATTGATTTTAAAATATTGCTCGGGACCTGGTATTTCAATCTAAGCCCTACTATTAGACAAAGTGTACCGAGCACTACAGGAGATGCAGTGAAATGGTTGATTGCATCTTAAAGAGAGATGTCATGCCTACATTCTATTCTGGTTTCAACTCCATGAAGAAGTTAGATCACGTGACCAAGGGCCAATGAAAAATAATGTAGTTTTACCGCAAAGTGTGTCGATTTGACTATTAATGCGGATTCAAATTAACACCTTGTGGCTGCTTTTGATGCGTGTTTTTCAAAATGGTACCAAATGGGGTCACATTTTCTGCCCGACATGATGTTTTTTGGCAACGCTAACTCAAAGTGTTGTTGTCTAGATATTTCCAAATGTTACTGTCATTGACTGGCAATTTCCAGTGCTGACTATGGATTTTCCTGTGAGAACTTTGCAATAATAACTAGAATTTTCCAAGGGGAATTTCCACTGTTTTCCTGGGACTTTCCTTGTGAAAGTTTCCAATGTTTATTGGGGATTTCTTCCAAGGACACTTCATGGAAAATACCGGTAATAATTTGTAAAACGGGTTTTTATTTTTCAGTTTCTTATGCCCCCGTCACATTTCCTCCGAATATAGAAAAGATGTGTTTCCGATGCTCAAACGGGCAAAAATATTGGAAAATCGTAGGGTGGCCCACGGATACTCGGCCGACAACGGAGGGTACAACACACCTCAGTGGGGGCATCGGAAGAATTTAGCGCGGAGTTATATTCTCCGTTGAATTGGTAATCAAGAGTTCATTTGAATCAAATCCTACACATATTGGCCTATGCCTGTCCAATAATCCTTCATATCGGCCGGCCGGCCATCGGTGATTTGTTGGTAGACTTATCTCTTGGTAGACTTATCGTATGGCCACCAGCCCAGTACCGGCGAGTGTCTGGTCGAGTCCCGGACGGGCCTCATCCAGAGCCCGGCCGACATTTCCGATATCGTCCGATCCCCGGAAGATAATAATAATAATAATAATAACTGGATTTATAAAGCGCCAAATTGCCTAAGGATTCAAGGCGCTGAAACAAGAAGAAGGAAGAAAACAAATAACAAACAAAGGAGGGACAACCAGCTATGCTTTAGGGAAAAGATGGGTCTTCAGAGCCATTTTGAAGGCTGAAACATTGTCAGAATTTCTGATAGAGATAGGAAGGCTGTTCCATAACCGGGGGGCAGCAATGGAAAAGGCCTTGTCACCAGCTTGTTTGCGTGTCTTGTGGATGGAAAGGGATTTACCATCTGAAGAACGGAGAGAGTAAGAGCTTGTCTGGATTGTAAGTAGAGAAGAAAGATAATCAGGGGCAGAGTGATTGAGCGAGTTGTAGGTGTGGACGAGTGTACGGAACTGAATACGTTGAGCAACCGGTAGCCAGTGTAACTGTTTGAGGAGAGTTAATGTGCGAGTGTGTTTGGGCGTCTGGAAGATAAGCCTGGCACATCTATTTTGGAGTTTTTGAAGGCGGGATAGGTCTTTCACGGAGACGCCGTTCAGCAGGCAGCAGCCATAGTCAAGTTTGGAAAGAATCATTGCGCGAACTGCATTGTGGCATGCGTTCAGGTCAAAAAACTTGCGAATCCGACTAAGGCTGCGGATATGCCAATTAAGAGAGCGACTAAGTTGTGTGATGTGATCAGACATTTTCATGTCACGGTCAAAAACAACACCTAAGTTCCTGACCGATGGAGAAGGATGAATTTCGATTCCATTGAGATTGAAAGTGAGGTGTTGAAGGCGTTTGAAGTGAGTGGGTGAGGAGGCAATAAAGAACTCTGTCTTGTCCGGATTCATCTTAAGTTTGTTAGTGGCTAACCAGGATTGAAGTTCACTGGCACACTGAGACAGGAACAGGGCACAATATGCATCACCTGGCCGCGTGGGATCAAATGCAAGGAACAATTGTACATCATCAGCATAGATGTGGAATTGGATAGAGTGATGACGAACAATTTGACCGATGGCGTGGGTGTAGTAGGTGAAGATTTGCGGACCGATGACAGACCCCTGAGGAACGCCATGTTTGAGCTTGGCTTCAGTAGAGAGGGCGTCTTTCACACGGACCTGACTCGTTCTATCACTCAAGTACGAGCGGAACCATTGATGGACAGCTCCATCAAGACCAAAGTCATCGGAGAGGCGCTGTAGAAGGATGGTGTGGTCTACTGTGTCGAAAGCAGCGGATAAGTCGATCAAAACGAGAAAGACACCATGTTGTTTATCGATAGCTCTGAGGAAAGCATCTTGAACTGTAAGGAGAGCAGTTTCAGTACTATGTGCAGAACGGTAGGCAGACTGGAGAGGTTCAGACAAGTTATTGGAGTGAACAAACAAAGCAACCTGAGAAGATACCACCTTTTCTATAAGTTTACCAAGGAAAGGTAAATTAGAGATAGGTCGGTAGCTCTTAAGTTGTTGACTGTCAAGGGATGACCTCTTCAAGATAGGAGTGATCCTAGCTTTACGGAGTTCAGCTGGAAATACGCCTGAAGACATTGACCAATTAACAATGCGGCATATGATCTGGATGAGAACTGGCAAGTGTTGTTTAACTAACCACGTGGGCATAGGGTCAAGATCAGAGGATTTAGATGGACAATGCAAGACAAGTCTAGTTAATTCATCGGAAGTGACATGATAAAAGCAAGACATTGTACAATGTAAGGGATTATTATCACTGCTATCAGTGGGTGTAATTATACTAGAGGTCATGCAATCAACTTTAGAACGGATCTTGTCAACTTTACTTACAAAGAAATCACAGAAATCGTTGGCAAGTCTAACTGGGGAGGTTGTATCAGGCAAATTACATTGATTATTATTCAGTAATTCATGAACAGTTTTGAACATGTCTTTAGAGTTACAGTTGGAGAACTGTTCATTAAAGTAACCAGTCTTAGCTTGAGTAATAGCATCATATACAACTCGTTGAGATTGGATGTAGGCTTGGTGATCAGTGTCTGCATGTGTCTTTCTCCATTTCCGCTCATTACGACGTCGTGCGCGACGAGCAGCTTCCATGGACTTGTTGAACCACCTGGGCTTGCGACGGATGATGCGGGAACGGATAGATACGGGAGCATGTGCATCAAGAACTTCCAGACAGGTACAGTTATAGCATTCGACAAGACCATATAATGTCGTCATGGTCAACTGATAGAATATTCTCCATTCTTGCAGTGTTCAAAAGCGTCAGAGTCTATCGATTCAAATTTGCGTGAAGTGTATTTCATTTTTATGTCGCGGGGTTTGTTGAGGTCCAAAATACAGTTAACGACGAGATGATCGGAAGTGTGAGGCTGATTTAAGGTGATTGACTCTATCAGGTTATCGGCGTCGTTAACAAGAACCAGGTCTAGCGTGTGACCTGCAGTATGAGTAGGGCCCTGGACGAGCTGACGGTAGTTCAACGAGTTGATGATGGTGGTGAAGGTTTTGATTTCAGACTTGGATGGACAGTCATAGTGAAGGTTGAAATCACCAAGGATGATTCCCCTGCCAGGAAGATGCCCCAAAGCGCAGACGAAGTCGTCGAATTCGGAGAGAAAGTCAGTGATCGAGGAGGATGGAGGTCTGTAGATTATGGCAAAGTTGATATTGCTATGACGGTAGGTTACGAGAGCATGCTCAAAGGTGTATGTGTCAGAAAGGACATTTTTCCTGACCTGAAGACTCAACTGGCTCTTAAAGACAAGTCCAATGCCTCCACCTCGGGTGCTAGTCTGACGGGGTACACTGAGTACCGAATATCCAGGTGGGCACATTTCACCCATTGCTACCTGATCATCATCTCTTAACCAAGTCTCAGTTAAGACCATAATATCAGTATCATGCTCGATGATCATCTCACACAAAGTATCGGTTTTATTCCTTATGGACTGGGAATTCCACAGGCTAACATTAATGTTGTTCATATACAGGTAGGTCCATGATTGTTATCACAGTGACGGTGAAAATGCGAGATTTCTTGCCTGCCCGCGTACCTCTGCGGGTAGGAGGATTGCGATTAATACCAAGTCGGCAAATATTGGTGTAGACGTCGGTTGGGAGTCTTGCATGCTGAACTGTAGCTGTGTCCAACTGCATGAGTAGATCCCGTGAATAGCTCATTGTGTTGATGTAGCTGACAATGGTCGATTGAATGAAGATGAACAATAACAGGGCGGTCAGCAAACCAAGCCACTGTTTGTGCATAGGCACAATATGTGCTACAGTCCACTGTGTTGTAGCCATGGGTCTCGAAATCTGACGGATTTTCCAGTCAACAAATTACTGCAAACCAGGTACACACTTTTCAGCCAAAGTGGTCAGAAAGGGGCACTGGATGCAAACAAACCAGGTCCACTTGATTCCAAGCTAAAGTGATAACTGGTACAAGTCAAACAGTACATAAGATGACAGAGAGAACGAAGAGTAGTGCTGCCAGTTTGGCGCTCTTACTGACAGGTCGGCGTCCGGCGTATTTCCAAGGCTGGAAGTTCGTCAAAGTTGTACACGTGTTTTACGTTTATGTGAGTTTCTTTTGATTTTTTACAAGCTTTGTCATGACTCCTGCAAGGAAGAATCCCAAGCCGAAGGCAGAAAAGAGGCCAGCCAAGGAGAAGAGGGCTTCCCCCAAGAAGAAGAAGAAGCAGCAGCAGAGGCAGGAGGAGGAAGAAGCGGACGTAGCGGCCGGTGACTCTGACTTTACAGTCGAAGACGTGGACATGCAGTGTTCAAATTACTGCCATTACTGGGAGTGTTGGTAGTTCATTTCGCGTTCTGACGGTAAAAAAACCCGAAAACTGTTTGTTAGGCTCAATGGGCTCTATAGACCATTTGGAAGTGTTTGTAGTTCATTTCGCGTTATGACTGTGAAAACAACCGAAAAGTGTTTTATAGGCTCAATGGGCTCTATAGATGATTTGGGAGTGTTGGTAGTTCATTTCGCGTTCTGAAGGTGAAACAAACCGAAAACTGTTTGTTAGGCTCAATGGGCTCTATAGACCATTTGGGAGTGTTGGTAGTTCATTTTGCGTTCTGATGGTAAAAAAACCCGAAAACTGTTTGTTAGGCTCAATGGGCTCTATAGACCATTTGGGAGTGTTTGTAGTTCATTTCGCGTTCTGACGGTGAAAACAGCCGAAAAGTGTTTGTTAGGCTCATTGGGCTCTATAGACCATTAGGGGGTGTTGGTTGTACATTTCGCATTCTGACTGTGAAAACAGCCGAAAATTGTTTGTTAGGCTCATTGGGCTCTATAGACCATTTGGGAGTGTTGGTAGTACATTTCGCGTTATGACTGTGAAAACAACCGAAAACTGTTTTATAGGCTCAATGGGCTCTATAGACGATTTTGGAGTGTTGGTAGTTCATTTCGCGTTCTGAAGGTGAAACAAACCGAAAACTGTTTGTTAGGCTCAATGGGCTCTATAGACCATTTGGGAGTGTTGGTAGTTCATTTCGCGTTCTGACGGTAAAAAAACCCGAAAACTGTTTGTTAGGCTCAATAGGCTCTATAGACCATTTGGGAGTGTTTGTAGTTCATTTCGCGTTCTGACGGTGAAAACAGCCGAAAAGTGTTTGTTATGCTCATTGGGCTCTATAGACCATTTGGGGGTGTTTGTAGTTCATTTCGCGTTCTGACGGTGAAAACAGCCGAAAAGTGTTTGTTATGCTCATTGGGCTCTATAGACCATTTGGGGGTGTTGGTTGTACATTTCGCGTTCTGACTGTGAAAACAGCCGAAAAGTGTTTGTTAGGCTCATTGGGCTCTATAGACCATTTGGGAGTGTTGGTAGTACATTTCGCGTTATGACTATGAAAACAACCGAAAAGTGTTTGTTAGGCTCAATGGGCTCTATAGACCATTTGGGAGTGTTGGTAGTTTATTTTGCGTTCTGACGGTAAAAAAACCCGAAAACTGTTTGTTAGGCTCAATGGGCTCTATAGACCATTTGGGAGTGTTTGTAGTTCATTTCGCGTTCTGACGGTGAAAACAGCCGAAAAGTGTTTGTTAGGCTCATTGGGCTCTATAGACCATTAGGGGGTGTTGGTTGTACATTTCGCGTTCTGACTGTGAAAACAGCCGAAAATTGTTTGTTAGGCTCATTGGGCTCTATAGACCATTTGGGAGTGTTGGTAGTACATTTCGCGTTATGACTGTGAAAACAACCGAAAACTGTTTTATAGGCTCAATGGGCTCTATAGACGATTTTGGAGTGTTGGTAGTTCATTTCGCGTTCTGAAGGTGAAACAAACCGAAAACTGTTTGTTAGGCTCAATGGGCTCTATAGACCATTTGGGAGTGTTGGTAGTTCATTTCGCGTTCTGACGGTAAAAAAACCCGAAAACTGTTTGTTAGGCTCAATAGGCTCTATAGACCATTTGGGAGTGTTTGTAGTTCATTTCGCGTTCTGACGGTGAAAACAGCCGAAAAGTGTTTGTTAGGCTCATTGGGCTCTATAGACCATTTGGGGGTGTTGGTTGTACATTTCGCGTTCTGACTGTGAAAACAGCCGAAAAGTGTTTGTTAGGCTCATTGGGCTCTATAGACCATTTGGGAGTGTTGGTAGTACATTTCGCGTTATGACTATGAAAACAACCGAAAAGTGTTTGTTAGGCTCAATGGGCTCTATAGACCATTTGGGAGTGTTGGTAGTTTATTTCGCGTTCTGACAGTGAAAACAGCCGAAAAGTGTTTGTTAGGCTCATTGGGCTCTATAGACCATTTGGGGGTGTTGGTAGTTCATTTCGCGTTCTGACGGTGAAAAAAAACGAAAACTGTTTTATAGGCTCAATGGGCTCTATAGACGATTTTGGAGTGTTTGTAGTTCATTTCGCGTTCCGACGGTGAAAACAGCCGAAAAGTGTTTGTTAGGCTCATTGGGCTCTATAGACCATTTGGGAGTGTTGGTAGTACATTTCGCGTTATGACGGTGAAAACAACCGAAAACTGTTTGTTAGGCTCAATGGGCTCTATAGACGATTTGGGAGTGTTGGTAGTTTATTTCGCGTTCTGACGATGAAAAAAACCGAAAACTGTTTTATAGGCTCAATGGGCTCTATAGACGATTTTGGAGTGTTGGTAGTTTATTTCGCGTTCTGAAGGTGAAACAAACCGAAAACTGTTTGTTAGGCTCATTGGGCTCTATAGACCATTTGTGGGTGTTGGTAGTACATTTCGCGTTCTGACGGTGAAAACAGCCGAAAAGTGTTTGTTAGGCTCAATGGGCTCTATAGACGATTTGCGAGTGTTGGTAGTTCATTTCGCGTTCTGACGATGAAAAAAACCGAAAACTGTTTTATAGGCTCAATGCGCTCTATAGACGATTTTGGAGTGTTGGTAGTTCATTTCGCGTTCTGAAGGTGAAACAAATCGAAAACTGTTTGTTAGGCTCAATGGGCTCTATAGACCATTTGGGAGTGTTGGTAGTTCATTTCGCGTTCTGACGGTAAAAAAACCCGAAAACTGTTTGTTAGGCTCAATGGGCTCTATAGACCATTTGGAAGTGTTTGTAGTTCATTTCGCGTTCTGACGGTGAAAACAGCCGAAAAGTGTTTGTTAGGCTCATTAGGCTCTATAGACCATTTGGGGGTGTTGGTTGTACATTTCGCGTTCTGATGGTGAAAACAGCCGAAAAGTGTTTGTTAGGCTCATAGGGTTCTATAGACCATTTGGGAGTGTCGGTAGTACATTTCGCGTTATGACTGTGAAAACAACCGAAAAGTGTTTTATAGGCTCAATGGGCTCTATAGACGATTTTGGAGTGTTGCTAGTTCATTTCGCGTTCTGAAGGTGAAACAAACCGAAAACTGTTTGTTAGGCTCAATGGGCTCTATAGACCATTTGGGAGTGTTTGTAGTTCATTTCGCGTTCTGACGGTGAAAACAGCCGAAAAGTGTTTGTTAGGCTCATTGGGCTCTATAGACCATTTGGGGGTGTTGGTTGTACATTTCGCGTTCTGACGGTGAAAACAGCCAAAAAGTGTTTGTTAGGCTCTTTGGGTTCTATAGACCATTTGTGGGTGTTGGTAGTACATTTCGCGTTCTGACGGTGAAAACAGCCGAAAAGTGTTTGTTAGGCTCATTGGGCTCTATAGACCATTTGGGAGTGTTGGTAGTACATTTCGCGTTCTGACGATGAAAAAAAAAGGAAAACTGTTTTATAGGCTCAATGGGCTCTATAGACGATTTGGGAGTGTTGGTAGTTCATTTCGCGTTCTGAAGGTGAAACAAACCGAAAACTGTTTGTTAGGCTCAATGGGCTCTATAGACCATTTGGGAGTGTTGGTAGTTCATTTCGCGTTCTGACGGTAAAAAAACCCGAAAACTGTTTGTTAGGCTCAATGGGCTCTATAGACCATTTGGAAGTGTTTGTAGTTCATTTCGCGTTCTGACGGTGAAAACAGCCGAAAAGTGTTTGTTAGGCTCATTAGGCTCTATAGACCATTTGGGGGTGTTGGTTGTACATTTCGCGTTCTGATGGTGAAAACAGCCGAAAAGTGTTTGTTAGGCTCATAGGGTTCTATAGACCATTTGGGAGTGTCGGTAGTACATTTCGCGTTATGACTGTGAAAACAACCGAAAAGTGTTTTATAGGCTCAATGGGCTCTATAGACGATTTTGGAGTGTTGCTAGTTCATTTCGCGTTCTGAAGGTGAAACAAACCGAAAACTGTTTGTTAGGCTCAATGGGCTCTATAGACCATTTGGGAGTGTTTGTAGTTCATTTCGCGTTCTGACGGTGAAAACAGCCGAAAAGTGTTTGTTAGGCTCATTGGGCTCTATAGACCATTTGGGGGTGTTGGTTGTACATTTCGCGTTCTGACGGTGAAAACAGCCAAAAAGTGTTTGTTAGGCTCTTTGGGTTCTATAGACCATTTGTGGGTGTTGGTAGTACATTTCGCGTTCTGACGGTGAAAACAGCCGAAAAGTGTTTGTTAGGCTCATTGGGCTCTATAGACCATTTGGGAGTGTTGGTAGTACATTTCGCGTTCTGACGATGAAAAAAAAAGGAAAACTGTTTTATAGGCTCAATGGGCTCTATAGACGATTTGGGAGTGTTGGTAGTTCATTTCGCGTTCTGAAGGTGAAACAAACCGAAAACTGTTTGTTAGGCTCAATGGGCTCTATAGACCATTTGGGAGTGTTGGTAGTTCATTTCGCGTTCTGACGGTAAAAAAACCCGAAAACTGTTTGTTAGGCTCAATGGGCTCTATAGACCATTTGGGAGTGTTTGTAGTTTATTTCGCGTTGTGACGGTGAAAACAGCCGAAAAGTGTTCGTTAGGCGCATTGGGCTCTATAGACCATTTGGGGGTGTTGGTTGTACATTTCGCGTTCTGACTGTGAAAACAGCCGAAAATTGTTTGTTAGGCTCATTGGGCTCTATAGACCATTTGGGAGTGTTGGTAGTACATTTCGCGTTATGACGGTGAAAACAACCGAAAACTGTTTGTTAGGCTCAATGGGCTCTATAGACGATTTGGGAGTATTGGTAGTTCATTTCGCGTTCTGACGATGTAAAAAACCGAAAACTGTTTGTTAGGCTCAATGGGCTCTATAGACGATTTTGGAGTGTTGGTAGTTCATTTCGCGTTCTGAAGGTGAAACAAACCGAAAACTGTTTGTTAGGCTCAATGGGCTCTATAGACCATTTGGGAGTGTTGGTAGTTCATTTCGCGTTCTGACGGTAAAAAAACCCGAAAACTGTTTGTTAGGCTCAATGGGCTCTATAGACCATTTGGAAGTGTTTGTAGTTCATTTCGCGTTCTGACGGTGAAAACAGCCGAAAAGTGTTTGTTAGGTTCATTAGGCTCTATAGACCATTTGGGGGTGTTGGTTGTACATTTTGCGTTCTGATGGTGAAAACAGCCGAAAAGTGTTTGTTAGGCTCATAGGGTTCTATAGACCATTTGGGAGTGTCGGTAGTACATTTCGCGTTATGACTGTGAAAACAACCGAAAAGTGTTTTATAGGCTCAATGGGCTCTATAGACGATTTTGGAGTGTTGGTAGTTCATTTCGCGTTCTGAAGGTGAAACAAACCGAAAACTGTTTGTTAGGCTCAATGGGCTCTATAGACCATTTGGGAGTGTTTGTAGTTCATTTCGCGTTCTGACGGTGAAAACAGCCGAAAAGTGTTTGTTAGGCTCATTGGGCTCTATAGACCATTTGGGAGTGTTGGTAGTACATTTCGCGTTCTGACGATAAAAAAAACACGAAAACTGTTTTATAGGCTCAATGGGCTCTATAGATGATTTGGGAGTGTTGGTAGTTCATTTCGCGTTCTGAAGGTGAAACAAACCGAAAACTGTTTGTTAGGCTCAATGGGCTCTATAGACCATTTGGGAGTGTTGGTAGTTCATTTTGCGTTCTTACGGTAAAAAAACCCGAAAACTGTTTGTTAGGCTCAATGGGCTCTATAGACCATTTGGGAGTGTTTGTAGTTCATTTCGCGTTCTGACGGTGAAAACAGCCGAAAAGTGTTTGTTAGGCTCATTGGGCTCTATAGACCATTAGGGGGTGTTGGTTGTACATTTCGCGTTCTGACTGTGAAAACAGCCGAAAATTGTTTGTTAGGCTCATTGGGCTCTATAGACCATTTGGGAGTGTCGGTAGTACATTTCGCGTTATGACTGTGAAAACAACCGAAAACTGTTTTATAGGCTCAATGGGCTCTATAGACGATTTTGGAGTGTTGGTAGTTCATTTCGCGTTCTGAAGGTGAAACAAACCGAAAACTGTTTGTTAGGCTCAATGGGCTCTATAGACCATTTGGGAGTGTTGGTAGTTCATTTCGCGTTCTGACGGTAAACAAAACCGAAAACTGTTTGTTAGGCTCAATGGGCTCTATAGACCATTTGGGAGTGTTTGTAGTTTATTTCGCGTTCTGACGGTGAAAACAGCCGAAAAGTGTTTGTTAGGCGCATTGGGCTCTATAGACCATTTGGGGGTGTTGGTTGTACATTTCGCGTTCTGACTGTGAAAACAGCCGAAAATTGTTTGTTAGGCTCATTGGGCTCTATAGACCATTTGGGAGTGTTGGTAGTACATTTCGCGTTATGACGGTGAAAACAACCGAAAACTGTTTGTTAGGCTCAATGGGCTCTATAGACGATTTGGGAGTGTTGGTAGTTCATTTCGCGTTCTGACGATGTAAAAAACCGAAAACTGTTTGTTAGGCTCAATGGGCTCTATAGACGATTTTGGAGTGTTGGTAGTTCATTTCGCGTTCTGAAGGTGAAACAAACCGAAAACTGTTTGTTAGGCTCAATGGGCTCTATAGACCATTTGGGAGTGTTGGTAGTTCATTTCGCGTTCTGACGGTAAAAAAACCCGAAAACTGTTTGTTAGGCTCAATGGGCTCTATAGACCATTTGGAAGTGTTTGTAGTTCATTTCGCGTTCTGACGGTGAAAACAGCCGAAAAGTGTTTGTTAGGCTCATTAGGCTCTATAGACCATTTGGGGGTGTTGGTTGTACATTTCGCGTTATGACTGTGAAAACAACCGAAAACTGTTTTATAGGCTCAATGGGCTCTATAGACGATTTTGGAGTGTTGGTAGTTCATTTCGCGTTCTGAAGGTGAAACAAACCGAAAACTGTTTGTTAGGCTCAATGGGCTCTATAGACCATTTGGGAGTGTTGGTAGTTCATTTCGCGTTCTGACGGTAAAAAAACCCGAAAACTGTTTGTTAGGCTCAATAGGCTCTATAGACCATTTGGGGGTGTTGGTTGTACATTTCCCGTTCTGACTGTGAAAACAGCCGAAAAGTGTTTGTTAGGCTCATTGGGCTCTATAGACCATTTGGGAGTGTTGGTAGTACATTTCGCGTTATGACTTTGAAAACAACCGAAAACTGTTGTATAGGCTCAATGGGCTCTATAGACGATTTTGGAGTGTTGGTAGTTCATTTCGCGTTCTGAAGGTAAAACAAACCGAAAACTGTTTGTTAGGCTCAATGGGCTCTATAGACCATTTGGGAGTGTTGGTAGTTTATTTCGCGTTCCGACAGTGAAAACAGCCGAAAAGTGTTTGTTAGGCTCATTGGGCTCTATAGACCATTTGGGGGTGTTGGTAGTTCATTTCGCGTTCTGACGGTGAAAAAAAAACGAAAACTGTTTTATAGGCTCATTGGGCTCTATAGACCATTTGGGGGTGTTGGTTGTACATTTCGCGTTCTGACTGTGAAAACAGCCGAAAAGTGTTTGTTAGGCTCATTGGGCTCTATAGACCATTTGGGAGTGTTGGTAGTACATTTCGCGTTATGACTGTGAAAACAACCGAAAAGTGTTTGTTAGGCTCAATGGGGTCTATAGACCATTTGGGAGTGTTGGTAGTTCATTTCGCGTTCTGACGGTAAAAAAACCCGAAAACTGTTTGTTAGGCTCATTGGGCTCTATAGACCATTTGGGGGTGTTGGTTGTACATTTCGCGTTCTGATGGTGAAAACAGCCGAAAAGTGTTTGTTAGGCTCATAGGGTTCTATAGACCATTTGGGAGTGTCGGTAGTACATTTCGCGTTATGACTGTGAAAACAACCGAAAAGTGTTTTAGAGGCTCAATGGGCTCTATAGACGATTTTGGAGTGTTGGTAGTTCATTTCGCGTTCTGAAGGTGAAACAAACCGAAAACTGTTTGTTAGGCTCAATGGGCTCTATAGACCATTTGGGAGTGTTTGTAGTTCATTTCGCGTTCTGACGGTGAAAACAGCCGAAAAGTGTTTGTTAGGCTCATTGGGCTCTATAGACCATTTGGGAGTGTTGCTAGTACATTTCGCGTTCTGACGATGAAAAAACCCGAAAACTGTTTTATAGGCTCAATGGGCTCTATAGATGATTTGGGAGTGTTGGTAGTTCATTTCGCGTTCTGAAGGTGAAACAAACCGAAAACTGTTTGTTAGGCTCAATGGGCTCTATAGACCATTTGGGAGTGTTGATAGTTCATTTCGCGTTCTGACGGTAAAAAAACCCGAAAACTGTTTGTTAGGCTCAATGGGCTCTATAGACCATTTGGGAGTGTTGGTAGTTCATTTCGCGTTCTGACGGTGAAAAAAAAACGAAAACTGTTTTATAGGCTCATTGGGCTCTATAGACCATTTGGGGGTGTTGGTTGTACATTTCGCGTTCTGACTGTGAAAACAGCCGAAAAGTGTTTGTTAGGCTCATTGGGCTCTATAGACCATTTGGGAGTGTTGGTAGTACATTTCGCGTTATGACTGTGAAAACAACCGAAAAGTGTTTGTTAGGCTCAATGGGGTCTATAGACCATTTGGGAGTGTTGGTAGTTCATTTCGCGTTCTGACGGTAAAAAAACCCGAAAACTGTTTGTTAGGCTCATTGGGCTCTATAGACCATTTGGGGGTGTTGGTTGTACATTTCGCGTTCTGATGGTGAAAACAGCCGAAAAGTGTTTGTTAGGCTCATAGGGTTCTATAGACCATTTGGGAGTGTCGGTAGTACATTTCGCGTTATGACTGTGAAAACAACCGAAAAGTGTTTTAGAGGCTCAATGGGCTCTATAGACGATTTTGGAGTGTTGGTAGTTCATTTCGCGTTCTGAAGGTGAAACAAACCGAAAACTGTTTGTTAGGCTCAATGGGCTCTATAGACCATTTGGGAGTGTTTGTAGTTCATTTCGCGTTCTGACGGTGAAAACAGCCAAAAAGTGTTTGTTAGGCTCATTGGGCTCTATAGACCATTTGGGGGTGTTGGTTGTACATTTCGCGTTCTGATGGTGAAAACAGCCGAAAATTGTTTGTTAGGCTCATTGGGCTCTATAGACCATTTGGGAGTGTTGGTAGTACATTTCGCGTTATGACTGTGAAAACAACCGAAAACTGTTTTATAGGCTCAATGGGCTCTATAGACGATTTTGGAGTGTTGGTAGTTCATTTCGCGTTCTGAAGGTGAAACAAACCGAAAACTGTTTGTTAGGCTCAATGGGCTCTATAGACCATTTGGGAGTGTTGGTAGTTCATTTCGCGTTCTGACGGTAAAAAAACCCGAAAACTGTTTGTTAGGCTCAATAGGCTCTATAGACCATTTGGGGGTGTTGGTTGTACATTTCCCGTTCTGACTGTGAAAACAGCCGAAAAGTGTTTGTTAGGCTCATTGGGCTCTATAGACCATTTGGGAGTGTTGGTAGTACATTTCGCGTTATGACTTTGAAAACAACCGAAAACTGTTGTATAGGCTCAATGGGCTCTATAGACGATTTTGGAGTGTTGGTAGTTCATTTCGCGTTCTGAAGGTAAAACAAACCGAAAACTGTTTGTTAGGCTCAATGGGCTCTATAGACCATTTGGGAGTGTTGGTAGTTTATTTCGCGTTCTGACAGTGAAAACAGCCGAAAAGTGTTTGTTAGGCTCATTGGGCTCTATAGACCATTTGGGGGTGTTGGTAGTTCATTTCGCGTTCTGACGGTGAAAAAAAACCGAAAACTGTTTTATAGGCTCATTGGGCTCTATAGACCATTTGGGGGTGTTGGTTGTACATTTCGCGTTCTGACTGTGAAAACAGCCGAAAAGTGTTTGTTAGGCTCATTGGGCTCTATAGACCATTTGGGAGTGTTGGTAGTACATTTCGCGTTATGACTGTGAAAACAACCGAAAAGTGTTTGTTAGGCTCAATGGGGTCTATAGACCATTTGGAAGTGTTGGTAGTTCATTTCGCGTTCTGACGGTAAAAAAACCCGAAAACTGTTTGTTAGGCTCATTGGGCTCTATAGACCATTTGGGGGTGTTGGTTGTACATTTCGCGTTCTGATGGTGAAAACAGCCGAAAAGTGTTTGTTAGGCTCATAGGGTTCTATAGACCATTTGGGAGTGTCGGTAGTACATTTCGCGTTATGACTGTGAAAACAACCGAAAAGTGTTTTAGAGGCTCAATGGGCTCTATAGACGATTTTGGAGTGTTGGTAGTTCATTTCGCGTTCTGAAGGTGAAACAAACCGAAAACTGTTTGTTAGGCTCAATGGGCTCTATAGACCATTTGGGAGTGTTTGTAGTTCATTTCGCGTTCTGACGGTGAAAACAGCCGAAAAGTGTTTGTTAGGCTCATTGGGCTCTATAGACCATTTGGGAGTGTTGCTAGTACATTTCGCGTTCTGACGATGAAAAAACCCGAAAACTGTTTTATAGGCTCAATGGGCTCTATAGATGATTTGGGAGTGTTGGTAGTTCATTTCGCGTTCTAAAGGTGAAACAAACCGAAAACTGTTTGTTAGGCTCAATGGGCTCTATAGACCATTTGGGAGTGTTGATAGTTCATTTCGCGTTCTGACGGTAAAAAAACCCGAAAACTGTTTGTTAGGCTCAATGGGCTCTATAGACCATTTGGGAGTGTTTGTAGTTCATTTCGCGTTCTGACGGTGAAAACAGCCGAAAAGTGTTTGTTAGGCTCATTGGGCTCTATAGACCATTTGGGGGTGTTGGTTGTACATTTCGCGTTCTGACTGTGAAAACAGCCGAAAATTGTTTTATAGGCTCAATGGGCTCTATAGACGATTTTGGAGTGTTGGTAGTTCATTTCGCGTTATGAAGGTGAAACAAACCGAAAACTGTTTGTTAGGCTCAATGGGCTCTATAGACCATTTAGGAGTGTTGGTAGTTCATTTCGCGTTCTGACGGTAAAAAAACCCGAAAACTGTTTGTTAGGCTCAATGGGCTCTATAGACCATTTGGGAGTGTTTGTAGTTCATTTCGCGTTCTGACGGTGAAAACAGCCGAAAAGTGTTTGTTAGGCTCATTGGGCTCTATAGACCATTTGGGGGTGTTGGTTGTACATTTCGCGTTCTGATGGTGAAAACAGCCGAAAATTGTTTGTTAGGCTCATTGGGCTCTATAGACCATTTGGGAGTGTTGGTAGTACATTTCGCGTTATGACTGTGAAAACAACCGAAAACTGTTTTATAGGCTCATTGGGCTCTATAGACCATTTGGGGGTGTTGGTTGTACATTTCGCGTTCTGACTGTGAAAACAGCCGAAAAGTGTTTGTTAGGCTCATTGGGCTCTATAGACCATTTGGGAGTGTTGGTAGTACATTTCGCGTTATGACTGTGAAAACAACCGAAAAGTGTTTGTTAGGCTCAATGGGGTCTATAGACCATTTGGAAGTGTTGGTAGTTCATTTCGCGTTCTGACGGTAAAAAAACCCGAAAACTGTTTGTTAGGCTCATTGGGCTCTATAGACCATTTGGGGGTGTTGGTTGTACATTTCGCGTTCTGATGGTGAAAACAGCCGAAAAGTGTTTGTTAGGCTCATAGGGTTCTATAGACCATTTGGGAGTGTCGGTAGTACATTTCGCGTTATGACTGTGAAAACAACCGAAAAGTGTTTTAGAGGCTCAATGGGCTCTATAGACGATTTTGGAGTGTTGGTAGTTCATTTCGCGTTCTGAAGGTGAAACAAACCGAAAACTGTTTGTTAGGCTCAATGGGCTCTATAGACCATTTGGGAGTGTTTGTAGTTCATTTCGCGTTCTGACGGTGAAAACAGCCGAAAAGTGTTTGTTAGGCTCATTGGGCTCTATAGACCATTTGGGAGTGTTGCTAGTACATTTCGCGTTCTGACGATGAAAAAACCCGAAAACTGTTTTATAGGCTCAATGGGCTCTATAGATGATTTGGGAGTGTTGGTAGTTCATTTCGCGTTCTAAAGGTGAAACAAACCGAAAACTGTTTGTTAGGCTCAATGGGCTCTATAGACCATTTGGGAGTGTTGATAGTTCATTTCGCGTTCTGACGGTAAAAAAACCCGAAAACTGTTTGTTAGGCTCAATGGGCTCTATAGACCATTTGGGAGTGTTTGTAGTTCATTTCGCGTTCTGACGGTGAAAACAGCCGAAAAGTGTTTGTTAGGCTCATTGGGCTCTATAGACCATTTGGGGGTGTTGGTTGTACATTTCGCGTTCTGACTGTGAAAACAGCCGAAAATTGTTTTATAGGCTCAATGGGCTCTATAGACGATTTTGGAGTGTTGGTAGTTCATTTCGCGTTATGAAGGTGAAACAAACCGAAAACTGTTTGTTAGGCTCAATGGGCTCTATAGACCATTTAGGAGTGTTGGTAGTTCATTTCGCGTTCTGACGGTAAAAAAACCCGAAAACTGTTTGTTAGGCTCAATGGGCTCTATAGACCATTTGGGAGTGTTTGTAGTTCATTTCGCGTTCTGACGGTGAAAACAGCCGAAAAGTGTTTGTTAGGCTCATTGGGCTCTATAGACCATTTGGGGGTGTTGGTTGTACATTTCGCGTTCTGATGGTGAAAACAGCCGAAAATTGTTTGTTAGGCTCATTGGGCTCTATAGACCATTTGGGAGTGTTGGTAGTACATTTCGCGTTATGACTGTGAAAACAACCGAAAACTGTTTTATAGGCTCAATGGGCTCTATAGACGATTTTGGAGTGTTGGTAGTTCATTTTGCGTTCTGAAGGTGAAACAAACCGAAAACTGTTTGTTAGGCTCAATGGGCTCTATAGACCATTTGGGAGTGTTGGTAGTTCATTTCGCGTTCTGACGGTAAAAAAACCCGAAAACTGTTTGTTAGGCTCAATAGGCTCTATAGACCATTTGGGGGTGTTGGTTGTACATTTCCCGTTCTGACTGTGAAAACAGCCGAAAAGTGTTTGTTAGGCTCATTGGGCTCTATAGACCATTTGGGAGTGTTGGTAGTACATTTCGCGTTATGACTTTGAAAACAACCGAAAACTGTTGTATAGGCTCAATGGGCTCTATAGACGATTTTGGAGTGTTGGTAGTTCATTTCGCGTTCTGAAGGTAAAACAAACCGAAAACTGTTTGTTAGGCTCAATGGGCTCTATAGACCATTTGGGAGTGTTGGTAGTTTATTTCGCGTTCTGACAGTGAAAATAGCCGAAAAGTGTTTGTTAGGCTCATTGGGCTCTATAGACCATTTGGGGGTGTTGGTAGTTCATTTCGCGTTCTGACGGTGAAAAAAAAACGAAAACTGTTTTATAGGCTCATTGGGCTCTATAGACCATTTGGGGGTGTTGGTTGTACATTTCGCGTTCTGACTGTGAAAACAGCCGAAAAGTGTTTGTTAGGCTCATTGGGCTCTATAGACCATTTGGGAGTGTTGGTAGTTCATTTCGCGTTCTGACGGTAAAAAAACCCGAAAACTGTTTGTTAGGCTCATTGGGCTCTATAGACCATTTGGGGGTGTTGGTTGTACATTTCGCGTTCTGATGGTGAAAACAGCCGAAAAGTGTTTGTTAGGCTCATAGGGTTCTATAGACCATTTGGGAGTGTCGGTAGTACATTTCGCGTTATGACTGTGAAAACAACCGAAAAGTGTTTTAGAGGCTCAATGGGCTCTATAGACGATTTTGGAGTGTTGGTAGTTCATTTCGCGTTCTGAAGGTGAAACAAACCGAAAACTGTTTGTTAGGCTCAATGGGCTCTATAGACCATTTGGGAGTGTTTGTAGTTCATTTCGCGTTCTGACGGTGAAAACAGCCGAAAAGTGTTTGTTAGGCTCATTGGGCTCTATAGACCATTTGGGAGTGTTGCTAGTACATTTCGCGTTCTGACGATGAAAAAACCCGAAAACTGTTTTATAGGCTCAATGGGCTCTATAGATGATTTGGGAGTGTTGGTAGTTCATTTCGCGTTCTGAAGGTGAAACAAACCGAAAACTGTTTGTTAGGCTCAATGGGCTCTATAGACCATTTGGGAGTGTTGATAGTTCATTTCGCGTTCTGACGGTAAAAAAACCCGAAAACTGTTTGTTAGGCTCAATGGGCTCTATAGACCATTTGGGAGTGTTTGTAGTTCATTTCGCGTTCTGACGGTGAAAACAGCCGAAAAGTGTTTGTTAGGCTCATTGGGCTCTATAGACCATTTGGGGGTGTTGGTTGTACATTTCGCGTTCTGACTGTGAAAACAGCCGAAAATTGTTTTATAGGCTCAATGGGCTCTATAGACGATTTTGGAGTGTTGGTAGTTCATTTCGCGTTATGAAGGTGAAACAAACCGAAAACTGTTTGTTAGGCTCAATGGGCTCTATAGACCATTTAGGAGTGTTGGTAGTTCATTTCGCGTTCTGACGGTAAAAAAACCCGAAAACTGTTTGTTAGGCTCAATGGGCTCTATAGACCATTTGGGAGTGTTTGTAGTTCATTTCGCGTTCTGACGGTGAAAACAGCCAAAAAATGTTTGTTAGGCTCATTGGGCTCTATAGACCATTTGGGGGTGTTGGTTGTACATTTCGCGTTCTGATGGTGAAAACAGCCGAAAATTGTTTGTTAGGCTCATTGGGCTCTATAGACCATTTGGGAGTGTTGGTAGTACATTTCGCGTTATGACTGTGAAAACAACCGAAAACTGTTTTATAGGCTCAATGGGCTCTATAGACGATTTTGGAGTGTTGGTAGTTCATTTCGCGTTCTGAAGGTGAAACAAACCGAAAACTGTTTGTTAGGCTCAATGGGCTCTATAGACCATTTGGGAGTGTTGGTAGTTCATTTCGCGTTCTGACGGTAAAAAAACCCGAAAACTGTTTGTTAGGCTCAATAGGCTCTATAGACCATTTGGGGGTGTTGGTTGTACATTTCCCGTTCTGACTGTGAAAACAGCCGAAAAGTGTTTGTTAGGCTCATTGGGCTCTATAGACCATTTGGGAGTGTTGGTAGTACATTTCGCGTTATGACTTTGAAAACAACCGAAAACTGTTGTATAGGCTCAATGGGCTCTATAGACGATTTTGGAGTGTTGGTAGTTCATTTCGCGTTCTGAAGGTAAAACAAACCGAAAACTGTTTGTTAGGCTCAATGGGCTCTATAGACCATTTGGGAGTGTTGGTAGTTTATTTCGCGTTCTGACAGTGAAAACAGCCGAAAAGTGTTTGTTAGGCTCATTGGGCTCTATAGACCATTTGGGGGTGTTGGTAGTTCATTTCGCGTTCTGACGGTGAAAAAAAAACGAAAACTGTTTTATAGGCTCATTGGGCTCTATAGACCATTTGGGGGTGTTGGTTGTACATTTCGCGTTCTGACTGTGAAAACAGCCGAAAAGTGTTTGTTAGGCTCATTGGGCTCTATAGACCATTTGGGAGTGTTGGTAGTTCATTTCGCGTTCTGACGGTAAAAAAACCCGAAAACTGTTTGTTAGGCTCATTGGGCTCTATAGACCATTTGGGGGTGTTGGTTGTACATTTCGCGTTCTGATGGTGAAAACAGCCGAAAAGTGTTTGTTAGGCTCATAGGGTTCTATAGACCATTTGGGAGTGTCGGTAGTACATTTCGCGTTATGACTGTGAAAACAACCGAAAAGTGTTTTAGAGGCTCAATGGGCTCTATAGACGATTTTGGAGTGTTGGTAGTTCATTTCGCGTTCTGAAGGTGAAACAAACCGAAAACTGTTTGTTAGGCTCAATGGGCTCTATAGACCATTTGGGAGTGTTTGTAGTTCATTTCGCGTTCTGACGGTGAAAACAGCCGAAAAGTGTTTGTTAGGCTCATTGGGCTCTATAGACCATTTGGGAGTGTTGCTAGTACATTTCGCGTTCTGACGATGAAAAAACCCGAAAACTGTTTTATAGGCTCAATGGGCTCTATAGATGATTTGGGAGTGTTGGTAGTTCATTTCGCGTTCTGAAGGTGAAACAAACCGAAAACTGTTTGTTAGGCTCAATGGGCTCTATAGACCATTTGGGAGTGTTGATAGTTCATTTCGCGTTCTGACGGTAAAAAAACCCGAAAACTGTTTGTTAGGCTCAATGGGCTCTATAGACCATTTGGGAGTGTTTGTAGTTCATTTCGCGTTCTGACGGTGAAAACAGCCGAAAAGTGTTTGTTAGGCTCATTGGGCTCTATAGACCATTTGGGGGTGTTGGTTGTACATTTCGCGTTCTGACTGTGAAAACAGCCGAAAATTGTTTTATAGGCTCAATGGGCTCTATAGACGATTTTGGAGTGTTGGTAGTTCATTTCGCGTTATGAAGGTGAAACAAACCGAAAACTGTTTGTTAGGCTCAATGGGCTCTATAGACCATTTAGGAGTGTTGGTAGTTCATTTCGCGTTCTGACGGTAAAAAAACCCGAAAACTGTTTGTTAGGCTCAATGGGCTCTATAGACCATTTGGGAGTGTTTGTAGTTCATTTCGCGTTCTGACGGTGAAAACAGCCGAAAAGTGTTTGTTAGGCTCATTGGGCTCTATAGACCATTTGGGGGTGTTGGTTGTACATTTCGCGTTCTGACTGTGAAAACAGCCGAAAAGTGTTTGTTAGGCTCATTGGGCTCTATAGACCATTTGGGAGTGATGGTAGTACATTTCGCGTTATTCCTGTGAAAACAACCGAAAAATGTTTGTTAGGCTCAATGGGCTCTATAGACCATTTGGGAGTGTTGGTAGTTTATTTCGCGTTCTGACAGTGAAAACAGCCGAAAAGTGTTTGTTAGGCTCATTGGGCTCTATAGACCATTTGGGAGTGTTTGTAGTTTATTTCGCGTTCTGACAGTGAAAACAGCCGAAAAGTGTTTGTTAGGCTCATTGGGCTCTATAGACCATTTGGGGGTGTTGGTAGTTCATTTCGCGTTCTGACGGTGAAAAAAACCCGAAAACTGTTTTATAGGCTCAATGGGCTCTATAGACGATTTTGGAGTGTTTGTAGTTCATTTCGCGTTCCGACGGTGAAAACAGCCGAAAAGTGTTTGTTAGGCTCATTGGGCTCTACAGACCATGTGGGAGTGTTGGTAGTACATTTCGCGTTATGACGGTGAAAACAACCAAAAACTGTTTGTTAGGCTCAATGGGCTCTATAGACGATTTGGGAGTGTTGGTAGTTCATTTCGCGTTCTGACGATGAAAAAAACCGAAAACTGTTTTATAGGCTCAATGGGCTCTATAGACGATTTTGGAGTGTTGGTAGTTCATTTCGCGTTCTGAAGGTGAAACAAACAGAAAACTGTTTGTTAGGCTCATTGGGCTCTATAGACCATTTGGGAGTGTTGGTAGTACATTTCGCGTTCTGACGGTAAAAAAACCCGAAAACTGTTTGTTAGGCTCAATGGGCTCTATAGACCATTTGGAAGTGTTTGTAGTTCATTTCGCGTTCTGACGGTGAAAACAGCCGAAAAGTGTTTGTTAGGCTCATTGGGCTCTATAGACCATTTGGGAGTGTTTGTAGTTTATTTCGCGTTCTGACAGTGAAAACAGCCGAAAAGTGTTTGTTAGGCTCATTGGGCTCTATAGACCATTTGGGGGTGTTGGTAGTTCATTTCGCGTTCTGACGGTGAAAAAAACCCGAAAACTGTTTTATAGGCTCAATGGGCTCTATAGACGATTTTGGAGTGTTTGTAGTTCATTTCGCGTTCCGACGGTGAAAACAGCCGAAAAGTGTTTGTTAGGCTCATTGGGCTCTACAGACCATGTGGGAGTGTTGGTAGTACATTTCGCGTTATGACGGTGAAAACAACCAAAAACTGTTTGTTAGGCTCAATGGGCTCTATAGACGATTTGGGAGTGTTGGTAGTTCATTTCGCGTTCTGACGATGAAAAAAACCGAAAACTGTTTTATAGGCTCAATGGGCTCTATAGACGATTTTGGAGTGTTGGTAGTTCATTTCGCGTTCTGAAGGTGAAACAAACAGAAAACTGTTTGTTAGGCTCATTGGGCTCTATAGACCATTTGGGAGTGTTGGTAGTACATTTCGCGTTCTGACGGTAAAAAAACCCGAAAACTGTTTGTTAGGCTCAATGGGCTCTATAGACCATTTGGAAGTGTTTGTAGTTCATTTCGCGTTCTGACGGTGAAAACAGCCGAAAAGTGTTTGTTAGGCTCATTAGGCTCTATAGACCATTTGGGGGTGTTGGTAGTTCATTTCGCGTTCTGAAGGTGAAGAAAACCGAAAACTGTTTGTTAGGCTCAATGGGCTCTATAGACCATTTGGGAGTGTTTGTAGTTCATTTCGCGTTCTGACGGTGAAAACAGCCGAAAAGTGTTTGTTAGGCTCATTGGGCTCTATAGACCATTTGGGAGTGTTGGTAGTTCATTTCGCGTTCTGACGGTAAAAAAACCCGAAAACTGTTTGTTAGGCTCAATAGGCTCTATAGACCATTTGGGAGTGTTTGTAGTTCATTTCGCGTTCTGACAGTGAAAACAGCCGAAAAGTGTTTGTTAGGCTCATTGGGCTCTATAGACCATTTGGGAGTGTTGGTAGTACATTTCGCGTTCTGACGATGAAAAAAAACGAAAACTGTTTTATAGGCTCAATGGGCTCTATAGACGATTTGGGAGTGTTGGTAGTTCATTTCGCGTTCTGACGATGAAAAAAACCGAACACTGTTGTATAGCCTCAATGGGCTCTATAGACGAATTTGGAGTGTTGGTAGTTCATTTCGCGTTCTGAAGGTGAAAAAACCCGAAAACTGTTTTATAGGCTCAATGGGCTCTATAGACGATTTTGGAGTGTTTGTAGTTCATTTCGCGTTCCGACGGTGAAAACAGCCGAAAAGTGTTTGTTAGGCTCATTGGGCTCTACAGACCATTTGGGAGTGTTGGTAGTACATTTCGCGTTATGACGGTGAAAACAACCGAAAACTGTTTGTTAGGCTCAATGGGCTCTATAGACGATTTTGGAGTGTTGGTAGTTCATTTCGCGTTCTGAAGGTGAAACAAACAGAAAACTGTTTGTTAGGCTCATTGGGCTCTATAGACCATTTGGGAGTGTTGGTAGTACATTTCGCGTTCTGACGGTAAAAAACCCCGAAAACTGTTTGTTAGGCTCAATGTAGTTCATTTCGCGTTCTGACGGTGAAAACAGCCGAAAAGTGTTTGTTAGGCTCATTAGGCTCTATAGACGATTTTGGAGTGTTGGTAGTTCATTTCGCGTTCTGAAGGTGAAACAAACAGAAAACTGTTTGTTAGGCTCATTGGGCTCTATAGACCATTTGGGAGTGTTGGTAGTACATTTCGCGTTCTGACGGTAAAAAAACCCGAAAACTGTTTGTTAGGCTCAATGGGCTCTATAGACCATTTGGAAGTGTGTGTAGTTCATTTCGCGTTCTGACGGTGAAAACAGCCGAAAAGTGTTTGTTAGGCTCATTAGGCTCTATAGACCATTTGGGGGTGTTGGTAGTTCATTTCGCGTTCTGAAGGTGAAGAAAACCGAAAACTGTTTGTTAGGCTCAATGGGCTCTATAGACCATTTGGGAGTGTTGGTAGTTCATTTCGCGTTCTGACGGTAAAAAAAACCCGAAAACTGTTTGTTAGGCTCAATGGGCTCTATAGACCATTTGGAAGTGTTTGTAGTTCATTTCGCGTTCTGACGGTGAAAACAGCCGAAAAGTGTTTGTTAGGCTCATTAGGCTATATAGACCGTTTGGGGGTGTTGGTTGTACATTTCGCGTTCTGATGGTGAAAACAGTCGAAAAGTGTTTGTTAGGCTCATAGGGCTCTATAGACCATTTGGGAGTGTCGGTAGTACATTTCGCGTTATGACTGTGAAAACAACCGAAAAGTGTTTTATAGGCTCAATGGGCTCTATAGACGATTTTGGAGTGTTGGTAGTTCATTTCGCGTTCTGAAGGTGAAACAAACCGAAAACTGTTTGTTAGGCTCAATGGGCTCTATAGACCATTTGGGAGTGTTTGTAGTTCATTTCGCGTTCTGACGGTGAAAACAGCCGAAAAGTGTTTGTTAGGCTCATTGGGCTCTATAGACCATTTGGGAGTGTTGGTAGTTCATTTCGCGTTCTGACGGTAAAAAAACCCGAAAACTGTTTGTTAGGCTCAATAGGCTCTATAGACCATTTGGGAGTGTTTGTAGTTCATTTCGCGTTCTGACGGTGAAAACAGCCGAAAAGTGTTTGTTAGGCTCATTGGGCTCTATAGACCATTTGGGAGTGTTGGTAGTACATTTCGCGTTCTGACGATGAAAAAAAACGAAAACTGTTTTATAGGCTCAATGGGCTCTATAGACGATTTGGGAGTGTTGGTAGTTCATTTCGCGTTCTGACGATGAAAAAAAACCGAAAACTGTTGTATAGCCTCAATGGGCTCTATAGACTATTTTGGAGTGTTGGTAGTTCATTTCGCGTTCTGAAGGTGAAAAAACCCGAAAACTGTTTTATAGGCTCAATGGGCTCTATAGACGATTTTGGAGTGTTTGTAGTTCATTTCGCGTTCCGACGGTGAAAACAGCCGAAAAGTGTTTGTTAGGCTCATAGGGTTCTATAGACCATTTGGGAGTGTCGGTAGTACATTTCGCGTTATGACGGTGAAAACAACCGAAAACTGTTTGTTAGGCTCAATGGGCTCTATAGACGATTTGGGAGTGTTGGTAGTTCATTTCGCGTTCTGACGATGAAAAAAACCGAAAACTGTTTTATAGGCTCAATGGGCTCTATAGACGATTTTGAAGTGTTGGTAGTTCATTTCGCGTTCTGAAGGTGAAACAAACAGAAAACTGTTTGTTAGGCTCATTGGGCTCTATAGACCATTTGGGAGTGTTGGTAGTACATTTCGCGTTCTGACGGTAAAAAACCCCGAAAACTGTTTGTTAGGCTCAATGTAGTTCATTTCGCGTTCTGACGGTGAAAACAGCCGAAAAGTGTTTGTTAGGCTCATTGGGCTCTATAGACCATTTGGTGGTGTTGGTAGTTCATTTCGCGTTCTGAAGGTGAAACAAACCGAAAACTGTTTGTTATGCTCAATGGGCTCTATAGACCATTTGGGAGTGTTGGTAGTTCATTTCGCGTTCTGACGGTAAAAAAACCCGAAAACTGTTTGTTAGGCTCAATGGGCTCTATAGACCATTTGGAAGTGTTTGTAGTTCATTTCGCGTTCTGACGGTGAAAACAGCCGAAAAGTGTTTGTTAGGCTCATTGGGCTCTATAGACCATTTGGGAGTGTTGGTAGTACATTTCGCGTTATGACTGTGAAAACAACCGAAAAGTGTTTGTTAGGCTCAATGGGGTCTATAGACGATGTGCCCTCTGACGTCACGTGTTTACACATGTATTTAAATGTGCCCGGCAGTGAGGCGCACCCATCGTGTTTTACATAAAATTTGCTTAAAGAGTGACGTCGCAGGTCAGATCGCCTTTGAATTATGTGACCTCTGATGTCATCTCTTAACCAAATTTATGTAAAAGATGATGCGTGCGCATATTGACGGGCACATTTGAATACAGATGTAAACAGAGGGCACATAGTCTATAGACCATTTGGGAGTGTTGGTAGTTCAATTCGCGTTCTGACGGTAAAAAAACCCGAAAACTGTTTGTTAGGCTCATTGGGCTCTATAGACCATTTGGGGGTGTTGGTTGTACATTTCGCGTTCTGATGGTGAAAACAGCCGAAAAGTGTTTGTTAGGCTCATAGGGTTCTATAGACCATTTAGGAGTGTCGGTAGTACATTTCGCGTTCTGACGGTGAAAACAGCCGAAAAGTGTTTGTTAGGCTCATTGGGCTCTATAGACCATTTGGGAGTGTTGCTAGTACATTTCGCGTTCTGACGATGAAAAAAACCCGAAAACTGTTTTATAGGCTCAATGGGCTCTATAGACGATTTGGGAGTGTTGGTAGTTCATTTCGCGTCCTGAAGGTGAAACAAACCGAAAACTGTTTGTTAGGCTCAATGGGCTCTATAGACCATTTGGGAGTGTTGGTAGTTCATTTCGCGTTCTGACGGTAAAAAAACCAGAAAACTGTTTGTTAGGCTCAATGGGCTCTATAGACCATTTGGGAGTGGTTGTAGTTCATTTCGCGTTCTGACGGTGAAAACAGCCGAAAAGTGTTTGTTAGGCTCATTGGGCTCTATAGACCATTTGGGAGTGTTGGTAGTACATTTCGCGTTCTGACGATGAAAAAAACCGAAAACTGTTTTATAGGCTCAATGGGCTCTATAGACGATTTGGGAGTGTTGGTAGTTCATTTCGCGTTCTGACGATGAAAAAAACCGAAAACTGTTGTATAGGCTCAATGGGCTCTATAGACGATTTTGGAGTGTTGGTAGTTCATTTCGCGTCCTGAAGGTGAACAAAACCGAAAACTGTTTTATAGGCTCAATGGGCTCTATAGACGATTTTGGAGTGTTTGTAGTTCATTTCGCGTTCCGACGGTGAAAACAGCCGAAAAGTGTTTGTTAGGCTCATTGGGCTCTACAGACCATTTGGGAGTGTTGGTAGTACATTTCGCGTTATGACGGTGAAAACAACCGAAAACTGTTTGTTAGGCTCAATGGGCTCTATAGACGATGTGGGAGTGTTGGTAGTTCATTTCGCGTTCTGACGATGAAAAAACCGAAAACTGTTTTATAGGCTCAATGGGCTCTATAGACGATTTTGGAGTGTTGGTAGTTCATTTCGCGTTCTGAAGGTGAAACAAACAGAAAACTGTTTGTTAGGCTCATTGGGCTCTATAGACCATTTGGGAGTGTTGGTAGTACATTTCGCGTTCTGACGGTAAAAAACCCCGAAAACTGTTTGTTAGGCTCAATGTAGTTCATTTCGCGTTCTGACGGTGAAAACAGCCGAAAAGTGTTTGTTAGGCTCATTAGGCTCTATAGACCATTTGGGGGTGTTGGTAGTTCATTTCGCGTTCTGAAGGTGAAACAAACCGAAAACTGTTTGTTATGCTCAATGGGCTCTATAGACCATTTGGGAGTGTTGGTAGTTCATTTCGCGTTCTGACGGTAAAAAAAACCGAAAACTGTTTGTTAGGCTCAATGGGCTCTATAGACCATTTGGAAGTGTTTGTAGTTCATTTCGCGTTCTGACGGTGAAAACAGCCGAAAAGTGTTTGTTAGGCTCATTGGGCTCTATAGACCATTTGGGGGTGTTGGTTGTACATTTCGCGTTCTGATGGTGAAAACAGTCGAAAAGTGTTTGTTAGGCTCATAGGGCTCTATAGACCATTTGGGAGTGTCGGTAGTACATTTCGCGTTATGACTGTGAAAACAACCGAAAAGTGTTTGTTAGGCTCAATGGGGTCTATAGACGATGTGCCCTCTGACGTCACGTGTTTACACATGTATTTAAATGTGCCCGGCAGTGAGGCGCACCCATCGTGTTTTACATAAAATTTGCTTAAAGAGTGACGTCGCAGGTCAGATCGCCTTTGAATTATGTGACCTCTGATGTCATCTCTTAACCAAATTTATGTAAAAGAATGATGCGTGCGCATATTGACGGGCACATTTGAATACAGATGTAAACAGAGGGCACATAGTCTATAGACCATTTGGGAGTGTTGGTAGTTCATTTCGCGTTCTGACGGTAAAAAAACCCGAAAACTGTTTGTTAGGCTCATTGGGCTCTATAGACCATTTGGGGGTGTTGGTTGTACATTTCGCGTTCTGATGGTGAAAACAGCCGAAAAGTGTTTGTTAGGCTCATAGGGTTCTATAGACCATTTGGGAGTGTCGGTAGTACATTTCGCGTTATGACTGTGAAAACAACCGAAAAGTGTTTTAGAGGCTCAATGGGCTCTATAGACGATTTTGGAGTGTTGGTAGTTCATTTCGCGTTCTGAAGGTGAAACAAACCGAAAACTGTTTGTTAGGCTCAATGGGCTCTATAGACCATTTGGGAGTGTTTGTAGTTCATTTCGCGTTCTGACGGTGAAAACAGCCGAAAAGTGTTTGTTAGGCTCATTGGGCTCTATAGACCATTTGGGAGTGTTGCTAGTACATTTCGCGTTCTGACGATGAAAAAAACCCGAAAACTGTTTTATAGGCTCAATGGGCTCTATAGACGATTTGGGAGTGTTGGAAGTTCATTTCGCGTTCTGACGATGAAAAAAACCGAAAACTGTTTTATAGGCTCAATGGGCTCTATAGACGATTTTGGAGTGTTGGTAGTTCATTTCGCGTTCTGAAGGTGAAACAAACCGAAAACTGTTTGTTAGGCTCAATGGGCTCTATAGACCATTTGGGAGTGTTGGTAGTTCATTTCGCGTTCTGACGGTAAAAAAACCCGAAAACTGTTTGTTAGGCTCAATGGGCTCTATAGACCATTTGGAAGTGTTTGTAGTTCAATTCGCGTTCTGACGGTGAAAACAGCCGAAAAGTGTTTGTTAGGCTCGTTAGGCTCTATAGACCATTTGGGGGTGTTGGTTGTACATTTCACGTTCTGATGGTGAAAACAGCCGAAAAGTGTTTTTTAGGCTCATAGGGCTCTATAGACCATTTGGGAGTGTCTGTAGTACATTTCGCGTTATGACTGTGAAAACAACCGAAAAGTGTTTTATAGGCTCAATGGGCTCTATAGACGATTTTGGAGTGTTGGTAGTTCATTTCGCGTTCTGAAGGTGAAACAAACCGAAAACTGTGTGTTAGGCTCAATGGGCTCTATAGACCATTTGGGAGTGTTTGTAGTTCATTTCGCGTTCTGACGGTGAAAACAGCCGAAAAGTGTTTGTTAGGCTCATTGGGCTCTATAGACCATTTGGGAGTGTTGGTAGTACATTTCACGTTCTGACGATGGAAAAAAACGAAAACTGTTTTATAGGCTCAATGGGCTCTATAGACGATTTGGGGGTGTTGGTAGTTCATTTCGCGTCCTGAAGGTGAAACAAACCGAAAACTGTTTGTTAGGCTCAATGGGCTCTATAGACCAATTGGGAGTGTTGGTAGTTCATTTCGCGTTCTGACGGTAAAAAAACCAGAAAACTGTTTGTTAGACTCAATGGGCTCTATAGACCATTTGGGAGTGTTTGTAGTTCATTTCGCGTTCTGACGGTGAAAACAGCCGAAAAGTGTTTGTTAGGCTCATTGGGCTCTATAGACCATTTGGGGGTGTTGGTTGTACATTTCGCGTTCTGACTGTGAAAACAGCCGAAAATTGTTTGTTAGGCTCATTGGGCTCTATAGACCATTTGGGAGTGTTGGTAGTACATTTCGCGTTATGACTGTGAAAACAACCGAAAACTGTTTTATAGGCTCAATGGGCTCTATAGACGATTTTGGAGTGTTGGTAGTTCATTTCGCGTTATGAAGGTGAAACAAACCGAAAACTGTTTGTTAGGCTCAATGGGCTCTATAGACCATTTAGGAGTGTTGGTAGTTCATTTCGCGTTCTGACGGTAAAAAAACCCGAAAACTGTTTGTTAAGCTCAATGGGCTCTATAGACCATTTGGGAGTGTTTGTAGTTCATTTCGCGTTCTGACGGTGAAAACAGCCGAAAAGTGTTTGTTAGGCTCATTGGGCTCTATAGACCATTTGGGGGTGTTGGTTGTACATTTCGCGTTCTGACTGTGAAAACAGCCGAAAAGTGTTTGTTAGGCTCATTGGGCTCTATAGACCATTTGGGAGTGTTGGTAGTACATTTCGCGTTCTGACGATGAAAAAAAACGAAAACTGTTTTATAGGCTCAATGGGCTCTATAGACGATTTGGGAGTGTTGGTAGTTCATTTCGCGTTCTGACGATGAAAAAAACCGAAAACTGTTGTATAGGCTCAATGGGCTCTATAGACGATTTTGGAGTGTTGGTAGTTCATTTCGCGTTCTGAAGGTGAAAAAACCCGAAAACTGTTTTATAGGCTCAATGGGCTCTATAGACGATTTTTGAGTGTTTGTAGTTCATTTCGCGTTCCGACGGTGAAAACAGCCGAAAAGTGTTTGTTAGGCTCATTGGGCTCTACAGACCATTTGGGAGTGTTGGTAGTACATTTCGCGTTATGACGGTGAAAACAACCGAAAACTGTTTGTTAGACTCAATGGGCTCTATAGACGATTTGGGAGTGTTGGTAGTTCATTTCGCGTTCTGACGATGAAAAAAACCGAAAACTGTTTTATAGGCTCAATGGGCTCTATAGACGATTTTGGAGTGTTGGTAGTTCATTTCGCGTTCTGAAGGTGAAACAAACAGAAAACTGTTTGTTAGGCTCATTGGGCTCTATAGACCATTTGGGAGTGTTGGTAGTACATTTCGCGTTCTGACGGTAAAAAACCCCGAAAACTGTTTGTTAGGCTCAATGTAGTTCATTTCGCGTTCTGACGGTGAAAACAGCCGAAAAGTGTTTGTTAGGCTCATTAGGCTCTATAGACCATTTGGGGGTGTTGGTAGTTCATTTCGCGTTCTGAAGGTGAAACAAACCGAAAACTGTTTGTTATGCTCAATGGGCTCTATAGACCATTTGGGAGTGTTGGTAGTTCATTTCGCGTTCTGACGGTAAAAAAACCCGAAAACTGTTTGTTAGGCTCAATGGGCTCTATAGACCATTTGGAAGTGTTTGTAGTTCATTTCGCGTTCTGACGGTGAAAACAGCCGAAAAGTGTTTGTTAGGCTCATTGGGCTCTATAGACCATTTGGGGGTGTTGGTTGTACATTTCGCGTTCTGATGGTGAAAACAGTCGAAAAGTGTTTGTTAGGCTCATAGGGCTCTATAGACCATTTGGGAGTGTCGGTAGTACATTTCGCGTTATGACTGTGAAAACAACCGAAAAGTGTTTTATAGGCTCAATGGGCTCTATAGACGATTTTGGAGTGTTGGTAGTTCATTTCGCGTTCTGAAGGTGAAACAAACCGAAAACTGTTTGTTAGGCTCAATGGGCTCTATAGACCATTTGGAAGTGTTTGTAGTTCATTTCGCGTTCTGACGGTGAAAACAGCCGAAAAGTGTTTGTTAGGCTCATTGGGCTCTATAGACCATTTGGGAGTGTTGGTAGTACATTTCGCGTTCTGACGATGAAAAAAAACGAAAACTGTTTTATAGGCTCATTGGGCTCTATAGACGATTTGGGAGTGTTGGTAGTTCATTTCGCGTTCTGAAGGTGAAACAAACCGAAAACTGTTTGTTAGGCTCAATGGGCTCTATAGACCATTTGGGAGTGTTGGTAGTTCATTTCGCGTTCTGACGGTAAAAAAACCAGAAAACTGTTTGTTAGGCTCAATGGGCTCTATAGACCATTTGGGAGTGTTTGTAGTTCATTTCGCGTTCTGACGGTGAAAACAGCCGAAAAGTGTTTGTTAGGCTCATTGGGCTCTATAGACCATTTGGGGGTGTTGGTTGTACATTTCGCGTTCTGATGGTGAAAACAGCCGAAAATTGTTTGTTAGGCTCATTGGGCTCTATAGACCATTTGGGAGTGTTGGTAGTACATTTCGCGTTATGACTGTGAAAACAACCGAAAACTGTTTTATAGGCTCAATGGGCTCTATAGACGATTTTGGAGTGTTGGTAGTTCATTTCGCGTTCTGAAGGTGAAACAAACCGAAAACTGTTTGTTAGGCTCAATGGGCTCTATAGACCATTTGGGAGTGCTGGTAGTTCATTTCGCGTTCTGGAGGTGAAACAAACCGAAAACTGTTTGTTAGGCTCAATGGGCTCTATAGACCATTTGGGAGTGTTGGTAGTTCATTTCGCGTTCTGACGGTAAAAAAACCCGAAAACTGTTTGTTAGGCTCAATGGGCTCTATAGACCATTTGGAAGTGTTTGTAGTTCTTTTCGCGTTCTGACGGTGAAAACAGCCGAAAAGTGTTTGTTAGGCTCATTAGGCTCTATAGACCATTTGGGGGTGTTGGTTGTACATTTCGCGTTCTGATGGTGAAAACAGCCGAAAAGTGTTTTTTAGGCTCATAGGGCTCTATAGACCATTTGGGAGTGTCGGTAGTACATTTCGCGTTATGACTGTGAAAACAACCGAAAAGTGTTTTATAGGCTCAATGGGCTCTATAGACGATTTGGGAGTGTTGGTAGTTCATTTCGCGTTCTGAAGGTGAAACAAACCGAAAACTGGTTGTTAGGCTCAATGGGCTCTATAGACCATTTGGGAGTGTTGGTAGTTCATTTCGCGTTCTGACGGTAAAAAAACCAGAAAACTGTTTGTTAGGCTCAATGGGCTCTATAGACCATTTGGGAGTGTTTGTAGTTCATTTCGCATTCTGACTGTGAAAACAGCCGAAAAGTGTTTGTTAGGCTCATTGGGCTCTATAGACCATTTGGGGGTGTTGGTTGTACATTTCGCGTTCTGATGGTGAAAACAGCCGAAAATTGTTTGTTAGGCTCATTGGGCTCTATAGACCATTTGGGAGTGTTGGTAGTTCATTTCGCGTTCTGGAGGTGAAACAAACCGAAAACTGTTTGTTAGGCTCAATGGGCTCTATAGACCATTTGGGAGTGTTGGTAGTTCATTTCGCGTTCTGACGGTAAAAAAACCCGAAAACTGTTTGTTAGGCTCAATGGGCTCTATAGACCATTTGGAAGTGTTTGTAGTTCATTTCGCGTTCTGACCGTGAAAACAGCCGAAAAGTGTTTGTTAGGCTCATTGGGCTCTATAGACCATTTGGGAGTGTTGGTAGTACATTTCGCGTTCTGACGATGAAAAAAACCGAAAACTGTTTTATAGGCTCAATGGGCTCTATAGACGATTTTGGAGTGTTGGTAGTTCATTTCGCGTTCTGAAGGTGAAACAAACCGAAAACTGTGTGTTAGGCTCAATGGGCTCTATAGACCATTTGGGGGTGTTGGTTGTACATTTCGCGTTCTGATGGTGAAAACAGCCGAAAATTGTTTGTTAGGCTCATTGGGCTCTATAGACCATTTGGGAGTGTTGGTAGTACATTTCGCGTTATGACTGTGAAAACAACCGAAAACTGTTTTATAGGCTCAATGGGCTCTATAGACGATTTTGGAGTGTTGGTAGTTCATTTCGCGTTCTGAAGGTGAAACAAACCGAAAACTGTGTGTTAGGCTCAATGGGCTCTATAGACCATTTGGGAGTGTTTGTAGTTCATTTCGCGTTCTGACGGTGAAAACAGCCGAAAAGTGTTTGTTAGACTCATTGGGCTCTATAGACCATTTGGGAGTGTTGGTAGTACATTTCGCGTTCTGACGATGAAAAAAAACGAAAACTGTTTTATAGGCTCAATGGGCTCTATAGACGATTTGGGAGTGTTGGTAGTTCATTTCGCGTTCTGAAGGTGAAACAAACCGAAAACTGGTTGTTAGGCTCAATGGGCTCTATAGACCATTTGGGAGTGTTGGTAGTTCATTTCGCGTTCTGACGGTAAAAAAACCAGAAAACTGTTTGTTAGGCTCAATGGGCTCTATAGACCATTTGGGAGTGTTTGTAGTTCATTTCGCATTCTGACTGTGAAAACAGCCGAAAAGTGTTTGTTAGGCTCATTGGGCTCTATAGACCATTTGGGGGTGTTGGTTGTACATTTCGCGTTCTGATGGTGAAAACAGCCGAAAATTGTTTGTTAGGCTCATTGGGCTCTATAGACCATTTGGGAGTGTTGGTAGTACATTTCGCGTTATGACTGTGAAAACAACCGAAAACTGTTTTATAGGCTCAATGGGCTCTATAGACGATTTTGGAGTGTTGTAGTTCATTTCGCGTTCTGAAGGTGAAACAAACCGAAAACTGTTTGTTAGGCTCAATGGGCTCTATAGACCATTTGGGAGTGTTGGTAGTTCATTTCGCGTTCTGACGGTAAAAAAACCCGAAAACTGTTTGTTAGGCTCAATAGGCTCTATAGACCATTTGGGGGTGTTGGTTGTACATTTCGCGTTCTGACAGTGAAAACAGCCGAAAAGTGTTTGTTAGGCTCATTGGCCTCTATAGACCATTTGGGGGTGTTGGTAGTTCATTTCGCGTTCTGACGGTGAAAACAGCCGAAAAGTGTTTGTTAGGCTCATTGGGCTCTATAGACCATTTGGGGGTGTTGGTTGTACATTTCGCGTTCTGACTGTGAAAACAGCCGAAAATTGTTTGTTAGGCTCATTGGGCTCTATAGACCATTTGGGAGTGTTGGTAGTACATTTCGCGTTATGACGGTGAAAACAAGCGAAAACTGTTTGTTAGGCTCAATGGGCTCTATAGACGATTTGGGAGTGTTGGTAGTTCATTTCGCGTTCTGACGATGAACAAAAACGAAAACTGTTTGTTAGGCTCAATGGGCTCTATAGACGATTTTGGAGTGTTGGTAGTTCATTTCGCGTTCTGAAGGTGAAACAAACCGAAAACTGTTTGTTAGGCTCAATGGGCTCTATAGACCATTTGGGAGTGTTGGTAGTTCATTTCGCGTTCTGACGGTAAAAAAAACCGAAAACTGTTTGTTAGGCTCAATGGGCTCTATAGACGATTTGGAAGTGTTTGTAGTTCATTTCGCGTTCTGATGGTGAAAACAGCCGAAAAGTGTTTGTTAGGCTCATTAGGCTCTATAGACCATTTGGGGGTGTTGATTGTAGATTTCGCGTTCTGATGGTGAAAACAGCCGAAAAGTGTTTGTTAGGCTCATAGGGCTCTATAGACCATTTGGGAGTGTCGGTAGTACATTTCGCGTTATGACTGTGAAAACAACCGAAAAGTGTTTTATAGGCTCAATGGGCTCTATAGACGATTTTGGAGTGTTGGTAGTTCATTTCGCGTTCTGAAGGTGAAACAAACCGAAAACTGTTTGTTAGGCTCAATGGGCTCTATAGACCATTTGGGAGTGTTTGTAGTTCATTTTGCGTTCTGACGGTGAAAACAGCCGAAAAGTGTTTGTTAGGCTCATTGGGCTCTATAGACCATTTGGGGGTGTTGGTTGTACATTTCGCGTTCTGACTGTGAAAACAGCCGAAAATTGTTTGTTAGGCTCATTGGGCTCTATAGACCATTTGGGAGTGTTGGTAGTACATTTCGCGTTATGACGGTGAAAACAAGCGAAAACTGTTTGTTAGGCTCAATGGGCTCTATAGACGATTTTGGAGTGTTGGTAGTTCATTTCGCGTTCTGAAGGTGAAACAAACCGAAAACTGTTTGTTAGGCTCAATGGGCTCTATAGACCATTTGGGAGTGTTGGTAGTTCATTTCGCGTTCTGACGGTAAAAAAACCCGAAAACTGTTTGTTAGGCTCAATGGGCTCTATAGACCATTTGGAAGTGTTTGTAGTTCATTTCGCGTTCTGATGGTGAAAACAGCCGAAAAGTGTTTGTTAGGCTCATTAGGCTCTATAGACCATTTGGGGGTGTTGGTTGTACATTTCGCGTTCTGATGGTGAAAACAGCCGAAAATTGTTTGTTAGGCTCATTGGGCTCTATAGACCATTTGGGAGTGTTGGTAGTACATTTCGCGTTATGACTGTGAAAACAACCGAAAACTGTTTTATAGGCTCAATGGGCTCTATAGACGATTTTGGAGTGTTGGTAGTTCATTTCGCGTTCTGAAGGTGAAACAAACCGAAAACTGTTTGTTAGGCTCAATGGGCTCTATAGACCATTTGGGAGTGCTGGTAGTTCATTTCGCGTTCTGGAGGTGAAACAAACCGAAAACTGTTTGTTAGGCTCAATGGGCTCTATAGACCATTTGGGAGTGTTGGTAGTTCATTTCGCGTTCTGACGGTAAAAAAACCCGAAAACTGTTTGTTAGGCTCAATGGGCTCTATAGACCATTTGGAAGTGTTTGTAGTTCATTTCGCGTTCTGACGGTGAAAACAGCCGAAAAGTGTTTTATAGGCTCAATGGGCTCTATAGACGATTTTGGAGTGTTGGTAGTTCATTTCGCGTTCTGAAGGTGAAACAAACCGAAAACTGTGTGTTAGGCTCAATGGGCTCTATAGACCATTTGGGAGTGTTTGTAGTTCATTTCGCGTTCTGACGGTGAAAACAGCCGAAAAGTGTTTGTTAGGCTCATTGGGCTCTATAGACCATTTGGGAGTGTTGGTAGTACATTTCGCGTTCTGACGATGAAAAAAAACGAAAACTGTTTTATAGGCTCAATGGGCTCTATAGACGATTTGGGAGTGTTGGTAGTTCATTTCGCGTTCTGAAGGTGAAACAAACCGAAAACTGTTTGTTAGGCTCAATGGGTTCTATAGACCATTTGGGAGTGTTGGTAGTTCATTTCGCGTTCTGACTGTAAAAAAACCAGAAAACTGTTTGTTAGGCTCAATGGGCTCTATAGACCATTTGGGAGTGTTTGTAGTTCATTTCGCATTCTGACGGTGAAAACAGCCGAAAAGTGTTTGTTAGGCTCATTGGGCTCTATAGACCATTTGGGGGTGTTGGTTGTACATTTCGCGTTCTGATGGTGAAAACAGCCGAAAATTGTTTGTTAGGCTCATTGGGCTCTATAGACCATTTGGGAGTGTTGGTAGTACATTTCGCGTTATGACTGTGAAAACAACCGAAAACTGTTTTATAGGCTCAATGGGCTCTATAGACGATTTTGGAGTGTTGGTAGTTCATTTCGCGTTCTGAAGGTGAAACAAACCGAAAACTGTGTGTTAGGCTCAATGGGCTCTATAGACCATTTGGGAGTGTTTGTAGTTCATTTCGCGTTCTGACGGTGAAAACAGCCGAAAAGTGTTTGTTAGACTCATTGGGCTCTATAGACCATTTGGGAGTGTTGGTAGTACATTTCGCGTTCTGACGATGAAAAAAACCGAAAACTGTTTTATAGGCTCAATGGGCTCTATAGACGATTTGGGAGTGTTGGTAGTTCATTTCGCGTTCTGAAGGTGAAACAAACCGAAAACTGTTTGTTAGGCTCAATGGGCTCTATAGACCATTTGGGAGTGTTGGTAGTTCATTTCGCGTTCTGACGGTAAAAAAACCAGAAAACTGTTTGTTAGGCTCAATGGGCTCTATAGACCATTTGGGAGTGTTTGTAGTTCATTTCGCATTCTGACGGTGAAAACAGCCGAAAAGTGTTTGTTAGGCTCATTGGGCTCTATAGACCATTTGGGGGTGTTGGTTGTACATTTCGCGTTCTGATGGTGAAAACAGCCGAAAATTGTTTGTTAGGCTCATTGGGCTCTATAGACCATTCGGGAGTGTTGGTAGTACATTTCGCGTTATGACTGTGAAAACAACCGAAAACTGTTTTATATGCTCAATGGGCTCTATAGACGATTTTGGAGTGTTGGTAGTTCATTTCGCGTTCTGAAGGTGAAACAAACCGAAAACTGTTTGTTAGGCTCAATGGGCTCTATAGACCATTTGGGAGTGTTGGTAGTTCATTTCGCGTTCTGACGGTAAAAAAACCCGAAAACTGTTTGTTAGGCTCAATAGGCTCTATAGACCATTTGGGGGTGTTGGTTGTACATTTCGCGTTCTGACAGTGAAAACAGCCGGAAAGTGTTTGTTAGGCTCATTGGCCTCTATAGACCATTTGGGGGTGTTGGTAGTTCATTTCGCGTTCTGACGGTGAAAACAGCCGAAAAGTGTTTGTTAGGCTCATTGGGCTCTATAGACCATTTGGGGGTGTTGGTTGTACATTTCGCGTTCTGACTGTGAAAACAGCCGAAAATTGTTTGTTAGGCTCATTGGGCTCTATAGACCATTTGGTAGTGTTGGTAGTACATTTCGCGTTATGACGGTGAAAACAAGCGAAAACTGTTTGTTAGGCTCAATGGGCTCTATAGACGATTTGGGAGTGTTGGTAGTTCATTTCGCGTTCTGACGATGAAAACAACCGAAAACTGTTTTATAGGCTCAATGGGCTCTATAGACGATTTTGGAGTGTTGGTAGTTCATTTCGCGTTCTGAAGGTGAAACAAACCGAAAACTGTGTGTTAGGCTCAATGGGCTCTATAGACCATTTGGGAGTGTTTGTAGTTCATTTCGCGTTCTGACGGTGAAAACAGCCGAAAAGTGTTTGTTAGACTCATTGGGCTCTATAGACCATTTGGGAGTGTTGGTAGTACATTTCGCGTTCTGACGATGAAAAAAAACGAAAACTGTTTTATAGGCTCAATGGGCTCTATAGACGATTTGGGAGTGTTGGTAGTTCATTTCGCGTTCTGAAGGTGAAACAAACCGAAAACTGTTTGTTAGGCTCAATGGGCTCTATAGACCATTTGGGAGTGTTGGTAGTTCATTTCGCGTTCTGACGGTAAAAAAACCAGAAAACTGTTTGTTAGGCTCAATGGGCTCTATAGACCATTTGGGAGTGTTTGTAGTTCATTTCGCGTTCTGAAGGTGAAACAAACCGAAAACTGTTTGTTAGGCTCAATGGGCTCTATAGACCATTTGGGAGTGTTGGTAGTTCATTTCGCGTTCTGACGGTAAAAAAACCCGAAAACTGTTTGTTAGGCTCAATAGGCTCTATAGACCATTTGGGGGTGTTGGTTGTACATTTCGCGTTCTGACAGTGAAAACAGCCGAAAAGTGTTTGTTAGGCTCATTGGCCTCTATAGACCATTTGGGAGTGTTGGTAGTTCATTTCGCGTTCTGACGGTGAAAACAGCCGAAAAGTGTTTGTTAGGCTCATTGGGCTCTATAGACCATTTGGGGGTGTTGGTTGTACATTTCGCGTTCTGACTGTGAAAACAGCCGAAAATTGTTTGTTAGGCTCATTGGGCTCTATAGACCATTTGGGAGTGTTGGTAGTACATTTCGCGTTATGACGGTGAAAACAAGCGAAAACTGTTTGTTAGGCTCAATGGGCTCTATAGACGATTTGGGAGTGTTGGTAGTACATTTCGCGTTCTGACGATGAAAACAACCGAAAACTGTTTTATAGGCTCAATGGGCTCTATAGACGATTTTGGAGTGTTGGTAGTTCATTTCGCGTTCTGAAGGTGAAACAAACCGAAAACTGTTTGTTAGGCTCAATGGGCTCTATAGACCATTTGGGAGTGTTGGTAGTTCATTTCGCGTTCTGACGGTAAAAAAACCCGAAAACTGTTTGTTAGGCTCAATAGGCTCTATAGACCATTTGGGGGTGTTGGTTGTACATTTCGCGTTCTGACAGTGAAAACAGCCGAAAAGTGTTTGTTAGGCTCATTGGCCTCTATAGACCATTTGGGGGTGTTGGTAGTTCATTTCGCGTTCTGACGGTGAAAACAGCCGAAAATTGTTTGTTAGGCTCATTGGGCTCTATAGACCATTTGGGAGTGTTGGTAGTACATTTCGCGTTATGACGGTGAAAACAAGCGAAAACTGTTTGTTAGGCTCAATGGGCTCTATAGACGATTTGGGAGTGTTGGTAGTTCATTTCGCGTTCTGACGGTGAAAACAGCCGAAAAGTGTTTGTTAGGCTCATTAGGCTCTATAGACCATTTGGGGGTGTTGGTTGTACATTTCGCGTTCTGATGGTGAAAACAGTCGAAAAGTGTTTGTTAGGCTCATTAGGGCTCTATAGACCATTTGGGAGTGTCGGTAGTACATTTCGCGTTATGACTGTGAAAACAACCGAAAAGTGTTTTATAGGCTCAATGGGCTCTATAGACGATTTTGGAGTGTTGGTAGTTCATTTCGCGTTCTGAAGGTGAAACATACCGAAAACTGTTTGTTAGGCTCAATGGGCTCTATAGACCATTTGGGAGTGTTTGTAGTTCATTTCGCGTTCTGACGGTGAAAACAGCCGAAAAGTGTTTGTTAGGCTCATTGGGCTCTATAGACCATTTGGGAGTGTTGGTAGTTCATTTCGCGTTCTGACGGTAAAAAAACCCGAAAACTGTTTGTTAGGCTCAATAGGCTCTATAGACCATTTGGGAGTGTTTGTAGTTCATTTCGCGTTCTGACGGTGAAAACAGCCGAAAAGTGTTTGTTAGGCTCATTGGGCTCTATAGACGATTTGGGAGTGTTGGTAGTTCATTTCGCGTTCTGAAGGGGAAACAAACCAAAAACTGTTTGTTAGGCTCAATGGGCTCTATAGACCATTTGGGAGTGTTGGTAGTTCATTTCGCGTTCTGACTGTAAAAAAACCCGAAAACTGTTTGTTAGGCTCAATGGGCTCTATAGACCATTTGGGAGTGTTTGTAGTTCATTTCGCGTTCTGACGGTGAAAACAGCCGAAAAGTGTTTGTTAGGCTCATTGGGCTCTATAGACCATTAGGGGGTGTTGGTTGTACATTTCGCGTTCTGACTGTGAAAACAGCCGAAAATTGTTTGTTAGGCTCATTGGGCTCTATAGACCATTTGGGAGTGTTGGTAGTACATTTCGCGTTATGACTGTGAAAACAACCGAAAACAGTTGTATAGGCTCAATGGGCTCTATAGACGATTTTTGAGTGTTGGTAGTTCATTTCGCGTTCTGAAGGTAAAACAAACCGAAAACTGTTTGTTAGGCTCAATGGGCTCTATAGACCATTTGGGAGTGTTGGTAGTTCATTTCGCGTTCTGACGGTAAAAAAACCCGAAAACTGTTTGTTAGGCTCAATGGGCTCTATAGACCATTTGGTAGTGTTTGTAGTTCATTTCGCGTTCTGACGGTGAAAACAGCCGAAAAGTGTTTGTTAGGCTCATTGGGCTCTATAGACCATTTGGGAGTGTTGGTTGTACATTTTGCGTTCTGACTGTGAAAACAGCCGAAAAGTGTTTGTTAGGCTCATTGGGCTCTATAGACCATTTGGGAGTGTTGGTAGTACATTTCGCGTTATGACTGTGAAAACAACCGAAAAGTGTTTGTTAGGCTCAATGGGGTCTATAGACCATTTGGGAGTGTTGGTAGTTCATTTCGCGTTCTGAAGGTGAAAAAACCCGAAAACTGTTTTATAGGCTCAATGGGCTCTATAGACGATTTTGGAGTGTTTGTAGTTCATTTCGCGTTCCGACGGTGAAAACAGCCGAAAAGTGTTTGTTAGGCTCATTGGGCTCTACAGACCATTTGGGAGTGTTGGTAGTACATTTCGCGTTATGACGGTGAAAACAACCGAAAACTGTTTGTTAGGCTCAATGGGCTCTATAGACCATTTGGGAGTGTTTGTAGTTCATTTCGCGTTCTGACCGTGAAAACAGCCGAAAAGTGTTTGTTAGGCTCATTGGGCTCTATAGACCATTTGGGAGTGTTGGTAGTACATTTCGCGTTCTGACGATGAAAAAAAACGAAAACTGTTTTATAGGCTCAATGGGCTCTATAGACGATTTGGGAGTGTTGGTAGTTCATTTCGCGTTCTGAAGGTGAAACAAACAGAAAACTGTTTGTTAGGCTCATTGGGCTCTATAGACCATTTGGGAGTGTTGGTAGTACATTTCGCGTTCTGACGGTAAAAAACCCCGAAAACTGTTTGTTAGGCTCAATGGGCTCTATAGACCATTTGGAAGTGTTTGTAGTTCATTTCGCGTTCTGACGGTGAAAACAGCCGAAAAGTGTTTGTTAGGCTCATTAGGCTCTATAGACCATTTGGGGGTGTTGGTAGTTCATTTCGCGTTCTGAAGGTGAAACAAACCGAAAACTGTTTGTTATGCTCAATGGGCTCTATAGACCATTTGGGAGTGTTGGTAGTTCATTTCGCGTTCTGACGGTGAAAACAGCCGAAAAGTGTTTGTTTGGCTCATTAGGCTCTATAGACCATTTGGGGGTGTTGGTTGTACATTTCGCGTTCTGATGGTGAAAACAGCCGAAAAGTGTTTTTTAGGCTCATAGGGCTCTATAGACCATTTGGGAGTGTCGGTAGTACATTTCGCGTTATGACTGTGAAAACAACCGAAAAGTGTTTTATAGGCTCAATGGGCTCTATAGACGATTTTGGAGTGTTGGTAGTTCATTTCGCGTTCTGAAGGTGAAACAAACCGAAAACTGTGTGTTAGGCTCAATGGGCTCTATAGACCATTTGGGAGTGTTTGTAGTTCATTTCGCGTTCTGACGGTGAAAACAGCCGAAAAGTGTTTGTTAGGCTCATTAGGCTCTATAGACCATTTGGGGGTGTTGGTAGTTCATTTCGCGTTCTGAATGTGAAACAAACCGAAAACTGTTTGTTATGCTCAATGGGCTCTATAGACCATTTGGGAGTGTTGGTAGTTCATTTTGCGTTCTGACGGTAAAAAAACCCGAAAACTGTTTGTTAGGCTCAATGGGCTCTATAGACCATTTGGAAGTGTTTGTAGTTCATTTCGCGTTCTGACGGTGAAAACAGCCGAAAAGTGTTTGTTAGGCTCATTAGGCTCTATAGACCATTTGGGGGTGTTGGTTGTACATTTCGCGTTCTGAAGGTGAAACAAACCGAAAACTGTTTGTTAGGCTCAATGGGCTCTATAGACCATTTGGAAGTGTTTGTAGTTCATTTCGCGTTCTGACGGTGAAAACAGCCGAAAAGTGTTTGTTAGGCTCATTAGGCTCTATAGACCATTTGGGGGTGTTGGTTGTACATTTCGCGTTCTGACAGTGAAAACAGCCGAAAAGTGTTTGTTAGGCTCAATGGGCTCTATAGACGATTTGGGAGTGTTGGTAGTTCATTTCGCGTTCTGACGATGAAAAAACCCGAAAACTGTTTTATAGGCTCAATGGGCTCTATAGACGATTTTGGAGTGTTGGTAGTTCATTTCGCGTTCTGAAGGTGAAACAAACAGAAAACTGTTTGTTAGGCTCATTGGGCTCTATAGACCATTTGGGAGTGTTGGTAGTACATTTCGCGTTCTGACGGTAACAAACCCCGAAAACTGTTTGTTAGGCTCAATGGGCTCTATAGACCATTTGGAAGTGTTTGTAGTTCATTTCGCGTTCTGATGGTGAAAACAGCCGAAAAGTGTTTGTTAGGCTCATTAGGCTCTATAGACCATTTGGGGGTGTTGGTAGTTCATTTCGCGTTCTGAAGGTGAAACAAACCGAAAACTGTTTGTTATGCTCATTGGGCTCTATAGACCATTTGGGAGTGTTGGTAGTACATTTCGCGTTCTGACGGTAAAAAAACCCGAAAACTGTTTGTTAGGCTCAATGGGCTCTATAGACCATTTGGGAGTGTTTGTAGTTCATTTCGCGTTCTGACCGTGAAAACAGCCGAAAAGTGTTTGTTAGGCTCATTGGGCTCTATAGACCATTTGGGAGTGTTGGTAGTACATTTCGCGTTATGACGGTGAAAACAACCGAAAACTGTTTGTTAGGCTCAATGGGCTCTATAGACGATTTGGGAGTGTTGGTAGTTCATTTCGCGTTCTGACGATGAAAAAAACCGAAAACTGTTTTATAGGCTCAATGGGCTCTATAGACGATTTTGGAGTGTTGGTAGTTCATTTCGCGTTCTGAAGGTGAAACAAACAGAAAACTGTTTGTTAGGCTCATTGGGCTCTATAGACCATTTGGGAGTGTTGGTAGTACATTTCGCGTTCTGACGGTAAAAAACCCCGAAAACTGTTTGTTAGGCTCAATGGGCTCTATAGACCATTTGGAAGTGTTTGTAGTTCATTTCGCGTTCTGACGGTGAAAACAGCCGAAAAGTGTTTGTTAGGCTCATTAGGCTCTATAGACCATTTGGGGGTGTTGGTTGTACATTTCGCGTTCTGACAGTGAAAACAGCCGAAAAGTGTTTGTTAGGCTCAATGGGCTCTATAGACGATTTGGGAGTGTTGGTAGTTCATTTCGCGTTCTGACGATGAAAAAACCCGAAAACTGTTTTATAGGCTCAATGGGCTCTATAGACGATTTTGGAGTGTTGGTAGTTCATTTCGCGTTCTGAAGGTGAAACAAACAGAAAACTGTTTGTTAGGCTCATTGGGCTCTATAGACCATTTGGGAGTGTTGGTAGTACATTTCGCGTTCTGACGGTAACAAACCCCGAAAACTGTTTGTTAGGCTCAATGGGCTCTATAGACCATTTGGAAGTGTTTGTAGTTCATTTCGCGTTCTGATGGTGATAACAGCCGAAAAGTGTTTGTTAGGCTCATTAGGCTCTATAGACCATTTGGGGGTGTTGGTAGTTCATTTCGCGTTCTGAAGGTGAAACAAACCGAAAACTGTTTGTTATGCTCATTGGGCTCTATAGACCATTTGGGAGTGTTGGTAGTACATTTCGCGTTCTGACGGTAAAAAAACCCGAAAACTGTTTGTTAGGCTCAATGGGCTCTATAGACCATTTGGGAGTGTTTGTAGTTCATTTCGCGTTCTGACCGTGAAAACAGCCGAAAAGTGTTTGTTAGGCTCATTGGGCTCTATAGACCATTTGGGAGTGTTGGTAGTACATTTCGCGTTATGACGGTGAAAACAACCGAAAACTGTTTGTTAGGCTCAATGGGCTCTATAGACGATTTGGGAGTGTTGGTAGTTCATTTCGCGTTCTGACGATGAAAAAAACCGAAAACTGTTTTATAGGCTCAATGGGCTCTATAGACGATTTTGGAGTGTTGGTAGTTCATTTCGCGTTCTGAAGGTGAAACAAACAGAAAACTGTTTGTTAGGCTCATTGGGCTCTATAGACCATTTGGGAGTGTTGGTAGTACATTTCGCGTTCTGACGGTAAAAAACCCCGAAAACTGTTTGTTAGGCTCAATGGGCTCTATAGACCATTTGGAAGTGTTTGTAGTTCAATTCGCGTTCTGACGGTGAAAACAGCCGAAAAGTGTTTGTTAGGCTCATTAGGCTCTATAGACCATTTGGGGGTGTTGGTAGTTCATTTCGCGTTCTGAAGGTGAAACAAACCGAAAACTGTTTGTTATGCTCATTGGGCTCTATAGACCATTTGGGAGTGTTGGTAGTACATTTCGCGTTCTGACGGTAAAAAAACCCGAAAACTGTTTGTTAGGCTCAATGGGCTCTATAGACCATTTGGGAGTGTTTGTAGTTCATTTCGCGTTCTGACCGTGAAAACAGCCGAAAAGTGTTTGTTAGGCTCATTGGGCTCTATAGACCATTTGGCAGTGTTGGTAGTACATTTCGCGTTCTGACGATGAAAAAAACCGAAAACTGTTTTATAGGCTCAATGGGCTCTATAGACGATTTGGGAGTGTTGGTAGTTCATTTCGCGTTCTGAAGGTGAAACAAACAGAAAACTGTTTGTTAGGCTCATTGGGCTCTATAGACCATTTGGGAGTGTTGGTAGTACATTTCGCGTTCTGACGGTAAAAAACCCCGAAAACTGTTTGTTAGGCTCAATGGGCTCTAAAGACCATTTGGAAGTGTTTGTAGTTCATTTCCCGTTCTGACGGTGAAAATAGCCGAAAAGTGTTTGTTAGGCTCATTAGGCTCTATAGACCATTTGGGGGTGTTGGTAGTTCATTTCGCGTTCTGAAGGTGAAACAAACCGAAAACTGTTTGTTATGCTCATTGGGCTCTATAGACCATTTGGGAGTGTTGGTAGTACATTTCGCGTTCTGACGGTAAAAAAACCCGAAAACTGTTTGTTAGGCTCAATGGGCTCTATAGACCATTTGGGAGTGTTTGTAGTTCATTTCGCGTTCTGACCGTGAAAACAGCCGAAAAGTGTTTGTTAGGCTCATTGGGCTCTATAGACCATTTGGGAGTGTTGGTAGTACATTTCGCGTTATGACGGTGAAAACAACCGAAAACTGTTTGTTAGGCTCAATGGGCTCTATAGACGATTTGGGAGTGTTGGTAGTTCATTTCGCGTTCTGAAGGTGAAACAAACAGAAAACTGTTTGTTAGGCTCATTGGGCTCTATAGACCATTTGGGAGTGTTGGTAGTACATTTCGCGTTCTGACGGTAAAAAACCCCGAAAACTGTTTGTTAGGCTCAATGGGCTCTATAGACCATTTGGAAGTGTTTGTAGTTCATTTCGCGTTCTGACGGTGAAAACAGCCGAAAAGTGTTTGTTAGGCTCATTAGGCTCTATAGACCATTTGGGGGTGTTGGTAGTTCATTTCGCGTTCTGAAGGTGAAACAAACCGAAAACTGTTTGTTATGCTCATTGGGCTCTATAAACCATTTGGGAGTGTTGGTAGTACATTTCGCGTTCTGACGGTAAAAAAACCCAAAAACTGTTTGTTAGGCTCAATGGGCTCTATAGACCATTTGGGAGTGTTTGTAGTTCATTTCGCGTTCTGACCGTGAAAACAGCCGAAAAGTGTTTGTTAGGCTCATTGGGCTCTATAGACCATTTGGGAGTGTTGGTAGTACATTTCGCGTTATGACGGTGAAAACAACCGAAAACTGTTTGTAAGGCTCAATGGGCTCTATAGACGATTTGGGAGTGTTGGTAGTTCATTTCGCGTTCTGACGATGAAAAAAACCGAAAACTGTTTTATAGGCTCAATGGGCTCTATAGACCATTTGGGAGTGTTGGTAGTACATTTCGCGTTCTGACGGTAAAAAACCCCGAAAACTGTTTGTTAGGCTCAATGGGCTCTATAGACCATTTGGAAGTGTTTGTAGTTCATTTCGCGTTCTGACGGTGAAAACAGCCGAAAAGTGTTTGTTAGGCTCATTAGGCTCTATAGACCATTTGGGGGTGTTGGTAGTTCATTTCGCGTTCTGAAGGTGAAACAAACCGAAAACTGTTTGTTATGCTCATTGGGCTCTATAGACCATTTGGGAGTGTTGGTAGTACATTTCGCGTTCTGACGGAAAAAAACCCCGAAAACTGTTTGTTAGGCTCAATGGGCTCTATAGACCATTTGGGAGTGTTTGTAGTTCATTTCGCGTTCTGACCGTGAAAACAGCCGAAAAGTGTTTGTTAGGCTCATTGGGCTCTATAGACCATTTGGGAGTGTTGGTAGTACATTTCGCGTTATGACGGTGAAAACAACCGAAAACTGTTTGTTAGGCTCAATGGGCTCTATAGACGATTTGGGAGTGTTGGTAGTTCATTTCGCGTTCTGACGATGAAAAAAACCGAAAACTGTTTTATAGGCTCAATGGGCTCTATAGACGATTTTGGAGTGTTGGTAGTTCATTTCGCGTTCTGAAGGTGAAACAAACAGAAAACTGTTTGTTAGGCTCATTGGGCTCTATAGACCATTTGGGAGTGTTGGTAGTACATTTCGCGTTCTGACGGTAAAAAACCCCGAAAACTGTTTGTTAGGCTCAATGGGCTCTATAGACCATTTGGAAGTGTTTGTAGTTCATTTCGCGTTCTGACGGTGAAAACAGCCGAAAAGTGTTTGTTAGGCTCATTAGGCTCTATAGACCATTTGGGGGTGTTGGTAGTTCATTTCGCGTTCTGAAGGTGAAACAAACAGAAAACTGTTTGTTAGGCTCATTGGGCTCTATAGACCATTTGGGAGTGTTGGTAGTACATTTCGCGTTCTGACGGTAAAAAACCCCGAAAACTGTTTGTTAGGCTCAATGGGCTCTATAGACCATTTGGAAGTGTTTGTAGTTCATTTCGCGTTCTGACGGTGAAAACAGCCGAAAATTGTTTGTTAGGCTCATTGGGCTCTATAGACCATTTGGGAGTGTTGGTAGTACATTTCGCGTTCTGACGGTAAAAAAACCCGAAAACTGTTTGTTAGGCTCAATGGGCTCTATAGACCATTTGGGAGTGTTTGTAGTTCATTTCGCGTTCTGACCGTGAAAACAGCCGAAAAGTGTTTGTTAGGCTCATTGGGCTCTATAGACCATTTGGGAGTGTTGGTAGTACATTTCGCGTTATGACGGTGAAAACAACCGAAAACTGTTTGTTAGGCTCAATGGGCTCTATAGACGATTTGGGAGTGTTGGTAGTTCATTTCGCGTTCTGACGATGAAAAAAACCGAAAACTGTTTTATAGGCTCAATGGGCTCTATAGACGATTTTGGAGTGTTGGTAGTTCATTTCGCGTTCTGAAGGTGAAACAAACAGAAAACTGTTTGTTAGGCTCATTGGGCTCTATAGACCATTTGGGAGTGTTGGTAGTACATTTCGCGTTCTGACGGTAAAAAACCCCGAAAACTGTTTGTTAGGCTCAATGGGCTCTATAGACCATTTGGAAGTGTTTGTAGTTCAATTCGCGTTCTGACGGTGAAAACAGCCGAAAAGTGTTTGTTAGGCTCATTAGGCTCTATAGACCATTTGGGGGTGTTGGTAGTTCATTTCGCGTTCTGAAGGTGAAACAAACCGAAAACTGTTTGTTATGCTCATTGGGCTCTATAGACCATTTGGGAGTGTTGGTAGTACATTTCGCGTTCTGACGGTAAAAAAACCCGAAAACTGTTTGTTAGGCTCAATGGGCTCTATAGACCATTTGGGAGTGTTTGTAGTTCATTTCGCGTTCTGACCGTGAAAACAGCCGAAAAGTGTTTGTTAGGCTCATTGGGCTCTATAGACCATTTGGCAGTGTTGGTAGTACATTTCGCGTTCTGACGATGAAAAAAACCGAAAACTGTTTTATAGGCTCAATGGGCTCTATAGACGATTTGGGAGTGTTGGTAGTTCATTTCGCGTTCTGAAGGTGAAACAAACAGAAAACTGTTTGTTAGGCTCATTGGGCTCTATAGACCATTTGGGAGTGTTGGTAGTACATTTCGCGTTCTGACGGTAAAAAACCCCGAAAACTGTTTGTTAGGCTCAATGGGCTCTAAAGACCATTTGGAAGTGTTTGTAGTTCATTTCCCGTTCTGACGGTGAAAACAGCCGAAAAGTGTTTGTTAGGCTCATTAGGCTCTATAGACCATTTGGGGGTGTTGGTAGTTCATTTCGCGTTCTGAAGGTGAAACAAACCAAAAACTGTTTGTTATGCTCATTGGGCTCTATAGACCATTTGGGAGTGTTGGTAGTACATTTCGCGTTCTGACGGTAAAAAAACCCGAAAACTGTTTGTTAGGCTCAATGGGCTCTATAGACCATTTGGGAGTGTTTGTAGTTCATTTCGCGTTCTGACCGTGAAAACAGCCGAAAAGTGTTTGTTAGGCTCATTGGGCTCTATAGACCATTTGGGAGTGTTGGTAGTACATTTCGCGTTATGACGGTGAAAACAACCGAAAACTGTTTGTTAGGCTCAATGGGCTCTATAGACGATTTGGGAGTGTTGGTAGTTCATTTCGCGTTCTGAAGGTGAAACAAACAGAAAACTGTTTGTTAGGCTCATTGGGCTCTATAGACCATTTGGGAGTGTTGGTAGTACATTTCGCGTTCTGACGGTAAAAAACCCCGAAAACTGTTTGTTAGGCTCAATGGGCTCTATAGACCATTTGGAAGTGTTTGTAGTTCATTTCGCGTTCTGACGGTGAAAACAGCCGAAAAGTGTTTGTTAGGCTCATTAGGCTCTATAGACCATTTGGGGGTGTTGGTAGTTCATTTCGCGTTCTGAAGGTGAAACAAACCGAAAACTGTTTGTTATGCTCATTGGGCTCTATAAACCATTTGGGAGTGTTGGTAGTACATTTCGCGTTCTGACGGTAAAAAAACCCAAAAACTGTTTGTTAGGCTCAATGGGCTCTATAGACCATTTGGGAGTGTTTGTAGTTCATTTCGCGTTCTGACCGTGAAAACAGCCGAAAAGTGTTTGTTAGGCTCATTGGGCTCTATAGACCATTTGGGAGTGTTGGTAGTACATTTCGCGTTATGACGGTGAAAACAACCGAAAACTGTTTGTAAGGCTCAATGGGCTCTATAGACGATTTGGGAGTGTTGGTAGTTCATTTCGCGTTCTGACGATGAAAAAAACCGAAAACTGTTTTATAGGCTCAATGGGCTCTATAGACCATTTGGGAGTGTTGGTAGTACATTTCGCGTTCTGACGGTAAAAAACCCCGAAAACTGTTTGTTAGGCTCAATGGGCTCTATAGACCATTTGGAAGTGTTTGTAGTTCATTTCGCGTTCTGACGGTGAAAACAGCCGAAAAGTGTTTGTTAGGCTCATTAGGCTCTATAGACCATTTGGGGGTGTTGGTAGTTCATTTCGCGTTCTGAAGGTGAAACAAACCGAAAACTGTTTGTTATGCTCATTGGGCTCTATAGACCATTTGGGAGTGTTGGTAGTACATTTCGCGTTCTGACGGAAAAAAAACCCGAAAACTGTTTGTTAGGCTCAATGGGCTCTATAGACCATTTGGGAGTGTTTGTAGTTCATTTCGCGTTCTGACCGTGAAAACAGCCGAAAAGTGTTTGTTAGGCTCATTGGGCTCTATAGACCATTTGGGAGTGTTGGTAGTACATTTCGCGTTATGACGGTGAAAACAACCGAAAACTGTTTGTTAGGCTCAATGGGCTCTATAGACGATTTGGGAGTGTTGGTAGTTCATTTCGCGTTCTGAAGGTGAAACAAACCGAAAACTGTTTGTTAGGCTCAATGGGCTCTATAGACCATTTGGGAGTGTTGGTAGTTCATTTCGCGTTCTGACGGTAAAAAAACCCGAAAACTGTTTGTTAGGCTCATAGGGCTCTATAGACCATTTGGGAGTGTCGGTAGTACATTTCGCGTTATGAATGTGAAAACAACCGAAAAGTGTTTTATAGGCTCAATGGGCTCTATAGACGATTTTGGAGTGTTGGTAGTTCATTTCGCGTTCTGAAGGTGAAACAAACCGAAAACTGTTTGTTAGGCTCAATGGGCTCTATAGATCATTTGGGAGTGTTTGTAGTTCATTTCGCGTTCTGACGGTGAAAACAGCCCAAAAGTGTTTGTTAGGCTCATTGGGCTCTATAGACCATTTGGGAGTGTTGGTAGTACATTTCGCGTTCTGACGATGAAAAAAAACGAAAACTGTTTTATAGGCTCAATGGGCTCTATAGACGATTTGGGAGAGTTGGTAGTTCATTTCGCGTTCTGAAGGTGAAACAAACCGAAAACTGTTTGTTAGGCTCAATGGACTCTATATGGGAGTGTTGGTAGTTCATTTCGCGTTCTGACTGTAAAAAAACCCGAAAACTGTTTGTTAGGCTCAATGGGCTCTATAGACCATTTGGGAGTGTTTGTAGTTCATTTCGCGTTCTGACGGTGAAAACAGCCGAAAACTGTTTGTTAGGCTCAATGGGCTCTATAGACCATTTGGGAGAGTTGGTAGTTCATTTCGCGTTCTGAAGGTGAAACAAACCGAAAACTGTTTGTTAGGCTCAATGGGCTCTATAGACCATTTGGGAGTGTTGGTAGTTCATTTCGCGTTCTGACGGTAAAAAAACCCGAAAACTGTTTGTTAGGCTCAATGGGCTCTATAGACCATTTGGAAGTGTTTGTAGTTCATTTCGCGTTCTGACGGTGAAAACAGCCGAAAAGTGTTTGTTAGGCTCATTGGGCTCTATAGACCATTTGGGGGTGTTGGTTGTACATTTCGCGTTCTGACTGTGAAAACAGTCGAAAATTGTTTGTTAGGCTCATTGGGCTCTATAGACCATTTGGGAGTGTTGGTAGTACATTTCGCGTTCTGACGGTAAAAAACCCCGAAAACTGTTTGTTAGGCTCAATGGGCTCTATAGACCATTTGGAAGTGTTTGTAGTTCATTTCGCGTTCTGACGGTGAAAACAGCCGAAAAGTGTTTGTTAGGCTCATTAGGCTCTATAGACCATTTGGGGGTGTTGGTAGTTCATTTCGCGTTCTGAAGGTGAAACAAACCGAAAACTGTTTGTTATGCTCATTGGGCTCTATAGACCATTTGGGAGTGTTGGTAGTACATTTCGCGTTCTGACGGAAAAAAAACCCGAAAACTGTTTGTTAGGCTCAATGGGCTCTATAGACCATTTGGGAGTGTTTGTAGTTCATTTCGCGTTCTGACCGTGAAAACAGCCGAAAAGTGTTTGTTAGGCTCATTGGGCTCTATAGACCATTTGGGAGTGTTGGTAGTACATTTCGCGTTATGACGGTGAAAACAACCGAAAACTGTTTGTTAGGCTCAATGGGCTCTATAGACGATTTGGGAGTGTTGGTAGTTCATTTCGCGTTCTGAAGGTGAAACAAACCGAAAACTGTTTGTTAGGCTCAATGGGCTCTATAGACCATTTGGGAGTGTTGGTAGTTCATTTCGCGTTCTGACGGTAAAAAAACCCGAAAACTGTTTGTTAGGCTCATAGGGCTCTATAGACCATTTGGGAGTGTCGGTAGTACATTTCGCGTTATGAATGTGAAAACAACCGAAAAGTGTTTTATAGGCTCAATGGGCTCTATAGACGATTTTGGAGTGTTGGTAGTTCATTTCGCGTTCTGAAGGTGAAACAAACCGAAAACTGTTTGTTAGGCTCAATGGGCTCTATAGATCATTTGGGAGTGTTTGTAGTTCATTTCGCGTTCTGACGGTGAAAACAGCCCAAAAGTGTTTGTTAGGCTCATTGGGCTCTATAGACCATTTGGGAGTGTTGGTAGTACATTTCGCGTTCTGACGATGAAAAAAAACGAAAACTGTTTTATAGGCTCAATGGGCTCTATAGACGATTTGGGAGAGTTGGTAGTTCATTTCGCGTTCTGAAGGTGAAACAAACCGAAAACTGTTTGTTAGGCTCAATGGGCTCTATATGGGAGTGTTGGTAGTTCATTTCGCGTTCTGACTGTAAAAAAACCCGAAAACTGTTTGTTAGGCTCAATGGGCTCTATAGACCATTTGGGAGTGTTTGTAGTTCATTTCGCGTTCTGACGGTGAAAACAGCCGAAAACTGTTTGTTAGGCTCAATGGGCTCTATAGACCATTTGGGAGAGTTGGTAGTTCATTTCGCGTTCTGAAGGTGAAACAAACCGAAAACTGTTTGTTAGGCTCAATGGGCTCTATAGACCATTTGGGAGTGTTGGTAGTTCATTTCGCGTTCTGACGGTAAAAAAACCCGAAAACTGTTTGTTAGGCTCAATGGGCTCTATAGACCATTTGGAAGTGTTTGTAGTTCATTTCGCGTTCTGACGGTGAAAACAGCCGAAAAGTGTTTGTTAGGCTCATTGGGCTCTATAGACCATTTGGGGGTGTTGGTTGTACATTTCGCGTTCTGACTGTGAAAACAGTCGAAAATTGTTTGTTAGGCTCATTGGGCTCTATAGACCATTTGGGAGTGTTGGTAGTACATTTCGCGTTATGACTGTGAAAACAACCGAAAACTGTTTTATAGGCTCAATGGGCTCTATAGACGATTTTGGAGTGTTGGTAGTTCATTTCGCGTTCTGAAGGTGAAACAAACCGAAAACTGTTTGTTAGGCTCAATGGGCTCTATAGACCATTTGGGAGTGTTGGTAGTTCATTTCGCGTTCTGACGGTAAAAAAACCCGAAAACTGTTTGTTAGGCTCAATGGGCTCTATAGACCATTTGGGAGTGTTTGTAGTTCATTTTGCGTTCTGACGGTGAAAACAGCCGAATAGTGTTTGTTAGGCTCATTGGGCTCTATAGACCATTTGGGGGTGTTGGTTGTACATTTCGCGTTCTGACTGTGAAAACAGCCGAAAATTGTTTGTTAGGCTCATTGGGCTCTATAGACCATTTGGGAGTGTTGGTAGTACATTTCGCGTTATGACGGTGAAAACAAGCGAAAACTGTTTGTTAGGCTCAATGGGCTCTATAGACGATTTGGGAGTGTTGGTAGTTCATTTCGCGTTCTGACGATGAACAAAAACGAAAACTGTTTGTTAGGCTCAATGGGCTCTATAGACGATTTTGGAGTGTTGGTAGTTCATTTCGCGTTCTGAAGGTGAAACAAACCGAAAACTGTTTGTTAGGCTCAATGGGCTCTATAGACCATTTGGGAGTGTTGGTAGTTCATTTCGCGTTCTGACGGTAAAAAAACCCGAAAACTGTTTGTTAGGCTCATAGGGCTCTATAGACCATTTGGGAGTGTCGGTAGTACATTTCGCGTTATGACTGTGAAAACAACCGAAAAGTGTTTTATAGGCTCAATGGGCTCTATAGACGATTTTGGAGTGTTGGTAGTTCATTTCGCGTTCTGAAGGTGAAACAAACCGAAAACTGTTTGTTAGGCTCAATGGGCTCTATAGACCATTTGGGAGTGTTTGTAGTTCATTTCGCGTTCTGACGGTGAAAACAGCCCAAAAGTGTTTGTTAGGCTCATTGGGCTCTATAGACCATTTGGGAGTGTTGGTAGTACATTTCGCGTTCTGACGATGAAAAAAAACGAAAACTGTTTTATAGGCTCAATGGGCTCTATAGACGATTTGGGAGAGTTGGTAGTTCATTTCGCGTTCTGAAGGTGAAACAAACCGAAAACTGTTTGTTAGGCTCAATGGGCTCTATATGGGAGTGTTGGTAGTTCATTTCGCGTTCTGACTGTAAAAAAACCCGAAAACTGTTTGTTAGGCTCAATGGGCTCTATAGACCATTTGGGAGTGTTTGTAGTTCATTTCGCGTTCTGACGGTGAAAACAGCCGAAAACTGTTTGTTAGGCTCAATGGGCTCTATAGACCATTTGGGAGAGTTGGTAGTTCATTTCGCGTTCTGAAGGTGAAACAAACCGAAAACTGTTTGTTAGGCTCAATGGGCTCTATAGACCATTTGGGAGTGTTGGTAGTTCATTTCGCGTTCTGACGGTAAAAAAACCCGAAAACTGTTTGTTAGGCTCAATGGGCTCTATAGACCATTTGGAAGTGTTTGTAGTTCATTTCGCGTTCTGACGGTGAAAACAGCCGAAAAGTGTTTGTTAGGCTCATTAGGCTCTATAGACCATTTGGGGGTGTTGGTTGTACATTTCGCGTTCTGATGGTGAAAACAGCCGAAAAGTGTTTGTTAGGCTCATAGGGCTCTATAGACCATTTGGGAGTGTCGGTAGTACATTTTGCGTTATGACTGTGAAAACAACCGAAAAGTGTTTTATAGGCTCAATGGGCTCTATAGACGATTTTGGAGTGTTGGTAGTTCATTTCGCGTTCTGAAGGTCAAACAAACCGAAAACTGTGTGTTAGGCTCAATGGGCTCTATAGACCATTTGGGAGTGTTGGTAGTTCATTTCGCGTTCTGACTGTAAAAAAACCCGAAAACTGTTTGTTAGGCTCAATGGGCTCTATAGACCATTTGGGAGTGTTTGTAGTTCATTTCGCGTTCTGACGGTGAAAACAGCCGAAAAGTGTTTGTTAGGCTCATTGGGCTCTATAGACCATTTGGGGGTGTTGGTTGTACATTTCGCGTTCTGACTGTGAAAACAGCCGAAAATTGTTCGTTAGGCTCATTGGGCTCTACAGACCATTTGGGAGTGTTGGTGGTACATTTCGCGTTATGACTGTGAAAACCACCGAAAACTGTTTTATAGGCTCAATGGGCTATATAGACGATTTTGGAGTGTTGGTAGTTCATTTCGCGTTCTGAAGGTGAAACAAACCGAAAACTGTTTGGTAGGCTCAATGGGCTCTATAGACCATTTGGAAGTGTTTGTAGTTCATTTCGCGTTATGACGGTGAAAACAAGCGAAAACTGTTTGTTAGGCTCAATGGGCTCTATAGACCATTTGGGAGTGTTGGTAGTTCATTTCGCATTCTGACGGTAAAAAAAACCGAAAACTGTTTGTTAGGCTCAATGGGCTCTATAGACCATTTGGGGGTGTTGGTAGTTCATTTCGCGTTCTGACGGTGAAAACAGCCGAAAAGTGTTTGTTAGGCTCATTCGGCTCTATAGACCATTTGGGGGTGTTGGTTGTACATTTCGCGTTCTGATGGTGAAAACAGTCGAAAAGTGTTTGTTAGGCTCATAAGGCTCTATAGACCATTTGGGAGTGTCGGTAGTACATTTCGCGTTATGACTGTGAAAACAACCGAAAAGTGTTTTATAGGCTCAATGGGCTCTATAGACGATTTTGGAGTGTTGGTAGTTCATTTCGCGTTCTGAAGGTGAAACAAACCGAAAACTGTTTGTTAGGCTCAATGGGCTCTATAGACCATTTGGGAGTGTTTGTAGTTCATTTCGCGTTCTGACGGTGAAAACAGCCGAAAAGTGTTTGTTAGGCTCATTGGGCTCTATAAACCATTTGGGAGTGTTGGTAGTTCATTTCGCGTTCTGACGGTAAAAAAACCCGAAAACTGTTTGTTAGGCTCAATAGGCTCTATAGACCATTTGGGAGTGTTTGTAGTTCATTTCGCGTTCTGACGGTGAAAACAGCCGAAAAGTGTTTGTTATGCTCATTGGGCTCTATAGACCATTTGGGAGTGTTGGTAGTACATTTCGCGTTCTGACGATGAACAAAAACGAAAACTGTTTTATAGGCTCAATGGGCTCTATAGACGATTTGGGAGTGTTGGTAGTTCATTTCGCGTTCTGACGATGAAAAAAACCGAAAACTGTTTTATAGGCTCAATGGGCTCTATAGACGATTTTGGAGTGTTTGTAGTTCATTTCGCGTTCCGACGGTGAAAACAGCCGAAAAGTGTTTGTTAGGCTCATTGGGCTCTATAGACGATTTTGGAGTGTTGGTAGTTCATTTCGCGTTCTGAAGGTGAAACAAACAGAAAACTGTTTGTTAGGCTCATTGGGCTCTATAGACCATTTGGGAGTGTTGGTAGTACATTTCGCGTTCTGACGGTAAAAAACCCCGAAAACTGTTTGTTAGGCTCAATGGGCTCTATAGACAATTTGGAAGTGTTTGTAGTTCATTTCGCGTTCTGACGGTGAAAACAGCCGAAAAGTGTTTGTTAGGCTCATTAGGCTCTATAGACCATTTGGGGGTGTTGGTAGTTCATTTCGCGTTCTGAAGGTGAAACAAACAGAAAACTGTTTGTTATGCTCAATGGGCTCTATAGACCAGTTGGGAGTGTTGGTAGTTCATTTCGCGTTCTGACGGTAAAAAAACCCGAAAACTGTTTGTTAGGCTCAATAGGCTCTATAGACCATTTGGGAGTATTTGTAGTTCATTTCGCGTTCTGACGGTGAAAAAATACCAAAACTGTTTTACAAGCTCAATGGGCTCTATAGACGATTTTGGAGTGTTTGTAGTTCATTTCGCGTTCCGACGGTGAAAACAGCCGAAAAGTGTTTGTTAGGCTCATTGGGCTCTTTTGACGATTTTGGAGTGTTGGTAGGTCATTTCGCGTTCTAAAGGTGAAACAAACAGAAAACTGTTTGTTAGGCTCATTGGGCTCTATAGACCATTTGGGAGTGTTGGTAGTACATTTCGCGTTCTGACGGTAAAAAACCCCGAAAACTGTTTGTTAGGCTCAATGGGCTCTATAGACCATTTGGAAGTGTTTGTAGTTCATTTCGCGTTCTGACGGTGAAAACAGCCGAAAAGTGTTTGTTAGGCTCATTAGGCTCTATAGACCATTTGGGGGTGTTGGTAGTTCATTTCGCGTTCTGACGGTGAAAACAGCCGAAAAGTGTTTGTTAGGCTCATTCGGCTCTATAGACCATTTGGGGGTGTTGGTTGTACATTTCGCGTTCTGATGGTGAAAACAGTCGAAAAGTGTTTGTTAGGCTCATAGGGCTCTATAGACCATTTGGGAGTGTCGGTAGTACATTTCGCGTTATGACTGTGAAAACAACCGAAAAGTGTTTTATAGGCTCAATGGGCTCTATAGACGATTTTGGAGTGTTGGTAGTTCATTTCGCGTTCTGAAGGTGAAACAAACCGAAAACTGTTTGTTAGGCTCAATGGGCTCTATAGACCATTTGGGAGTGTTTGTAGTTCATTTCGCGTTCTGACGGTGAAAACAGCCGAAAAGTGTTTGTTAGGCTCATTGGGCTCTATAAACCATTTGGGAGTGTTGGTAGTTCAATTCGCGTTCTGACGGTAAAAAAAACCGAAAACTGTTTGTTAGGCTCAATAGGCTCTATAGACCATTTGGGAGTGTTTGTAGTTCATTTCGCGTTCTGACGGTGAAAACAGCCGAAAAGTGTTTGTTAGGCTCATTGGGCTCTATAGACCATTTGGGAGTGTTGGTAGTACATTTCGCGTTCTGACGGTAAAAAACCCCGAAAACTGTTTGTTAGGCTCAATGGGCTCTATAGACCATTTGGAAGTGTTTGTAGTTCATTTCGCGTTCTGACGGTGAAAACAGCCGAAAAGTGTTTGTTAGGCTCATTAGGCTCTATAGACCATTTGGGGGTGTTGGTAGTTCATTTCGCGTTCTGACGGTGAAAACAGCCGAAAAGTGTTTGTTAGGCTCATTCGGCTCTATAGACCATTTGGGGGTGTTGGTTGTACATTTCGCGTTCTGATGGTGAAAACAGTCGAAAAGTGTTTGTTAGGCTCATAAGGCTCTATAGACCATTTGGGAGTGTCGGTAGTACATTTCGCGTTATGACTGTGAAAACAACCGAAAAGTGTTTTATAGGCTCAATGGGCTCTATAGACGATTTTGGAGTGTTGGTAGTTCATTTCGCGTTCTGAAGGTGAAACAAACCGAAAACTGTTTGTTAGGCTCAATGGGCTCTATAGACCATTTGGGAGTGTTTGTAGTTCATTTCGCGTTCTGACGGTGAAAACAGCCGAAAAGTGTTTGTTAGGCTCATTGGGCTCTATAAACCATTTGGGAGTGTTGTTAGTTCATTTCGCGTTCTGACGGTAAAAAAAACCGAAAACTGTTTGTTAGGCTCAATAGGCTCTATAGACCATTTGGGAGTGTTTGTAGTTCATTTCGCGTTCTGACGGTGAAAACAGCCGAAAAGTGTTTGTTATGCTCATTGGGCTCTATAGACCATTTGGGAGTGTTGGTAGTACATTTCGCGTTCTGACGATGAACAAAAACGAAAACTGTTTTATAGGCTCAATGGGCTCTATAGACGATTTGGGAGTGTTGGTAGTTCATTTCGCGTTCTGACGATGAAAAAAACCGAAAACTGTTTTATAGGCTCAATGGGCTCTATAGACGATTTTGGAGTGTTTGTAGTTCATTTCGCGTTCCGACGGTGAAAACAGCCGAAAAGTGTTTGTTAGGCTCATTGGGCTCTATAGACGATTTTGGAGTGTTGGTAGTTCATTTCGCGTTCTGAAGGTGAAACAAACAGAAAACTGTTTGTTAGGCTCATTGGGCTCTATAGACCATTTGGGAGTGTTGGTAGTACATTTCGCGTTCTGACGGTAAAAAACCCCGAAAACTGTTTGTTAGGCTCAATGGGCTCTATAGACAATTTGGAAGTGTTTGTAGTTCATTTCGCGTTCTGACGGTGAAAACAGCCGAAAAGTGTTTGTTAGGCTCATTAGGCTCTATAGACCATTTGGGGGTGTTGGTAGTTCATTTCGCGTTCTGAAGGTGAAACAATCAGAAAACTGTTTGTTATGCTCAATGGGCTCTATAGACCAGTTGGGAGTGTTGGTAGTTCATTTCGCGTTCTGACGGTAAAAAAACCCGAAAACTGTTTGTTAGGCTCAATAGGCTCTATAGACCATTTGGGAGTATTTGTAGTTCATTTCGCGTTCTGACGGTGAAAAAATACCAAAACTGTTTTACAAGCTCAATGGGCTCTATAGACGATTTTGGAGTGTTTGTAGTTCATTTCGCGTTCCGACGGTGAAAACAGCCGAAAAGTGTTTGTTATGCTCATTGGGCTCTACAGACCATTTGGGAGTGTTGGTAGTACATTTCGCGTTATGACGGTGAAAACAACCAAAAACTGTTTGTTAGGCTCAATGGGCTCTATAGACGATTTGGGAGTGTTTGTAGTTCATTTCGCGTTCTGACGATGAAAAAAACCGAAAACTGTTTTATAGGCTCAATGGGCTCTATAGACGATTTTGGAGTGTTGGTAGTTCATTTCGCGTTCTGAAGGTGAAACAAACAGAAAACTGTTTGTTAGGCTCATTGGGCTCTATAGACCATTTGGGAGTGTTGGTAGTACATTTCGCGTTCTGACGGTAAAAAAACCCGAAAACTGTTTGTTAGGCTCAATGGGCTCTATAGACCATTTGGAAGTGTTTGTAGTTCATTTCGCGTTCTGACGGTGAAAACAGCCGAAAACTGTTTGTTAGGCTCATTAGGCTCTATAGACCATTTGGGGGTGTTGGTAGTTCATTTCGCGTTCTGAAGGTGAAACAAACCGAAAACTGTTTGTTAGGCTCAATGGGCTCTATAGACCATTTGGGAGTGTTGGTAGTTCATTTCGCGTTCTGACGGTAAAAAAACCCGAAAACTGTTTGTTAGGCTCAATGGGCTCTATAGACCATTTGGAAGTGTTTGTAGTTCATTTCGCGTTCTGACGGTGAAAACAGCCGAAAAGTGTTTGTTAGGCTCATTAGGCTCTATAGACCATTTGGGGGTGTTGGTTGTACATTTCGCGTTCTGATGGTGAAAACAGTCGAAAAGTGTTTGTTAGGCTCATAGGGCTCTATAGACCATTTGGGAGTGTCGGTAGTACATTTCGCGTTATGACTGTGAAAACAACCGAAAAGTGTTTTATAGGCTCAATGGGCTCTATAGACGATTTTGGAGTGTTGGTAGTTCATTTCGCGTTCTGAAGGTGAAACAAACCGAAAACTGTTTGTTAGGCTCAATGGGCTCTATAGACCATTTGGGAGTGTTTGTAGTTCATTTCGCGTTCTGACGGTGAAAACAGCCGAAAAGTGTTTGTTAGGCTCATTGGGCTCTTTAGACCATTTGGGAGTGTTGGTAGTTCATTTCGCGTTCTGACGGTAAAAAAACCCGAAAACTGTTTGTTAGGCTCAATAGGCTCTATAGACCATTTGGGAGTGTTTGTAGTTCATTTCGCGTTCTGACGGTGAAAACAGCCGAAAAGTGTTTGTTAGGCTCATTGGGCTCTATAGACCATTTGGGAGTGTTGGTAGTACATTTCGCGTTCTGACGATGAAAAAAACCGAAAACTGTTTTATAGGCTCAATGGGCTCTATAGAAGATTTGGGAGTGTTGGTAGTTCATTTCGCGTTCTGAAGGTGAAACAAACCGAAAACTGTTTGTTAGGCTCAATGGGCTCTATAGACCATTTGGGAGTGTTGGTAGTTCATTTCGCGTTCTGACGGTGAAAACAGCCGAAAAGTGTTTGTTAGGCTCATTGGGCTCTATAGACCATTAGGGGGTGTTGGTTGTACATTTCGCGTTCTGACTGTGAAAACAGCCGAAAATTGTTTGTTAGGCTCATTGGGCTCTATAGACGATTTTGGAGTGTTGGTAGTTCATTTCGCGTTCTGAAGGTGAAACAAACCGAAAACTGTTTGTTAGGCTCAATGGGCTCTATAGACCATTTGGGAGTGTTTGTAGTTCATTTCGCGTTCTGAAGGTCAAACAAACCGAAAACTGTTGTTAGGCTCAATGGGCTCTATAGACGATTTGGGAGTGTTGGTAGGTCATTTCGCGTTCTGACGATGAAAAAAACCGAAAACTGTTTTATAGGCTCAATGGGCTCTATAGACGATTTTGGAGTGTTGGTAGTTCATTTCGCGTTCTGAAGGTGAAACAAACCGAAAACTATTTGTTAGGCTCATTGGGCTCTATAGACCATTTGGGAGTGTTGGTAGTTCATTTCGCGTTCTGACGGTAAAAAAACCCGAAAACTGTTTGTTAGGCTCAATGGGCTCTATAGACCATTTGGAATTGTTTGTAGTTCATTTCGCGTTCTGACGGTGAAAACAGCCGAAAAGTGTTTGTTAGGCTCATTAGGCTCTATAGACCATTTGGGGGTGTTGGTTGTACATTTCGCGTTTTGATGGTGAAAACAGCCGAAAAGTGTGTGTTAGGCTCATAGGGCTCTATAGACCATTTGGGAGTGTCGGTAGTACATTTCGCGTTATGACTGTGAAAACAACCGAAAAAGTGTTTTATAGGCTCAATGGGCTCTATAGACGATTTTGGAGTGTTGGTAGTTCATTTCGCGTTCTGAAGGTGAAACAAACCGAAAACTGTTTGTTAGGCTCAATGGGCTCTATAGACCATTTGGGAGTGTTGGTAGTTCATTTCGCGTTCTGACGGTAAAAAAAACCGAAAACTGTTTGTTAGGCTCAATGGGCTCTATAGACCATTTGGGAGTGTTTGTAGTTCATTTCGCGTTCTGACGGTGAAAACAGCCGAAAAGTGTTTGTTAGACTCATTGGGCTCTATAGACCATTAGGGGGTGTTGGTTGTACATTTCGCGTTCTGATGGTGAAAACAGCCGAAAAGTGTTTGTTAGGCTCATAGGGCTCTATAGACCATTTGGGAGTGTCGGTAGTACATTTCGCGTTATGACTGTGAAAACAACCGAAAAGTGTTTTATAGGCTCAATGGGCTCTATAGACGATTTTGGAGTGTTGGTAGTTCATTTCGCGTTCTGAAGGTGAAACAAACAGAAAACTGTTTGTTAGGCTCAATGGGCTCTATAGACCATTTGGGAGTGTTGGTAGTTCATTTCGCGTTCTGACGGTAAAAAAAACCGAAAACTGTTTGTTAGGCTCAATGGGCTCTATAGACCATTTGGGAGTGTTTGTAGTTCATTTCGCGTTCTGACGGTGAAAACAGCCGAAAAGTGTTTGTTAGGCTCATTGGGCTCTATAGACAATTAGGGGGTGTTGGTTGTACATTTCGCGTTCTGACTGTGAAAACAGCCGAAAACTGTTTTATAGGCTCAATGGGCTCTATAGACGACTTTGGAGTGTTGGTAGTTCATTTCGCGTTCTGAAGGTGAAACAAACCGAAAACTGTTTGTTAGGCTCAATGGGCTATATAGACCATTTGGGAGTGTTGGTAGTTCATTTCGCGTTCTGACGGTGAAATCAGCCGAAAAGTGTTTGTTAGGCTCATTGAGCTCTATAGACCATTTGGGGGTGTTGGTTGTACATTTCGCGTGTTTGTTAGGCTCATTGGGCTCTATAGACTATTTGGGAGTGTTGGTAGTTCATTTCGCGTTCTGACGATGAAAAAAACCGAAAACTGTTTTATAGGCTCAATGGGCTCTATAGACGATTTTGGAGTGTTGGTAGTTCATTTCGCGTTCTGAAGGTCAAACAAACCGAAAACTGTTTGTTAGGCTCAATGGGCTCTATAGACGTTTTGGGAGTGTTGGTAGGTCATTTCGCGTTCTGACGATGAAAAAAACCGAAAACTGTTTTATAGGCTCAATGGGCTCTATAGACGATTTTGGAGTGTTGGTAGTTCATTTCGCGTTCTGAAGGTGAAACAAACCGAAAACTGTTTGTTAGGCTCATTGGGCTCTATAGACCATTTGGGAGTGTTGGTAGTTCATTTCGCGTTCTGACGGTAAAAAAACCCGAAAACTGTTTGTTAGGCTCAATGGGCTCTATAGACCATTTGGAAGTGTTTGTAGTTCATTTCGCGTTCTGACGGTGAAAACAGCCGAAAAGTGTTTGTTAGGCTCATTAGGCTCTATAGACCATTTGGGGGTGTTGGTTGTACATTTCGCGTTCTGATGGTGAAAACAGCCGAAAAGTGTTTGTTAGGCTCATAGGGCTCTATAGACCATTTGGGAGTGTCGGTAGTACATTTCGCGTTATGACTGTGAAAACAACCGAAAAGTGTTTTATAGGCTCAATGGGCTCTATAGACGATTTTGGAGTGTTGGTAGTTCATTTCGCGTTCTGAAGGTGAAACAAACCGAAAACTGTTTGTTAGGCTCAATGGGCTCTATAGACCATTTGGGAGTGTTGGTAGTTCATTTTGCGTTCTGACGGTAAAAAAAACCGAAAACTGTTTGTTAGGCTCAATGGGCTCTATAGACCATTTGGGAGTGTTTGTAGTTCATTTCGCGTTCTGACGGTGAAAACAGCCGAAAAGTGTTTGTTAGGCTCATTGGGCTCTATAGACCATTAGGGGGTGTTGGTTGTACATTTCGCGTTCTGACTGTGAAAACAGCTGAAAACTGTTTTATAGGCTCAATGGGCTCTATAGACGACTTTGGAGTGTTGGTAGTTCATTTCGCGTTCTGAAGGTGAAACAAACCGAAAACTGTTTGTTAGGCTCAATGGGCTATATAGACCATTTGGGAGTGTTGGTAGTTCATTTCGCGTTCTGAAGGTGAAATCAGCCGAAAAGTGTTTGTTAGGCTCATTGAGCTCTATAGACCATTTGGGGGTGTTGGTTGTACATTTCGCGTTCTGACTGTGAAAACAGCCGAAAAGTGTTTGTTAGGCTCAATGGGCTCTATAGACCATTTGGGAGTGTTGGTAGTTTATTTCGCGTTCTGACAGTGAAAACAGCCGAAAAGTGTTTGTTAGGCTCATTGGGCTCTATAGACCATTTGGGGGTGATGGTAGTACATTTCGCGTTATTCCTGTGAAAACAACCGAAAAATGTTTGTTAGGCTCAATGGGCTCTATAGACCATTTGGGAGTGTTGGTAGTTTATTTCGCGTTCTGACAGTGAAAACAGCCGAAAAGTGTTTGTTAGGCTCATTGGGCTCTATAGACCATTTGGGAGTGTTGGTAGTTTATTTCGCGTTCTGACAGTGAAAACGCCGAAAAGTGTTTGTTAGGCTCATTGGGCTCTATAGACCATTTGGGGGTGTTGGTAGTTCATTTCGCGTTCTGACGGTGAAAAAAAAACGAAAACTGTTTTATAGGCTCAATGGGCTCTATAGACGATTTTGGAGTGTTTGTAGTTCATTTCGCGTTCCGACGGTGAAAACAGCCGAAAAGTGTTTGTTAGGCTCATTGGGCTCTACAGACCATTTCGGAGTGTTGGTAGTACATTTCGCGTTATGACGGTGAAAAAATACGAAAACTGTTTTATAGGCTCAATGGGCTCTATAGACGATTTTGGAGTGTTGGTAGTTTATTTCGCGTTCTGACAGTGAAAACAGCCGAAAATTGTTTGTTAGGCTCATTGGGCTCTATAGACGATTTTGGAGTGTTGGTAGTTCATTTCGCGTTCTGAAGGTGAAACAAACCGAAAACTGTTTGTTAGGCTCAATGGGCTCTATGGACCATTTGGGAGTGTTTGTAGTTCATTTCGCGTTCTGACGGTGAAAACAGCCGAAAAGTGTTTGTTAGGCTCATTGGGCTCTATAGACCATTTGGGGGTGTTGGTTGTACATTTCGCGTTCTGACTGTGAAAACAGCCGAAAATTGTTTGTTAGGCTCATTGGGCTCTATAGACCATTTGGGAGTGTTGGTAGTACATTTCGCGTTATGACTGTGAAAACAACCGAAAACTGTTTTATAGGCTCAATGGGCTCTATAGACGATTTTGGAGTGTTGGTAGTTCATTTCGCGTTATGAAGGTGAAACAAACCGAAAACTGTTTGTTAGGCTCAATGGGCTCTATAGACCATTTAGGAGTGTTGGTAGTTCATTTCGCGTTCTGACGGTAAAAAAACCCGAAAACTGTTTGTTAGGCTCAATAGGCTCTATAGACCATTTGGGAGTGTTTGTAGTTCATTTCGCGTTCTGACGGTGAAAACAGCCGAAAAGTGTTTGTTAAGCTCATTGGGCTCTATAGACCATTTGGGGGTGTTGGTTGTACATTTCGCGTTCTGACTGTGAAAACAGCCAAAAATTGTTTGTTAGGCTCATTGGGCTCTATAGACCATTTGGGAGTGTTGGTAGTACATTTCGCGTTATGACTGTGAAACAAACCGAAAACTGTTTGTTAGGCTCAATGGGCTCTATAGACCATTTGGGAGTGTTGGTAGTTTATTTCGCGTTCTGACAGTGAAAACAGCCGAAAAGTGTTTGTTAGGCTCATTGGGCTCTATAGACCATTTGGGAGTGTTGGTAGTTTATTTCGCGTTCTGACAGTGAAAACAGCCGAAAAGTGTTTGTTAGGCTCATTGGGCTCTATAGACCATTTGGGGGTGTTGGTAGTTCATTTCGCGTTCTGACGGTGAAAAAATACGAAAACTGTTTTATAGGCTCAATGGGCTCTGTAGACGATTTTGGAGTGTTTGTAGTTCATTTCGCGTTCCGACGGTGAAAAACAGCCGAAAAGTGTTTGTTAGGCTCATTGGGCTCTATAGACGATTTTGGAGTGTTGGTAGTTCATTTCGCGTTCTGAAGGTGAAACAAACCGAAAACTGTTTGTTAGGCTCAATGGGCTCTATAGACCATTTGGGAGTGTTTGTAGTTCATTTCGCGTTCTGACGGTAACAAAAACCGAAAACTGTTTGTTAGGCTCATTGGGCTCTATAGACCATTTGGGAGTGTTGGTAGTACATTTCGCGTTATGACTGTGAAACAAACCGAAAACTGTTTGTTAGGCTCAATGGGCTCTATAGACCATTTGGGAGTGTTGGTAGTACATTTCGCGTTCTGACTGTGAAAACAGCCGAAAATTGTTTGTTAGGCTCATTGGGCTCTATAGACCATTTGGGAGTGTTGGTAGTACATTTCGCGTTATGACTGTGAAAACAACCGAAAACTGTTTTATAGGCTCAATGGGCTCTATAGACGATTTTGGAGTGTTGGTAGTTCATTTCGCGTTATGAAGGTGAAACAAACCGAAAACTGTTTGTTAGGCTCAATGGGCTCTATAGACGATTTTGGAGTGTTTGTAGTTCATTTCGCGTTCCGACGGTGAAAAACAGCCGAAAAGTGTTTGTTAGGCTCATTGGGCTCTATAGATGATTTGGGAGTGTTGGTAGTTCATTTCGCGTTCTGAAGGTGAAACAAACCGAAAACTGTTTGTTAGGCTCAATGGGCTCTATAGACCATTTGGGAGTGTTGGTAGTTCATTTCGCGTTCTGACGGTAAAAAAACCCGAAAACTGTTTGTTAGGCTCAATGGGCTCTATAGACCATTTGGGAGTGTTGGTAGTACATTTCGCGTTATGACGGTGAAAACAACCGAAAACTGTTTGTTAGGCTCAATGGGCTCTATAGACGATTTGGGAGTGTTGGTAGTTCATTTCGCGTTCTGACGATGAAAAAAACCGAAAACTGTTTTATAGGCTCAATGGGCTCTATAGACGATTTTGGAGTGTTGGTAGTTCATTTCGCGTTCTGAAGGTGAAACAAACAGAAAACTGTTTGTTAGGCTCATTGGGCTCTATAGACCATTTGGGAGTGTTGGTAGTACATTTCGCGTTCTGACGGTAAAAAACCCCGAAAACTGTTTGTTAGGCTCAATGGACTCTATAGACCATTTGGAAGTGTTTGTAGTTCATTTCGCGTTCTGACGGTGAAAACAGCCGAAAAGTGTTTGTTAGGCTCATTAGGCTCTATAGACCATTTGGGGGTGTTGGTAGTTCATTTCGCGTTCTGAAGGTGAAACAAACCGAAAACTGTTTGTTAGGCTCAATGGGCTCTATAGACCATTTGGGAGTGTTGGTAGTTCATTTCGCGTTCTGACGGTAAAAAAACCCGAAAACTGTTTGTTAGGCTCAATGGGCTCTATAGACCATTTGGGAGTGTTGGTAGTTTATTTCGCGTTCTGACAGTGAAAACAGCCGAAAAGTGTTTGTTAGGCTCATTGGGCTCTATAGACCATTTGGGGGTGTTGGTAGTTCATTTCGCGTTCTGACGGTGAAAAAAAAACGAAAACTGTTTGTTAGGCTCAATGGGCTCTATAGACCATTTGGGAGTGTTTGTAGTTCATTTCGCGTTCTGACGGTGAAAACAGCCGAAAAGTGTTTGTTAGGCTCATTGGGCTCTATAGACCATTTGGGGGTGTTGGTTGTACATTTCGCGTTCTGACTGTGAAAACAGCCGAAAATTGTTTGTTAGGCTCATTGGGCTCTATAGACCATTTGGGAGTGTTGGTAGTACATTTCGCGTTATGACTGTGAAAACAACCGAAAACTGTTTTATAGGCTCAATGGGCTCTATAGACGATTTTGGAGTGTTGGTAGTTCATTTCGCGTTATGAAGGTGAAACAAACCGAAAACTGTTTGTTAGGCTCAATGGGCTCTATAGACCATTTAGGAGTGTTGGTAGTTCATTTCGCGTTCTGACGGTAAAAAAACCCGAAAACTGTTTGTTAGGCTCAATAGGCTCTATAGACCATTTGGGAGTGTTTGTAGTTCATTTCGCGTTCTGACGGTGAAAACAGCCGAAAAGTGTTTGTTAGGCTCATTGGGCTATATAGACCATTTGGGGGTGTTGGTTGTACATTTCGCGTTCTGACTGTGAAAACAGCCGAAAAGTGTTTGTTAGGCTCATTGGGCTCTATAGACCATTTGGGAGTGATGGTAGTACATTTCGCGTTATTCCTGTGAAAACAACCGAAAAGTGTTTGTTAGGCTCAATGGGCTCTATAGACCATTTGGGAGTGTTGGTAGTTTATTTCGCGTTCTGACAGTGAAAACAGCCGAAAAGTGTTTGTTAGGCTCATTGGGCTCTATAGACCATTTGGGAGTGTTGGTAGTTTATTTCGCGTTCTGACAGTGAAAACAGCCGAAAAGTGTTTGTTAGGCTCATTGGGCTCTATAGACCATTTGGGGGTGTTGGTAGTTCATTTCGCGTTCTGACGGTGAAAAAAAAACGAAATCTGTTTTATAGGCTCAATGGGCTCTATAGACGATTTTGGAGTGTTTGTAGTTCATTTCGCGTTCCGACGGTGAAAACAGCCGAAAAGTGTTTGTTAGGCTCATTGGGCTCTACAGACCATTTGGGAGTGTTGGTAGTACATTTCGCGTTATGACGGTGAAAACAACCGAAAACTGTTTGTTAGGCTCAATGGGCTCTATAGACGATTTGGGAGTGTTGGTAGTTCATTTCGCGTTCTGACGATGAAAAAAACCGAAAACTGTTTTATAGGCTCAATGGGCTCTATAGACGATTTTGGAGTGTTGGTAGTTCATTTCGCGTTCTGAAGGTGAAACAAACAGAAAACTGTTTGTTAGGCTCATTGGGCTCTATAGACCATTTGGGAGTGTTGGTAGTACATTTCGCGTTCTGACGGTAAAAAACCCCGAAAACTGTTTGTTAGGCTCAATGGACTCTATAGACCATTTGGAAGTGTTTGTAGTTCATTTCGCGTTCTGACGGTGAAAACAGCCGAAAAGTGTTTGTTAGGCTCATTAGGCTCTATAGACCATTTGGGGGTGTTGGTAGTTCATTTCGCGTTCTGAAGGTGAAACAAACCGAAAACTGTTTGTTAGGCTCAATGGGCTCTATAGACCATTTGGGAGTGTTGGTAGTTCATTTCGCGTTCTGACGGTAAAAAAACCCGAAAACTGTTTGTTAGGCTCAATGGGCTCTATAGACCATTTGGGAGTGTTGGTAGTTTATTTCGCGTTCTGACAGTGAAAACAGCCGAAAAGTGTTTGTTAGGCTCATTGGGCTCTATAGACCATTTGGGGGTGTTGGTAGTTCATTTCGCGTTCTGACGGTGAAAAAAAAACGAAAACTGTTTTATAGGCTCAATGGGTTCTATAGACGATTTTGGAGTGTTTGTAGTTCATTTCGCGTTCCGACGGTGAAAACAGCCGAAAAGTGTTTGTTAGGCTCATTGGGCTCTACAGACCATTTGGGAGTGTTGGTAGTACATTTCGCGTTATGACGGTGAAAACAACCGAAAACTGTTTGTTAGGCTCAATGGGCTCTATAGACGATTTGGGAGTGTTGGTAGTTCATTTCGCGTTCTGACGATGAAAAAAAACGAAAACTGTTTTATAGGCTCAATGGGCTCTATAGACGATTTTGGAGTGTTGGTAGTTCATTTCGCGTTCTGAAGGTGAAACAAACAGAAAACTGTTTGTTAGGCTCATTGGGCTCTATAGACCATTTGGGAGTGTTGGTAGTACATTTCGCGTTCTGACGGTAAAAAACCCCGAAAACTGTTTGTTAGGCTCAATGGACTCTATAGACCATTTGGAATTGTTTGTAGTTCATTTCGCGTTCTGACGGTGAAAACAGCCGAAAAGTGTTTGTTAGGCTCATTAGGCTCTATAGACCATTTGGGGGTGTTGGTAGTTCATTTCGCGTTCTGAAGGTGAAACAAACCGAAAACTGTTTGTTAGGCTCAATGGGCTCTATAGACCATTTGGGAGTGTTGGTAGTTCATTTCGCGTTCTGACGGTAAAAAAACCCGAAAACTGTTTGTTAGGCTCAATGGGCTCTATAGACCATTTGGGAGTGTTGGTAGTTCATTTCGCGTTCTGACGGTAAAAAAACCCGAAAAGTGTTTGTTAGGCTCATTAGGCTCTATAGACCATTTGGGGGTGTTGGTTGTACATTTCGCGTTCTGATGGTGAAAACAGTCGAAAAGTGTTTGTTAGGCTCATAGGGCTCTATAGACCATTTGGGAGTGTCGGTAGTACATTTCGCGTTATGACTGTGAAAACAACCGAAAAGTGTTTTATAGGCTCAATGGGCTCTATAGACGATTTTGGAGTGTTGGTAGTTCATTTCGCGTTCTGAAGGTGAAACAAACCGAAAACTGTTTGTTAGGCTCAATGGGCTCTATAGACCATTTGGGAGTGTTTGTAGTTCATTTCGCGTTCTGACGGTGAAAACAGCCGAAAAGTGTTTGTTAGGCTCATTGGGCTCTATAAACCATTTGGGAGTGTTGGTAGTTCATTTCGCGTTCTGACGGTAAAAAAACCCGAAAACTGTTTGTTAGGCTCAATAGGCTCTATAGACCATTTGGGAGTGTTTGTAGTTCATTTCGCGTTCTGACGGTGAAAACAGCCGAAAAGTGTTTGTTATGCTCATTGGGCTCTATAGACCATTTGGGAGTGTTGGTAGTACATTTCGCGTTCTGACGATGAAAAAAAACGAAAACTGTTTTATAGGCTCAATGGGCTCTATAGACGATTTGGGAGTGTTGGTAGTTCATTTCGCGTTCTGACGATGAAAAAAACCGAAAACTGTTTTATAGGCTCAATGGGCTCTATAGACGATTTTGGAGTGTTTGTAGTTCATTTCGCGTTCTGACTGTGAAAACAACCGAAAAGTGTTTTATAGGCTCAATGGGCTCTATAGACGATTTTGGAGTGTTGGTAGTTCATTTTGCGTTCTGAAGGTGAAACAAACCGAAAACTGTTTGTTAGTCTCAATGGGCTCTATAGACCATTTGGGAGTGTTTGTAGTTCATTTCGCGTTCTGACTGTGAAAACAGCCGAAAATTGTTTGTTAGGCTCATTGGGCTCTATAGACCATTTGGGAGTGTTGGTAGTACATTTCGCGTTCTGACGATGAAAAAAAACGAAAACTGTTTTATAGGCTCAATGGGCTCTATAGACGATTTGGGAGTGTTGGTAGTACATTTCGCGTTATAACGGTGAAAACAACCGAAAACTGTTTGTTAGGCTCAATGGGCTCTATAGACGATTTGGGAGTGTTGGTAGTTCATTTCGCGTTCTGACGATGAAAAAAACCGAAAACTGTTTTATAGGCTCAATGGGCTCTATAGACGATTTTGGAGTGTTGGTAGTTCATTTCGCGTTCTGAAGGTGAAACAAACAGAAAACTGTTTGTTAGGCTCATTGGGCTCTATAGACCATTTGGGAGTGTTGGTAGTACATTTCGCGTTCTGACGGTAAAAAACCCCAAAAACTGTTTGTTAGGCTCAATGGGCTCTATAGACCATTTGGAAGTGTTTGTAGTTCATTTCGCGTTCTGACGGTGAAAACAGCCGAAAAGTGTTTGTTAGGCTCATTAGGCTCTATAGACCATTTGGGGGTGTTGGTAGTTCATTTCGCGTTCTGAAGGTGAAACAAACCGAAAACTGTTTGTTATGCTCAATGGGCTCTATAGACCATTTGGGAGTGTTGGTAGTTCATTTCGCGTTCTCACGGTAAAAAAACCCGAAAACTGTTTGTTAGGCTCAATAGGCTCTATAGACCATTTGGGAGTGTTTGTAGTTCATTTCGCGTTCTGACGGTGAAAACAGCCGAAAAGTGTTTGTTAGGCTCATTGGGCTCTATAGACCATTTGGGAGTGTTGGTAGTACATTTCGCGTTCTGACTATGAAAAAAAACGAAAACTGTTTTATAGGCTCAATGGGCTCTATAGAAGATTTGGGAGTGTTGGTAGTTCATTTCGCGTTCTGAAGGTGAAACAAACCGAAAACTGTTTGTTAGGCTCAATGGGCTCTATAGACCATTTGGGAGTGTTGGTAGTTCATTTCGCGTTCTGACAGTGAAAACAGCCGAAAAGTGTTTGTTAGGCTCATTGGGCTCTATAGACCATTTGGGAGTGTTGGTAGTTTATTTCGCGTTCTGACAGTGAAAACAGCCGAAAAGTGTTTGTTAGGCTCATTGGGCTCTATAGACCATTTGGGGGTGTTGGTAGTTCATTTCGCGTTCTGACGATGAAAAAAAACCGAAAACTGTTTTATAGGCTCAATGGGCTCTATAGACGATTTTGGAGTGTTTGTAGTTCATTTCGCGTTCCGACGGTGAAAACAGTCGAAAAGTGTTTGTTAGGCTCATTGGGCTCTACAGACCATTTGGGAGTGTTGGTAGTACATTTCGCGTTATGACGGTGAAAACAACCGAAAACTGTTTGTTAGGCTCAATGGGCTCTATAGACGATTTGGGAGTGTTGGTAGTTCATTTCGCGTTCTGACGATGAAAAAAAACCGAAAACTGTTTTATAGGCTCAATGGGCTCTATAGACGATTTTGTAGTGTTGGTAGTTCATTTCGCGTTCTGAAGGTGAAACAAACAGAAAACTGTTTGTTAGGCTCATTGGGCTCTATAGACCATTTGGGAGTGTTGGTAGTTCATTTCGCGTTCTGACGATGAAAAAAACCGAAAACTGTTTTATAGGCTCAATGGGCTCTATAGACGATTTTGCAGTGTTGGTAGTTCATTTCGCGTTCTGAAGGTGAAACAAACAGAAAACTGTTTGTTAGGCTCATTGGGCTCTATAGACCATTTGGGAGTGTTGGTAGTACATTTCGCGTTCTGACGGTAAAAAACCCCGAAAACTGTTTGTTAGGCTCAATGGGCTCTATAGACCATTTGGAAGTGTTTGTAGTTCATTTCGCGTTCTGACGGTGAAAACAGCCGAAAAGTGTTTGTTAGGCTCATTAGGCTCTATAGACCATTTGGGGGTGTTGGTAGTTCATTTCGCGTTCTGAAGGTGAAACAAACCGAAAACTGTTTGTTATGCTCAATGGGCTCTATAGACCATTTGGGAGTGTTGGTAGTTCATTTCGCGTTCTGACGGTAAAAAAACCCGAAAACTGTTTGTTAGGCTCAATAGGCTCTATAGACCATTTGGGAGTGTTTGTAGTTCATTTCGCGTTCTGACGGTGAAAACAGCCGAAAAGTGTTTGTTAGGCTCATTGGGCTCTATAGACCATTTGGGAGTGTTGGTAGTACATTTCGCGTTCTGACGATGAAAAAAAACGAAAACTGTTTTATAGGCTCAATGGGCTCTATAGAAGATTTGGGAGTGTTGGTAGTTCATTTCGCGTTCTGAAGGTGAAACAAACCGAAAACTGTTTGTTAGGCTCAATGGGCTCTATAGACCATTTGGGAGTGTTGGTAGTTCATTTCGCGTTCTGACAGTGAAAACAGCCGAAAAGTGTTTGTTAGGCTCATTGGGCTCTATAGACCATTTGGGAGTGTTGGTAGTTTATTTCGCGTTCTGACAGTGAAAACAGCCGAAAAGTGTTTGTTAGGCTCATTGGGCTCTATAGACCATTTGGGGGTGTTGGTAGTTCATTTCGCGTTCTGACGGTGAAAAAAAACCGAAAACTGTTTTATAGGCTCAATGGGCTCTATAGACGATTTTGGAGTGTTTGTAGTTCATTTCGCGTTCCGACGGTGAAAACAGTCGAAAAGTGTTTGTTAGGCTCATTGGGCTCTACAGACCATTTGGGAGTGTTGGTAGTACATTTCGCGTTATGACGGTGAAAACAACCGAAAACTGTTTGTTAGGCTCAATGGGCTCTATAGACGATTTGGGAGTGTTGGTAGTTCATTTCGCGTTCTGACGATGAAAAAAACCGAAAACTGTTTTATAGGCTCAATGGGCTCTATAGACGATTTTGGAGTGTTGGTAGTTCATTTCGCGTTCTGAAGGTGAAACAAACAGAAAACTGTTTGTTAGGCTCATTGGGCTCTATAGACCATTTGGGAGTGTTGGTAGTACATTTCGCGTTCTGACGGTAAAAAACCCCGAAAACTGTTTGTTAGGCTCAATGGACTCTACAGACCATTTGGAAGTGTTTGTAGTTCATTTCGCGTTCTGACGGTGAAAACAGCCGAAAAGTGTTTGTTAGGCTCATTAGGCTCTATAGACCATTTGGGGGTGTTGGTAGTTCATTTCGCGTTCTGAAGGTGAAACAAACCGAAAACTGTTTGTTAGGCTCAATGGGCTCTATAGACCATTTGGGAGTGTTGGTAGTTCATTTCGCGTTCTGACGGTAAAGAAACCCGAAAACTGTTTGTTAGGCTCAATGGGCTCTATAGACCATTTGGAAGTGTTTGTAGTTCATTTCGCGTTCTGACGGTGAAAACAGCCGAAAAGTGTTTGTTAGGCTCATTAGGCTCTATAGACCATTTGGGGGTGTTGGTTGTACATTTCGCGTTTTGATGGTGAAAACAGTCGAAAAGTGTTTGTTAGGCTCATAGGGCTCTATAGACCATTTGGGAGTGTCGGTAGTACATTTCGCGTTATGACTGTGAAAACAACCGAAAAGTGTTTTATAGGCTCAATGGGCTCTATAGACGATTTTGGAGTGTTGGTAGTTCATTTCGCGTTCTGAAGGTGAAACAAACCGAAAACTGTTTGTTAGGCTCAATGGGCTCTATAGACCATTTGGGAGTGTTTGTAGTTCATTTCGCGTTCTGACGGTGAAAACAGCCGAAAAGTGTTTGTTAGGCTCATTGGGCTCTATAAACCATTTGGGAGTGTTGGTAGTTCATTTCGCGTTCTGACGGTAAAAAAACCCGAAAACTGTTTGTTAGGCTCAATAGGCTCAATAGACCATTTGGGAGTGTTTGTAGTTCATTTCGCGTTCTGACGGTGAAAACAGCCGAAAAGTGTTTGTTATGCTCATTGGGCTCTATAGACCATTTGGGAGTGTTGGTAGTACATTTCGCGTTCTGACGATGAACAAAAACGAAAACTGTTTTATAGGCTCAATGGGCTCTATAGACGATTTGGGAGTGTTGGTAGTTCATTTCGCGTTCTGACGATGAAAAAAACCGAAAACTGTTTTATAGGCTCAATGGGCTCTATAGACGATTTTGGAGTGTTTGTAGTTCATTTCGCGTTCCGACGGTGAAAACAGCCGAAAAGTGTTTGTTAGGCTCATTGGGCTCTTTTGACGATTTTGGAGTGTTGGTAGGTCATTTCGCGTTCTAAAGGTGAAACAAACAGAAAACTGTTTGTTAGGCTCATTGGGCTCTATAGACCATTTGGGAGTGTTGGTAGTACATTTCGCGTTCTGACGGTAAAAAACCCCGAAAACTGTTTGTTAGGCTCAATGGGCTCTATAGACCATTTGGAAGTGTTTGTAGTTCATTTCGCGTTCTGACGGTGAAAACAGCCGAAAAGTGTTTGTTAGGCTCATTAGGCTCTATAGACCATTTGGGGGTGTTGGTAGTTCATTTCGCGTTCTGACGGTGAAAACAGCCGAAAAGTGTTTGTTAGGCTCATTCGGCTCTATAGACCATTTGGGGGTGTTGGTTGTACATTTCGCGTTCTGATGGTGAAAACAGTCGAAAAGTGTTTGTTAGGCTCATAGGGCTCTATAGACCATTTGGGAGTGTCGGTAGTACATTTCGCGTTATGACTGTGAAAACAACCGAAAAGTGTTTTATAGGCTCAATGGGCTCTATAGACGATTTTGGAGTGTTGGTAGTTCATTTCGCGTTCTGAAGGTGAAACAAACCGAAAACTGTTTGTTAGGCTCAATGGGCTCTATAGACCATTTGGGAGTGTTTGTAGTTCATTTCGCGTTCTGACGGTGAAAACAGCCGAAAAGTGTTTGTTAGGCTCATTGGGCTCTATAAACCATTTGGGAGTGTTGGTAGTTCATTTCGCGTTCTGACGGTAAAAAAACCCGAAAACTGTTTGTTAGGCTCAATAGGCTCTATAGACCATTTGGGAGTGTTTGTAGTTCATTTCGCGTTCTGACGGTGAAAACAGCCGAAAAGTGTTTGTTAGGCTCATTGGGCTCTATAGACCATTTGGGAGTGTTGGTAGTACATTTCGCGTTCTGACGGTAAAAAACCCCGAAAACTGTTTGTTAGGCTCAATGGGCTCTATAGACCATTTGGAAGTGTTTGTAGTTCATTTCGCGTTCTGACGGTGAAAACAGCCGAAAAGTGTTTGTTAGGCTCATTAGGCTCTATAGACCATTTGGGGGTGTTGGTAGTTCATTTCGCGTTCTGACGGTGAAAACAGCCGAAAAGTGTTTGTTAGGCTCATTCGGCTCTATAGACCATTTGGGGGTGTTGGTTGTACATTTCGCGTTCTGATGGTGAAAACAGTCGAAAAGTGTTTGTTAGGCTCATAAGGCTCTATAGACCATTTGGGAGTGTCGGTAGTACATTTCGCGTTATGACTGTGAAAACAACCGAAAAGTGTTTTATAGGCTCAATGGGCTCTATAGACGATTTTGGAGTGTTGGTAGTTCATTTCGCGTTCTGAAGGTGAAACAAACCGAAAACTGTTTGTTAGGCTCAATGGGCTCTATAGACCATTTGGGAGTGTTTGTAGTTCATTTCGCGTTCTGACGGTGAAAACAGCCGAAAAGTGTTTGTTAGGCTCATTGGGCTCTATAAACCATTTGGGAGTGTTGGTAGTTCATTTCGCGTTCTGACGGTAAAAAAACCCGAAAACTGTTTGTTAGGCTCAATAGGCTCTATAGACCATTTGGGAGTGTTTGTAGTTCATTTCGCGTTCTGACGGTGAAAACAGCCGAAAAGTGTTTGTTATGCTCATTGGGCTCTATAGACCATTTGGGAGTGTTGGTAGTACATTTCGCGTTCTGACGATGAACAAAAACGAAAACTGTTTTATAGGCTCAATGGGCTCTATAGACGATTTGGGAGTGTTGGTAGTTCATTTCGCGTTCTGACGATGAAAAAAACCGAAAACTGTTTTATAGGCTCAATGGGCTCTATAGACGATTTTGGAGTGTTTGTAGTTCATTTCGCGTTCCGACGGTGAAAACAGCCGAAAAGTGTTTGTTAGGCTCATTGGGCTCTATAGACGATTTTGGAGTGTTGGTAGTTCATTTCGCGTTCTGAAGGTGAAACAAACAGAAAACTGTTTGTTAGGCTCATTGGGCTCTATAGACCATTTGGGAGTGTTGGTAGTACATTTCGCGTTCTGACGGTAAAAAACCCCGAAAACTGTTTGTTAGGCTCAATGGGCTCTATAGACAATTTGGAAGTGTTTGTAGTTCATTTCGCGTTCTGACGGTGAAAACAGCCGAAAAGTGTTTGTTAGGCTCATTAGGCTCTATAGACCATTTGGGGGTGTTGGTAGTTCATTTCGCGTTCTGAAGGTGAAACAAACAGAAAACTGTTTGTTATGCTCAATGGGCTCTATAGACCAGTTGGGAGTGTTGGTAGTTCATTTCGCGTTCTGACGGTAAAAAAACCCGAAAACTGTTTGTTAGGCTCAATAGGCTCTATAGACCATTTGGGAGTATTTGTAGTTCATTTCGCGTTCTGACGGTGAAAAAATACCAAAACTGTTTTACAAGCTCAATGGGCTCTATAGACGATTTTGGAGTGTTTGTAGTTCATTTCGCGTTCCGACGGTGAAAACAGCCGAAAAGTGTTTGTTAGGCTCATTGGGCTCTTTTGACGATTTTGGAGTGTTGGTAGGTCATTTCGCGTTCTAAAGGTGAAACAAACAGAAAACTGTTTGTTAGGCTCATTGGGCTCTATAGACCATTTGGGAGTGTTGGTAGTACATTTCGCGTTCTGACGGTAAAAAACCCCGAAAACTGTTTGTTAGGCTCAATGGGCTCTATAGACCATTTGGAAGTGTTTGTAGTTCATTTCGCGTTCTGACGGTGAAAACAGCCGAAAAGTGTTTGTTAGGCTCATTAGGCTCTATAGACCATTTGGGGGTGTTGGTAGTTCATTTCGCGTTCTGACGGTGAAAACAGCCGAAAAGTGTTTGTTAGGCTCATTCGGCTCTATAGACCATTTGGGGGTGTTGGTTGTACATTTCGCGTTCTGATGGTGAAAACAGTCGAAAAGTGTTTGTTAGGCTCATAGGGCTCTATAGACCATTTGGGAGTGTCGGTAGTACATTTCGCGTTATGACTGTGAAAACAACCGAAAAGTGTTTTATAGGCTCAATGGGCTCTATAGACGATTTTGGAGTGTTGGTAGTTCATTTCGCGTTCTGAAGGTGAAACAAACCGAAAACTGTTTGTTAGGCTCAATGGGCTCTATAGACCATTTGGGAGTGTTTGTAGTTCATTTCGCGTTCTGACGGTGAAAACAGCCGAAAAGTGTTTGTTAGGCTCATTGGGCTCTATAAACCATTTGGGAGTGTTGGTAGTTCATTTCGCGTTCTGACGGTAAAAAAAACCGAAAACTGTTTGTTAGGCTCAATAGGCTCTATAGACCATTTGGGAGTGTTTGTAGTTCATTTCGCGTTCTGACGGTGAAAACAGCCGAAAAGTGTTTGTTAGGCTCATTGGGCTCTATAGACCATTTGGGAGTGTTGGTAGTACATTTCGCGTTCTGACGGTAAAAAACCCCGAAAACTGTTTGTTAGGCTCAATGGGCTCTATAGACCATTTGGAAGTGTTTGTAGTTCATTTCGCGTTCTGACGGTGAAAACAGCCGAAAAGTGTTTGTTAGGCTCATTAGGCTCTATAGACCATTTGGGGGTGTTGGTAGTTCATTTCGCGTTCTGACGGTGAAAACAGCCGAAAAGTGTTTGTTAGGCTCATTCGGCTCTATAGACCATTTGGGGGTGTTGGTTGTACATTTCGCGTTCTGATGGTGAAAACAGTCGAAAAGTGTTTGTTAGGCTCATAAGGCTCTATAGACCATTTGGGAGTGTCGGTAGTACATTTCGCGTTATGACTGTGAAAACAACCGAAAAGTGTTTTATAGGCTCAATGGGCTCTATAGACGATTTTGGAGTGTTGGTAGTTCATTTCGCGTTCTGAAGGTGAAACAAACCGAAAACTGTTTGTTAGGCTCAATGGGCTCTATAGACCATTTGGGAGTGTTTGTAGTTCATTTCGCGTTCTGACGGTGAAAACAGCCGAAAAGTCTTTGTTAGGCTCATTGGGCTCTATAAACCATTTGGGAGTGTTGGTAGTTCATTTCGCGTTCTGACGGTAAAAAAAACCGAAAACTGTTTGTTAGGCTCAATAGGCTCTATAGACCATTTGGGAGTGTTTGTAGTTCATTTCGCGTTCTGACGGTGAAAACAGCCGAAAAGTGTTTGTTATGCTCATTGGGCTCTATAGACCATTTGGGAGTGTTGGTAGTACATTTCGCGTTCTGACGATGAACAAAAACGAAAACTGTTTTATAGGCTCAATGGGCTCTATAGACGATTTGGGAGTGTTGGTAGTTCATTTCGCGTTCTGACGATGAAAAAAACCGAAAACTGTTTTATAGGCTCAATGGGCTCTATAGACGATTTTGGAGTGTTTGTAGTTCATTTCGCGTTCCGACGGTGAAAACAGCCGAAAAGTGTTTGTTAGGCTCATTGGGCTCTATAGACGATTTTGGAGTGTTGGTAGTTCATTTCGCGTTCTGAAGGTGAAACAAACAGAAAACTGTTTGTTAGGCTCATTGGGCTCTATAGACCATTTGGGAGTGTTGGTAGTACATTTCGCGTTCTGACGGTAAAAAACCCCGAAAACTGTTTGTTAGGCTCAATGGGCTCTATAGACAATTTGGAAGTGTTTGTAGTTCATTTCGCGTTCTGACGGTGAAAACAGCCGAAAAGTGTTTGTTAGGCTCATTAGGCTCTATAGACCATTTGGGGGTGTTGGTAGTTCATTTCGCGTTCTGAAGGTGAAACAATCAGAAAACTGTTTGTTATGCTCAATGGGCTCTATAGACCAGTTGGGAGTGTTGGTAGTTCATTTCGCGTTCTGACGGTAAAAAAACCCGAAAACTGTTTGTTAGGCTCAATAGGCTCTATAGACCATTTGGGAGTATTTGTAGTTCATTTCGCGTTCTGACGGTGAAAAAATACCAAAACTGTTTTACAAGCTCAATGGGCTCTATAGACGATTTTGGAGTGTTTGTAGTTCATTTCGCGTTCCGACGGTGAAAACAGCCGAAAAGTGTTTGTTATGCTCATTGGGCTCTACAGACCATTTGGGAGTGTTGGTAGTACATTTCGCGTTATGACGGTGAAAACAACCAAAAACTGTTTGTTAGGCTCAATGGGCTCTATAGACGATTTGGGAGTGTTTGTAGTTCATTTCGCGTTCTGACGATGAAAAAAACCGAAAACTGTTTTATAGGCTCAATGGGCTCTATAGACGATTTTGGAGTGTTGGTAGTTCATTTCGCGTTCTGAAGGTGAAACAAACAGAAAACTGTTTGTTAGGCTCATTGGGCTCTATAGACCATTTGGGAGTGTTGGTAGTACATTTCGCGTTCTGACGGTAAAAAAACCCGAAAACTGTTTGTTAGGCTCAATGGGCTCTATAGACCATTTGGAAGTGTTTGTAGTTCATTTCGCGTTCTGACGGTGAAAACAGCCGAAAACTGTTTGTTAGGCTCATTAGGCTCTATAGACCATTTGGGGGTGTTGGTAGTTCATTTCGCGTTCTGAAGGTGAAACAAACCGAAAACTGTTTGTTAGGCTCAATGGGCTCTATAGACCATTTGGGAGTGTTGGTAGTTCATTTCGCGTTCTGACGGTAAAAAAACCCGAAAACTGTTTGTTAGGCTCAATGGGCTCTATAGACCATTTGGAAGTGTTTGTAGTTCATTTCGCGTTCTGACGGTGAAAACAGCCGAAAAGTGTTTGTTAGGCTCATTAGGCTCTATAGACCATTTGGGGGTGTTGGTTGTACATTTCGCGTTCTGATGGTGAAAACAGTCGAAAAGTGTTTGTTAGGCTCATAGGGCTCTATAGACCATTTGGGAGTGTCGGTAGTACATTTCGCGTTATGACTGTGAAAACAACCGAAAAGTGTTTTATAGGCTCAATGGGCTCTATAGACGATTTTGGAGTGTTGGTAGTTCATTTCGCGTTCTGAAGGTGAAACAAACCGAAAACTGTTTGTTAGGCTCAATGGGCTCTATAGACCATTTGGGAGTGTTTGTAGTTCATTTCGCGTTCTGACGGTGAAAACAGCCGAAAAGTGTTTGTTAGGCTCATTGGGCTCTTTAGACCATTTGGGAGTGTTGGTAGTTCATTTCGCGTTCTGACGGTAAAAAAACCCGAAAACTGTTTGTTAGGCTCAATAGGCTCTATAGACCATTTGGGAGTGTTTGTAGTTCATTTCGCGTTCTGACGGTGAAAACAGCCGAAAAGTGTTTGTTAGGCTCATTGGGCTCTATAGACCATTTGGGAGTGTTGGTAGTACATTTCGCGTTCTGACGATGAAAAAAACCGAAAACTGTTTTATAGGCTCAATGGGCTCTATAGAAGATTTGGGAGTGTTGGTAGTTCATTTCGCGTTCTGAAGGTGAAACAAACCGAAAACTGTTTGTTAGGCTCAATGGGCTCTATAGACCATTTGGGAGTGTTGGTAGTTCATTTCGCGTTCTGACGGTGAAAACAGCCGAAAAGTGTTTGTTAGGCTCATTGGGCTCTATAGACCATTAGGGGGTGTTGGTTGTACATTTCGCGTTCTGACTGTGAAAACAGCCGAAAATTGTTTGTTAGGCTCATTGGGCTCTATAGACGATTTTGGAGTGTTGGTAGTTCATTTCGCGTTCTGAAGGTGAAACAAACCGAAAACTGTTTGTTAGGCTCAATGGGCTCTATAGACCATTTGGGAGTGTTTGTAGTTCATTTCGCGTTCTGAAGGTCAAACAAACCGAAAACTGTTGTTAGGCTCAATGGGCTCTATAGACGATTTGGGAGTGTTGGTAGGTCATTTCGCGTTCTGACGATGAAAAAAACCGAAAACTGTTTTATAGGCTCAATGGGCTCTATAGACGATTTTGGAGTGTTGGTAGTTCATTTCGCGTTCTGAAGGTGAAACAAACCGAAAACTATTTGTTAGGCTCATTGGGCTCTATAGACCATTTGGGAGTGTTGGTAGTTCATTTCGCGTTCTGACGGTAAAAAAACCCGAAAACTGTTTGTTAGGCTCAATGGGCTCTATAGACCATTTGGAATTGTTTGTAGTTCATTTCGCGTTCTGACGGTGAAAACAGCCGAAAAGTGTTTGTTAGGCTCATTAGGCTCTATAGACCATTTGGGGGTGTTGGTTGTACATTTCGCGTTTTGATGGTGAAAACAGCCGAAAAGTGTGTGTTAGGCTCATAGGGCTCTATAGACCATTTGGGAGTGTCGGTAGTACATTTCGCGTTATGACTGTGAAAACAACCGAAAAAGTGTTTTATAGGCTCAATGGGCTCTATAGACGATTTTGGAGTGTTGGTAGTTCATTTCGCGTTCTGAAGGTGAAACAAACCGAAAACTGTTTGTTAGGCTCAATGGGCTCTATAGACCATTTGGGAGTGTTGGTAGTTCATTTCGCGTTCTGACGGTAAAAAAACCCGAAAACTGTTTGTTAGGCTCAATGGGCTCTATAGACCATTTGGGAGTGTTTGTAGTTCATTTCGCGTTCTGACGGTGAAAACAGCCGAAAAGTGTTTGTTAGACTCATTGGGCTCTATAGACCATTAGGGGGTGTTGGTTGTACATTTCGCGTTCTGATGGTGAAAACAGCCGAAAAGTGTTTGTTAGGCTCATAGGGCTCTATAGACCATTTGGGAGTGTCGGTAGTACATTTCGCGTTATGACTGTGAAAACAACCGAAAAGTGTTTTATAGGCTCAATGGGCTCTATAGACGATTTTGGAGTGTTGGTAGTTCATTTCGCGTTCTGAAGGTGAAACAAACAGAAAACTGTTTGTTAGGCTCAATGGGCTCTATAGACCATTTGGGAGTGTTGGTAGTTCATTTCGCGTTCTGACGGTAAAAAAAACCGAAAACTGTTTGTTAGGCTCAATGGGCTCTATAGACCATTTGGGAGTGTTTGTAGTTCATTTCGCGTTCTGACGGTGAAAACAGCCGAAAAGTGTTTGTTAGGCTCATTGGGCTCTATAGACCATTAGGGGGTGTTGGTTGTACATTTCGCGTTCTGACTGTGAAAACAGCCGAAAACTGTTTTATAGGCTCAATGGGCTCTATAGACGACTTTGGAGTGTTGGTAGTTCATTTCGCGTTCTGAAGGTGAAACAAACCGAAAACTGTTTGTTAGGCTCAATGGGCTATATAGACCATTTGGGAGTGTTGGTAGTTCATTTCGCGTTCTGACGGTGAAATCAGCCGAAAAGTGTTTGTTAGGCTCATTGAGCTCTATAGACCATTTGGGGGTGTTGGTTGTACATTTCGCGTGTTTGTTAGGCTCATTGGGCTCTATAGACTATTTGGGAGTGTTGGTAGTTCATTTCGCGTTCTGACGATGAAAAAAACCGAAAACTGTTTTATAGGCTCAATGGGCTCTATAGACGATTTTGGAGTGTTGGTAGTTCATTTCGCGTTCTGAAGGTCAAACAAACCGAAAACTGTTTGTTAGGCTCAATGGGCTCTATAGACGTTTTGGGAGTGTTGGTAGGTCATTTCGCGTTCTGACGATGAAAAAAACCGAAAACTGTTTTATAGGCTCAATGGGCTCTATAGACGATTTTGGAGTGTTGGTAGTTCATTTCGCGTTCTGAAGGTGAAACAAACCGAAAACTGTTTGTTAGGCTCATTGGGCTCTATAGACCATTTGGGAGTGTTGGTAGTTCATTTCGCGTTCTGACGGTAAAAAAACCCGAAAACTGTTTGTTAGGCTCAATGGGCTCTATAGACCATTTGGAAGTGTTTGTAGTTCATTTCGCGTTCTGACGGTGAAAACAGCCGAAAAGTGTTTGTTAGGCTCATTAGGCTCTATAGACCATTTGGGGGTGTTGGTTGTACATTTCGCGTTCTGATGGTGAAAACAGCCGAAAAGTGTTTGTTAGGCTCATAGGGCTCTATAGACCATTTGGGAGTGTCGGTAGTACATTTCGCGTTATGACTGTGAAAACAACCGAAAAGTGTTTTATAGGCTCAATGGGCTCTATAGACGATTTTGGAGTGTTGGTAGTTCATTTCGCGTTCTGAAGGTGAAACAAACCGAAAACTGTTTGTTAGGCTCAATGGGCTCTATAGACCATTTGGGAGTGTTGGTAGTTCATTTTGCGTTCTGACGGTAAAAAAAACCGAAAACTGTTTGTTAGGCTCAATGGGCTCTATAGACCATTTGGGAGTGTTTGTAGTTCATTTCGCGTTCTGACGGTGAAAACAGCCGAAAAGTGTTTGTTAGGCTCATTGGGCTCTATAGACCATTAGGGGGTGTTGGTTGTACATTTCGCGTTCTGACTGTGAAAACAGCTGAAAACTGTTTTATAGGCTCAATGGGCTCTATAGACGACTTTGGAGTGTTGGTAGTTCATTTCGCGTTCTGAAGGTGAAACAAACCGAAAACTGTTTGTTAGGCTCAATGGGCTATATAGACCATTTGGGAGTGTTGGTAGTTCATTTCGCGTTCTGAAGGTGAAATCAGCCGAAAAGTGTTTGTTAGGCTCATTGAGCTCTATAGACCATTTGTGGGTGTTGGTTGTACATTTCGCGTTCTGACTGTGAAAACAGCCGAAAAGTGTTTGTTAGGCTCAATGGGCTCTATAGACCATTTGGGAGTGTTGGTAGTTTATTTCGCGTTCTGACAGTGAAAACAGCCGAAAAGTGTTTGTTAGGCTCATTGGGCTCTATAGACCATTTGGGGGTGTTGGTAGTTCATTTCGCGTTCTGACGGTGAAAAAAACCGAAAACTGTTTTATAGGCTCAATGGGCTCTATAGACGATTTTGGAGTGTTTGTAGTTCATTTCGCGTTCCGACGGTGAAAACAGCCGAAAAGTGTTTGTTAGGCTCATTGGGCTCTATAGACCATTTAGGAGTGTTGGTAGTACATTTCGCGTTATGACGGTGAAAACAACCGAAAACTGTTTGTTAGGCTCAATGGGCTCTATAGACGATTTTGGAGTGTTGGTAGTTCATTTCGCATTCTGAAGGTGAAACAAACCGAAAACTGTTTGTTAGGCTCATTGGGCTCTATAGACCATTTGGGAGTGTTGGTAGTACATTTCGCGTTATGACGGTAAAAACAACCGAAAACTGTTTGTTAGGCTCAATGGGCTCTATAGACGATTTGGGAGTGTTGGTAGTTCATTTCGCGTTATGACGATGAAAAAAAACGAAAACTGTTTGTTAGGCTCAATGGGCTCTATAGACGATTTTGGAGTGTTGGTAGTTCATTTCGCGTTCTGACGGTGAAAACAGCCGAAAAGTGTTTGTTAGGCTCATTGGGCTCTATAGACCATTAGGGGGTGTTGGTTGTACATTTCGCGTTCTGACTGTGAAAACAGCCTAAAATTGTTTGTTAGGCTCATTGGGCTCTATATACCATTTGGGAGTGTTGGTAGTACTTTTCGCGTTATGACTGTGAAAACAACCGAAAACTGTTTTATAGGCTCAATGGGCTCTATAGACGACTTTGGAGTGTTGGTAGTTCATTTCGCGTTCTGAAGGTGAAACAAACCGAAAACTGTTTGTTAGGCTCAATGGGCTCTATAGACCATTTGGGAGTGTTGGTAGTTCATTTCGCGTTCTGACGGTAAAAAAAACCGAAAACTGTTTGTTAGGCTCAATAGGCTCTATAGACCATTTAGGAGTGTTTGTAGTTCATTTCGCGTTCTGACGGTGAAAACAGCCGAAAAGTGTTTGTTAGGCTCATTGGGCTCTATAGACCATTTGGGGGTGTTGGTTGTACATTTCGCGTTCTGACTGTGAAAACAGCCGAAAAGTGTTTGTTAGGCTCATTGGGCTCTATAGACCATTTGGGGGTGTTGGTTGTACATTTCGCGTTCTGACGGTGAAAACAGCCGAAAAGTGTTTGTTAGGCTCATTGGGCTCTATAGACCATTTGGGAGTGTTGGTAGTACATTTCGCGTTATGACGGTGAAAACAACCGAAAACTGTTTGTTAAGCTCAATGGGCTCTATAGACGATTTGGGAGTGTTGGTAGTTCATTTCGCGTTCTGACGATGAAAAAAACCGAAAACTGTTTTATAGGCTCAATGGGCTCTATAGACGATTTTGGAGTGTTGGTAGTTCATTTCGCGTTCTGACGATGAAAAAAACCGAAAACTGTTTTATAGGCTCAATGGGCTCTATAGACGATTTTTGAGTGTTGGTAGTTCATTTCGCGTTCTGACGGTAAAAAAACCCGAAAACTGTTTGTTAGGCTCAATGGGCTCTATAGACCATTTGGAAGTGTTTGTAGTTCATTTCGCGTTCTGACGGTGAAAACAGCCGAAAAGTGTTTGTTAGGCTCATTAGGCTCTATAGACCATTTGGGGGTGTTGGTTGTACATTTCGCGTTCTGATGGTGAAAACAGCCGAAAAGTGTTTGTTAGGCTCATAGGGCTCTATAGACCATTTGGGAGTGTCGGTAGTACATTTCGCGTTATGACTGTGAAAACAACCGAAAAGTGTTTTATAGGCTCAATGGGCTCTATAGACGATTTTGGAGTGTTGGTAGTTCATTTCGCGTTCTGAAGGTGAAACAAACCGAAAACTGTTTGTTAGGCTCAATGGGCTCTATAGACCATTTGGGAGTGTTGGTAGTTCATTTCGCGTTCTGACGGTAAAAAAAACCGAAAACTGTTTGTTAGGCTCAATGGGCTCTATAGACCATTTGGGAGTGTTTGTAGTTCATTTCGCGTTCTGACGGTGAAAACAGCCGAAAAGTGTTTGTTAGGCTCATTGGGCTCTATAGACCATTAGGGGGTGTTGGTTGTACATTTCGCGTTCTGACTGTGAAAACAGCCGAAAACTGTTTTATAGGCTCAATGGGCTCTATAGACGACTTTGGAGTGTTGGTAGTTCATTTCGTGTTCTGAAGGTGAAACAAACCGAAAACTGTTTGTTAGGCTCAATGGGCTATATAGACCATTTGGGAGTGTTGGTAGTTCATTTCGCGTTCTGACGGTGAAATCAGCCGAAAAGTGTTTGTTAGGCTCATTGGGCTCTATAGACCATTTGGGGGTGTTGGTTGTACATTTCGCGTTCTGACTGTGAAAACAGCCGAAAAGTGTTTGTTAGGCTCATTGGGCTCTATAGACCATTTGGGAGTGTTGGTAGAACATTTCGCGTTATAACTGTGAAAACAACCGAAAAGTGTTTGTTAGGCTCAATGGGCTCTATAGACCATTTGGGAGTGTTGGTAGTTTATTTCGCGTTCTGACTGTGAAAACAGCCGAAAAGTGTTTGTTAGGCTCATTGGGCTCTATAGACCATTTGGGGGTGTTGGTAGTACATTTCGCGTTCTGACGGTGAAAACAACCGAAAACTGTTTGTTAGGCTCAATGGGCTCTATAGACGATTTGGGAGTGTTGGTAGTTCATTTCGCGTTCTGACGATGAAAAAAACCGAAAACTGTTTTATAGGCTCAATGGGCTCTATAGACGATTTTGGAGTGTTGGTAGTTCATTTCGCGTTCTGATGGTGAAACAAACCGAAAACTGTTTGTTAGGCTCATTGGGCTCTATAGACCATTTGGGAGTGTTGGTAGTACATTTCGCGTTATGACGGTGAAAAAAACCGAAAACTGTTTTATAGGCTCAATGGGCTCTATAGACGATTTTGGAGTGTTTGTAGTTCATTTCGCGTTCCGACGGTGAAAACAGCCGAAAAGTGTTTGTTAGGCTCATTGGGCTCTATAGACCATTTAGGAGTGTTGGTAGTACATTTCGCGTTATGACGGTGAAAACAACCGAAAACTGTTTGTTAGGCTCAATGGGCTCTATAGACGATTTGGGAGTGTTGGTAGTTCATTTCGCGTTCTGACGATGAAAAAAACCGAAAACTGTTTTATAGGCTCAATGGGCTCTATAGACGATTTTGGAGTGTTGGTAGTTCATTTCGCGTTCTGAAGGTGAAACAAACCGAAAACTGTTTGTTAGGCTCATTGGGCTCTATAGACCATTTGGGAGTGTTGGTAGTACATTTCGCGTTATGACGGTGAAAAAAACCGAAAACTGTTTTATAGGCTCAATGGGCTCTATAGACGATTTTGGAGTGTTTGTAGTTCATTTCGCGTTCCGACGGTGAAAACAGCCGAAAAGTGTTTGTTAGGCTCATTGGGCTCTATAGACCATTTAGGAGTGTTGGTAGTACATTTCGCGTTATGACGGTGAAAACAACCGAAAACTGTTTGTTAGGCTCAATGGGCTCTATAGACGATTTGGGAGTGTTGGTAGTTCATTTCGCGTTCTGACAATGAAAAAAACCGAAAACTGTTTTATAGGCTCAATGGGCTCTATAGACGATTTTGGAGTGTTGGTAGTTCATTTCGCGTTCTGAAGGTGAAACAAACCGAAAACTGTTTGTTAGGCTCATTGGGCTCTATAGACCATTTGGGAGTGTTGGTAGTTTATTTCGCGTTCTGACAGTGAAAACAGCCGAAAAGTGTTTGTTAGGCTCATTGGGCTCTATAGACCATTTGGGGGTGTTGGTAGTTCATTTCGCGTTCTGACGGTGAAAAAAAACGAAAACTGTTTTATAGGCTCAATGGGCTCTATAGACGATTTTGGAGTGTTTGTAGTTCATTTCGCGTTCCGACGGTGAAAACAGCCGAAAAGTGTTTGTTAGGCTCATTGGGCTCTATAGACCATTTAGGAGTGTTGGTAGTACATTTCGCGTTATGACGGTGAAAACAACCGAAAACTGTTTGTTAGGCTCAATGGGCTCTATAGACGATTTGGGAGTGTTGGTAGTTCCTTTCGCGTTCTGACGATGAAAAAAACCGAAAACTGTTTTATAGGCTCAATGGGCTCTATAGACGATTTTGGAGTGTTGGTAGTTCATTTCGCGTTCTGAAGGTGAAACAAACCGAAAACTGTTTGTTAGGCTCATTGGGCTCTATAGACCATTTAGGAGTGTTGGTAGTACATTTCGCGTTATGACGGTGAAAACAACCGAAAACTGTTTGTTAGGCTCAATGGGCTCTATAGACGATTTGGGAGTGTTGGTAGTTCATTTCGCGTTCTGACGATGAAAAAAACCGAAAACTGTTTTATAGGCTCAATGGGCTCTATAGACGATTTTGGAGTGTTGGTAGTTCATTTCGCGTTCTGAAGGTGAAACAAACCGAAAACTGTTTGTTAGGCTCATTGGGCTCTATAGACCATTTGGGAGTGTTGGTAGTACATTTCGCGTTATGACGGTGAAAAAAACCGAAAACTGTTTTATAGGCTCAATGGGCTCTATAGACGATTTTGGAGTGTTTGTAGTTCATTTCGCGTTCCGACGGTGAAAACAGCCGAAAAGTGTTTGTTAGGCTCATTGGGCTCTATACACGATTTGGGAGTGTTTGTAGTTCATTTCGCGTTCTGACGGTGAAAACAGCCGAAAAGTGTTTGTTAGGCTCATTGGGCTCTATAGACCATTAGGGGGTGTTGGTTGTACATTTCGCGTTCTGACTGTGAAAACAGCCGAAAACTGTTTTATAGGCTCAATGGGCTCTATAGACGACTTTGGAGTGTTGGTAGTTCATTTCGTGTTCTGAAGGTGAAACAAACCGAAAACTGTTTGTTAGGCTCAATGGGCTATATAGACCATTTGGGAGTGTTGGTAGTTCATTTCGCGTTCTGACGGTGAAATCAGCCGAAAAGTGTTTGTTAGGCTCATTGGGCTCTATAGACCATTTGGGGGTGTTGGTTGTACATTTCGCGTTCTGACTGTGAAAACAGCCGAAAAGTGTTTGTTAGGCTCATTGGGCTCTATAGACCATTTGGGAGTGTTGGTAGAACATTTCGCGTTATAACTGTGAAAACAACCGAAAAGTGTTTGTTAGGCTCAATGGGCTCTATAGACCATTTGGGAGTGTTGGTAGTTTATTTCGCGTTCTGATTGTAAAAACAGCCGAAAAGTGTTTGTTAGGCTCATTGGGCTCTATAGACCATTTGGGGGTGTTGGTAGTACATTTCGCGTTCTGACGGTGAAAACAACCGAAAACTGTTTGTTAGGCTCAATGGGCTCTATAGACGATTTGGGAGTGTTGGTAGTTCATTTCGCGTTCTGACGATGAAAAAAACCGAAAACTGTTTTATAGGCTCAATGGGCTCTATAGACGATTTTGGAGTGTTGGTAGTTCATTTCGCGTTCTGAAGGTGAAACAAACCGAAAACTGTTTGTTAGGCTCATTGGGCTCTATAGACCATTTGGGAGTGTTGGTAGTACATTTCGCGTTATGACGGTGAAAAAAACCGAAAACTGTTTTATAGGCTCAATGGGCTCTATAGACGATTTTGGAGTGTTTGTAGTTCATTTCGCGTTCCGACGGTGAAAACAGCCGAAAAGTGTTTGTTAGGCTCATTGGGCTCTATAGACCATTTAGGAGTGTTGGTAGTACATTTCGCGTTATGACGGTGAAAACAACCGAAAACTGTTTGTTAGGCTCAATGGGCTCTATAGACGATTTGGGAGTGTTGGTAGTTCATTTCGCGTTCTGACGATGAAAAAAACCGAAAACTGTTTTATAGGCTCAATGGGCTCTATAGACGATTTTGGAGTGTTGGTAGTTCATTTCGCGTTCTGAAGGTGAAACAAACCGAAAACTGTTTGTTAGGCTCATTGGGCTCTATAGACCATTTGGGAGTGTTGGTAGTACATTTCGCGTTATGACGGTGAAAAAAACCGAAAACTGTTTTATAGGCTCAATGGGCTCTATAGACGATTTTGGAGTGTTTGTAGTTCATTTCGCGTTCCGACGGTGAAAACAGCCGAAAAGTGTTTGTTAGGCTCATTGGGCTCTATAGACCATTTAGGAGTGTTGGTAGTACATTTCGCGTTATGACGGTGAAAACAACCGAAAACTGTTTGTTAGGCTCAATGGGCTCTATAGACGATTTGGGAGTGTTGGTAGTTCATTTCGCGTTCTGACAATGAAAAAAACCGAAAACTGTTTTATAGGCTCAATGGGCTCTATAGACGATTTTGGAGTGTTGGTAGTTCATTTCGCGTTCTGAAGGTGAAACAAACCGAAAACTGTTTGTTAGGCTCATTGGGCTCTATAGACCATTTGGGAGTGTTGGTAGTTTATTTCGCGTTCTGACAGTGAAAACAGCCGAAAAGTGTTTGTTAGGCTCATTGGGCTCTATAGACCATTTGGGGGTGTTGGTAGTTCATTTCGCGTTCTGACGGTGAAAAAAAACGAAAACTGTTTTATAGGCTCAATGGGCTCTATAGACGATTTTGGAGTGTTTGTAGTTCATTTCGCGTTCCGACGGTGAAAACAGCCGAAAAGTGTTTGTTAGGCTCATTGGGCTCTATAGACCATTTAGGAGTGTTGGTAGTACATTTCGCGTTATGACGGTGAAAACAACCGAAAACTGTTTGTTAGGCTCAATGGGCTCTATAGACGATTTGGGAGTGTTGGTAGTTCCTTTCGCGTTCTGACGATGAAAAAAACCGAAAACTGTTTTATAGGCTCAATGGGCTCTATAGACGATTTTGGAGTGTTGGTAGTTCATTTCGCGTTCTGAAGGTGAAACAAACCGAAAACTGTTTGTTAGGCTCATTGGGCTCTATAGACCATTTAGGAGTGTTGGTAGTACATTTCGCGTTATGACGGTGAAAACAACCGAAAACTGTTTGTTAGGCTCAATGGGCTCTATAGACGATTTGGGAGTGTTGGTAGTTCATTTCGCGTTCTGACGATGAAAAAAACCGAAAACTGTTTTATAGGCTCAATGGGCTCTATAGACGATTTTGGAGTGTTGGTAGTTCATTTCGCGTTCTGAAGGTGAAACAAACCGAAAACTGTTTGTTAGGCTCATTGGGCTCTATAGACCATTTGGGAGTGTTGGTAGTACATTTCGCGTTATGACGGTGAAAAAAACCGAAAACTGTTTTATAGGCTCAATGGGCTCTATAGACGATTTTGGAGTGTTTGTAGTTCATTTCGCGTTCCGACGGTGAAAACAGCCGAAAAGTGTTTGTTAGGCTCATTGGGCTCTATAGACCATTTAGGAGTGTTGGTAGTACATTTCGCGTTATGACGGTGAAAACAACCGAAAACTGTTTGTTAGGCTCAATGGGCTCTATAGACGATTTGGGAGTGTTGGTAGTTCATTTCGCGTTCTGACGATGAAAAAAACCGAAAACTGTTTTATAGGCTCAATGGGCTCTATAGACGATTTTGGAGTGTTGGTAGTTCATTTCGCGTTCTGAAGGTGAAACAAACCGAAAACTGTTTGTTAGGCTCATTGGGCTCTATAGACCATTTGGGAGTGTTGGTAGTACATTTCGCGTTATGACGGTAAAAACAACCGAAAACTATTTGTTAGGCTCATTGGGCTCTATAGACCATTAGGGGGTGTTGGTTGTACATTTCGCGTTCTGACTGTGAAAACAGCCGAAAATTGTTTGTTAGGCTCATTGGGCTCTATAGACGATTTTGGAGTGTTTGTAGTTCATTTCGCGTTCTGAAGGTGAAACAAACCGAAAACTGTTTGTTAGGCTCAATGGGCTCTATAGACCATTTGGGAGTGTTTGTATTTCATTTCGCGTTCTGAAGGTGAAACAAACCGAAAACTGTTTGTTAGGCTCAATGGGCTCTATAGACCATTTGGGAGTGTTGGTAGTTCATTTCGCGTTCTGAAGGTGAAACAAACCGAAAACTGTTTGTTAGGCTCATTGGGCTCTATAGACCATTTGGGAGTGTTGGTAGTTCATTTCGCGTTCTGACGGTGAAAACAGCCGAAAAGTGTTTGTTAGGCTCATTGGGCTCTATAGACCATTAGGGGGTGTTGGTTGTACATTTCGCGTTCTGACTGTGAAAACAGCCTAAAATTGTTTGTTAGGCTCATTGGGCTCTATATACCATTTGGGAGTGTTGGTAGTACTTTTCGCGTTATGACTGTGAAAACAACCGAAAACTGTTTTATAGGCTCAATGGGCTCTATAGACGACTTTGGAGTGTTGGTAGTTCATTTCGCGTTCTGAAGGTGAAACAAACCGAAAACTGTTTGTTAGGCTCAATGGGCTCTATAGACCATTTGGGAGTGTTGGTAGTTCATTTCGCGTTCTGACGGTAAAAAAACCCGAAAACTGTTTGTTAGGCTCAATAGGCTCTATAGACCATTTAGGAGTGTTTGTAGTTCATTTCGCGTTCTGACGGTGAAAACAGCCGAAAAGTGTTTGTTAGGCTCATTGGGCTCTATAGACCATTTGGGAGTGTTGGTAGTACATTTCGCGTTATGACTGTGAAAACAACCGAAAAGTGTTTGTTAGGCTCAATGGGCTCTATAGACCATTTGGGAGTGTTGGTAGTTTATTTCGCGTTCTGACAGTGAAAACAGTCGAAAAGTGTTTGTTAGGCTCATTGGGCTCTATAGACCATTTGGGGGTGTTGGTAGTTCATTTCGCGTTCTGACGGTGAAAAAAAACGAAAACTGTTTTATAGGCTCAATGGGCTCTATAGACGATTTTGGAGTGTTTGTAGTTCATTTCGCGTTCCGACCGTGAAAACAGCCGAAAAGTGTTTGTTAGGCTCATTGGGCTCTATAGACCATTTGGGGGTGTTGGTTGTACATTTCGCGTTCTGACGGTGAAAACAGCCGAAAAGTGTTTGTTAGGCTCATTAGGCTCTATAGACCATTTGGGAGTGTTGGTAGTACATTTCGCGTTATGACGGTGAAAACAACCGAAAACTGTTTGTTAAGCTCAATGGGCTCTATAGACGATTTGGGAGTGTTGGTAGTTCATTTCGCGTTCTGACGATGAAAAAAACCGAAAACTGTTTTATAGGCTCAATGGGCTCTATAGACGATTTGGGAGTGTTGGTAGTTCATTTCGCGTTCTGACGATGAAAAAAACCGAAAACTGTTTTATAGGCTCAATGGGCTCTATAGACGATTTTGGAGTGTTGGTAGTTCATTTCGCGTTCTGAAGGTCAAACAAACCGAAAACTGTTTTATAGGCTCAATGGGCTATATAGACGATTTGGGAGTGTTGGTAGTTCATTTCGCGTTCTGAAGGTGAAACAAACCGAAAACTGTTTGTTAGGCTCATTGGGCTCTATAGACCATTTGGGAGTGTTGGTAGTTCATTTCGCGTTCTGACGGTAAAAAAACCCGAAAACTGTTTGTTAGGCTCAATGGGCTCTATAGACCATTTGGAAGTGTTTGTAGTTCATTTCGCGTTCTGACGGTGAAAACAGCCGAAAAGTGTTTGTTAGGCTCATTAGGCTCTATAGACCATTTGGGGGTGTTGGTTGTACATTTCGCGTTCTGATGGTGAAAACAGCCGAAAAGTGTTTGTTAGGCTCATAGGGCTCTATAGACCATTTGGGAGTGTCGGTAGTACATTTCGCCTTATGACTGTGAAAACAGCCGAAAACTGTTTTATAGGCTCAATGGGCTCTATAGACGACTTTGGAGTGTTGGTAGTTCATTTCGCGTTCTGAAGGTGAAACAAACCAAAAACTGTTTGTTAGGCTCAATGGGCTATATAGACCATTTGGGAGTGTTGGTAGTTCATTTCGCGTTCTGACGGTGAAATCAGGCGAAAAGTGTTTGTTGGGCTCATTGGGCTCTATAGACCATTTGGGGGTGTTGGTTGTACAGTTCGCGTTCTGACTGTGAAAACAGCCGAAAAGTGTTTGTTAGGCTCATTGGGCTCTATAGACCATTTGGGAGTGTTGGTAGTACATTTCGCGTTATGACTGTGAAAACAACCGAAAAGTGTTTGTTAGGCTCAATGGGCTCTATAGACCATTTGGGAGTGTTGGTAGTTTATTTCGCGTTCTGACAGTGAAAACAGCCGAAAAGTGTTTGTTAGGCTCATTGGGCTCTATAGACCATTTGGGGGTGTTGGTAGTTCATTTCGCGTTCTGACGGTGAAAAAAACCGAAAACTGTTTTATAGGCTCAATGGGCTCTATAGACGATTTTGGAGTGTTTGTAGTTCATTTCGCGTTCCGACGGTGAAAACAGCCGAAAAGTGTTTGTTAGGCTCATTGGGCTCTATAGACCATTTAGGAGTGTTGGTAGTACATTTCGCGTTATGACGGTGAAAACAACCGAAAACTGTTTGTTAGGCTCAATGGGCTCTATAGACGATTTGGGAGTGTTGGTAGTTCATTTCGCGTTCTGACGATGAAAAAAACCGAAAACTGTTTTATAGGCTCAATGGGCTCTATAGACGATTTTGGAGTGTTGTTAGTTCATTTCGCGTTCTGAAGGTGAAACAAACCGAAAACTGTTTGTTAGGCTCATTGGGCTCTATAGACCATTTGGGAGTGTTGGTAGTACATTTCGCGTTATGACGGTGAAAAAAACCCGAAAACTGTTTTATAGGCTCAATGGGCTCTATAGACGATTTTGGAGTGTTGGTAGTTCATTTCGCGTTCTGACGGTGAAAACAGCCGAAAAGTGTTTGTTAGGCTCATTGGGCTCTATAGACCATTAGGGGGTGTTGGTTGTACATTTCGCGTTCTGACTGTGAAAACAGCCGAAAATTGTTTGTTAGGCTCATTGGGCTCTATAGACGATTTTGGAGTGTTGGTAGTTCATTTCGCGTTCTGAAGGTGAAACAAACCGAAAACTGTTTGATAGGCTCAATGGGCTCTATAGACCATTTGGGAGTGTTTGTAGTTCATTTCGCGTTCTGACGGTGAAAACAGCCGAAAAGTGTTTGTTAGGCTCATTGGGCTCTATAGACCATTAGGGGGTGTTGGTTGTACATTTCGCGTTCTGACTGTGAAAACAGCCTAAAATTGTTTGTTAGGCTCATTGGGCTCTATATACCATTTGGGAGTGTTGGTAGCACTTTTCGCGTTATGACTGTGAAAACAACCGAAAACTGTTTTATAGGCTCAATGGGCTCTATAGACGATTTTGGAGTGTTGGTAGTTCATTTCGCGTTCTGAAGGTGAAACAAACCGAAAACTGTTTGTTAGGCTCAATGGGCTCTATAGACCATTTGGGAGTGTTGGTAGTTCATTTCGCGTTCCGAAGGTGAAACAAACCGAAAACTGTTTGTTAGGCTCATTGGGCTCTATAGACCATTTGGGAGTGTTGGTAGTTCATTTCGCGTTCTGACGGTAAAAAAACCCGAAAACTGTTTGTTAGGCTCAATGGGCTCTATAGACCATTTGGAAGTGTTTGTAGTTCATTTCGCGTTCTGACGGTGAAAACAGCCGAAAAGTGTTTGTTAGGCTCATTAGGCTCTATAGACCATTTGGGGGTGTTGGTTGTACATTTCGCGTTCTGATGGTGAAAACAGCCGAAAAGTGTTTGTTAGGCTCATAGGGCTCTATAGACCATTTGGGAGTGTCGGTAGTACATTTCGCGTTATGACTGTGAAAACAGCCGAAAACTGTTTTATAGGCTCAATGGGCTCTATAGACGACTTTGGAGTGTTGGTAGTTCATTTCGCGTTCTGAAGGTGAAACAAACCGAAAACTGTTTGTTAGGCTCAATGGGCTATATAGACCATTTGGGAGTGTTGGTAGTTCATTTCGCGTTCTGACGGTGAAATCAGGCGAAAAGTGTTTGTTGGGCTCATTGGGCTCTATAGACCATTTGGGGGTGTTGGTTGTACATTTCGCGTTCTGACTGTGAAAACAGCCGAAAAGTGTTTGTTAGGCTCATTGGGCTCTATAGACCATTTGGGAGTGTTGGTAGTACATTTCGCGTTATGACTGTGAAAACAACCGAAAAGTGTTTGTTAGGCTCAATGGGCTCTATAGACAATTTGGGAGTGTTGGTAGTTTATTTCGCGTTCTGACAGTGAAAACAGCCGAAAAGTGTTTGTTAGGCTCATTGGGCTCTATAGACCCTTTGGGGGTGTTGGTAGTTCATTTCGCGTTCTGACGGTGAAAAAAACCGAAAACTGTTTTATAGGCTCAATGGGCTCTATAGACGATTTTGGAGTGTTTGTAGTTCATTTCGCGTTCCGACGGTGAAAACAGCCGAAAAGTGTTTGTTAGGCTCATTGGGCTCTATAGACCATTTAGGAGTGTTGGTAGTACATTTCGCGTTATGACGGTGAAAACAACCGAAAACTGTTTGTTAGGCTCAATGGGCTCTATAGACGATTTGGGAGTGTTGGTAGTTCATTTCGCGTTCTGACGATGAAAAAAACCGAAAACTGTTTTATAGGCTCAATGGGCTCTATAGACGATTTTGGAGTGTTGTTAGTTCATTTCGCGTTCTGAAGGTGAAACAAACCGAAAACTGTTTGTTAGGCTCATTGGGCTCTATAGACCATTTGGGAGTGTTGGTAGTACATTTCGCGTTATGACGGTGAAAAAAACCCGAAAACTGTTTTATAGGCTCAATGGGCTCTATAGACGATTTTGGAGTGTTGGTAGTTCATTTCGCGTTCTGACGGTGAAAACAGCCGAAAAGTGTTTGTTAGGCTCATTGGGCTCTATAGACCATTAGGGGGTGTTGGTTGTACATTTCGCGTTCTGACTGTGAAAACAGCCGAAAATTGTTTGTTAGGCTCATTGGGCTCTATAGACGATTTTGGAGTGTTGGTAGTTCATTTCGCGTTCTGAAGGTGAAACAAACCGAAAACTGTTTGATAGGCTCAATGGGCTCTATAGACCATTTGGGAGTGTTTGTAGTTCATTTCGCGTTCTGACGTTGAAAACAGCCGAAAAGTGTTTGTTAGGCTCATTGGGCTCTATAGACCATTAGGGGGTGTTGGTTGTACATTTCGCGTTCTGACTGTGAAAACAGCCTAAAATTGTTTGTTAGGCTCATTGGGCTCTATATACCATTTGGGAGTGTTGGTAGCACTTTTCGCGTTATGACTGTGAAAACAACCGAAAACTGTTTTATAGGCTCAATGGGCTCTATAGACGATTTTGGAGTGTTGGTAGTTCATTTCGCGTTCTGAAGGTGAAACAAACCGAAAACTGTTTGTTAGGCTCAATGGGCTCTATAGACCATTTGGGAGTGTTGGTAGTTCATTTCGCGTTCTGACGGTAAAAAAACCCGAAAACTGTTTGTTAGGCTCAATAGGCTCTATAGACCATTTAGGAGTGTTTGTAGTTCATTTCGCGTTCTGACGGTGAAAACAGCCGAAAAGTGTTTGTTAGGCTCATTGGGCTCTATAGACCATTTGGGGGTGTTGGTAGTACATTTCGCCTTATGACTGTGAAAACAACCGAAAAGTGTTTGTTAGGCTCATTGGGCTCTATAGACCATTTGGGGGTGTTGGTAGTTCATTTCGCGTTCTGACGGTGAAAAAAACGAAAACTGTTTTATAGGCTCAATGGGCTCTATAGACGATTTTGGAGTGTTTGTAGTTCATTTCGCGGTGCGAAATACCGTACCCTCTGGAGACATCAACACAATGTGTACAATGGAGACAAAACGTCTCCAGAGGGTAAATTTCTATAGATGAATAGGTCTCCATTGGGAATTTCACGAATTAGATTTTTGGATTTTACTTAAATTACTCAAAAACTAGGATTAGGATGTGGGTTAGGGTTAGTGTTTGGGTTAGGGTATAATATAGGGTATATTGGGTCGAAATTTCAACCCAGGAAAAAAATTATGGTTAAAATGGGAGCATTTTGAAAAACGTGCTCGACTTTCTAACCATTTTGTACACGAGAACAAAGCCATGTCTCCACAGTGATACAAAAATGCGAATGGGTGTTTCGACGGTGAAAACAGCCGAAAAGTGTTTGTTGGGCTCATTGGGCTCTATAGACCATTTGGGGGTGTTGGTTGTACATTTCGCGTTCTGACGGTGAAAACAGCCGAAAAGTGTTTGTTAGGCTCATTGGGCTCTATAGACCATTTGGGAGTGTTGGTAGTACATTTCGCGTTATGACGGTGAAAACAACCGAAAACTGTTTGTTAAGCTCAATGGGCTCTATAGACGATTTGGGAGTGTTGGTAGTTCATTTCGCGTTCTGACGATAAAAAAAACCGAAAACTGTTTTATAGGCTCAATGGGCTCTATAGACGACTTTGGAGTGTTGGTAGTTCATTTCGTGTTCTGAAGGTCAAACAAACCGAAAACTGTTTGTTAGGCTCAATGGGATCTATAGACGATTTGGGAGTGTTGGTAGGTCATTTCGCGTTCTGACGATGAAAAAAACCGAAAACTGTTTGTTAGGCTCATTGGGCTCTATAGACCATTTGGGAGTGTTGGTAGTTCATTTCGCGTTCTGACGGTAAAAAAACCCGAAAACTGTTTGTTAGGCTCAATGGGCTCTATAGACCATTTGGAATTGTTTGTAGTTCATTTCGCGTTCTGACGGTGAAAACAGCCGAAAAGTGTTTGTTAGGCTCATTAGGCTCTATAGACCATTTGGGGGTGTTGGTTGTACATTTCGCGTTCTGATGGTGAAAACAGCCGAAAAGTGTTTGTTAGGCTCATAGGGCTCTATAGACCATTTGGGAGTGTCGGTAGTACATTTCGCGTTATGACTGTGAAAACAACCGAAAAGTGTTTGTTAGGCTCAATGGGCTCTATAGACCATTTGGGAGTGTTGGTAGTTTATTTCGCGTTCTGACAGTGAAAACAGCCGAAAAGTGCTTGTTAGGCTCATTGGGCTCTATAGACCATTTGGGGGTGTTGGTAGTTCATTTCGCGTTCTGACGGTGAAAAAAACCGAAAACTGTTTTATAGGCTCAATGGGCTCTATAGACGATTTTGGAGTGTTTGTAGTTCATTTCGCGTTCCGACGGTGAAAACAGCCGAAAAGTGTTTGTTAGGCTCATTGGGCTCTATAGACCATTTAGGAGTGTTGGTAGTACATTTCGCGTTATGACGGTGAAAACAACCGAAAACTGTTTGTTAGGCTCAATGGGCTCTATAGACGATTTGGGAGTGTTGGTAGTTCATTTCGCGTTCTGACGATGAAAAAACCCGAAAACTGTTTTATAGGCTGAATGGGCTCTATAGACGATTTTGGAGTGTTGTTAGTTCATTTCGCGTTCTGAAGGTGAAACAAACCGAAAACTGTTTGTTAGGCTCATTGGGCTCTATAGACCATTTGGGAGTGTTGGTAGTACATTTCGCGTTATGACGGTGAAAAAAACCCGAAAACTGTTTTATAGGCTCAATGGGCTCTATAGACGATTTTGGAGTGTTGGTAGTTCATTTCGCGTTCTGACGGTGAAAACAGCCGAAAAGTGTTTGTTAGGCTCATTGGGCTCTATAGACCATTAGGGGGTGTTGGTTGTACATTTCGCGTTCTGACTGTGAAAACAGCCGAAAATTGTTTGTTAGGCTCATTGGGCTCTATAGACGATTTTGGAGTGTTGGTAGTTCATTTCGCGTTCTGAAGGTGAAACAAACCGAAAACTGTTTGTTAGGCTCAATGGACTCTATAGACCATTTGGGAGTGTTTGTAGTTCATTTCGCGTTCTGACGGTGAAAACAGCCGAAAAGTGTTTGTTAGGCTCATTGGGCTCTATAGACCATTAGGGGGTGTTGGTTGTACATTTCGCGTTCTGATGGTGAAAACAGCCGAAAAGTGTTTGTTAGGCTCATAGGGCTCTATAGACCATTTGGGAGTGTCGGTAGTACATTTCGCGTTATGACTGTGAAAACAACCGAAAAGTGTTTGTTAGTCTCATTGGGCTCTATATACCATTTGGGAGTGTTGGTAGCACTTTTCGCGTTATGACTGTGAAAACAACCGAAAACTGTTTTATAGGCTCAATGGGCTCTATAGACGATTTTGGAGTGTTGGTAGTTCATTTCGCGTTCTGAAGGTGAAACAAACCGAAAACTGTTTGTTAGGCTCAATGGGCTCTATAGACCATTTGGGAGTGTTGGTAGTTCATTTCGCGTTCTGACGGTATAAAAACCCGAAAACTGTTTGTTAGGCTCAATAGGCTCTATAGACCATTTAGGAGTGTTTGTAGTTCATTTCGCGTTCTGACGGTGAAAACAGCCGAAAAGTGTTTGTTAGGCTCATTGGGCTCTATAGACCATTTGGGGGTGTTGGTAGTACATTTCGCGTTATGACTGTGAAAACAACCGAAAAGTGTTTGTTAGGCTCATTGGGCTCTATAGACCATTTGGGGGTGTTGGTAGTTCATTTCGCGTTCTGACGGTGAAAACAGCCGAAAAGTGTTTGTTAGGCTCATTGGGCTCTATAGACCATTTGGGGGTGTTGGTTGTACATTTCGCGTTCTGACGGTGAAAACAGCCGAAAAGTGTTTGTTAGGCTCATTGGGCTCTATAGACCATTTGGGAGTGTTGGTAGTTCATTTCGCGTTCTGACGGTGAAATCAGCCGAAAAGTGTTTGTTAGGCTCATTGGGCTCTATAGACCATTTGGGGGTGTTGGTTGTACATTTCGCGTTCTGACTGTGAAAACAGCCGAAAAGTGTTTGTTAGGCTCATTGGGCTCTATAGACCATTTGGGAGTGTTGGTAGTACATTTCGCGTTATGACTGTGAAAACAACCGAAAAGTGTTTGTTAGGCTCAATGGGCTTTATAGACCATTTGGGAGTGTTGGTAGTTTATTTCGCGTTCTGACAGTGAAAACAGCCGAAAAGTGTTTGTTAGGCTCATTGGGCTCTATAGACCATTTGGGGGTGTTGGTAGTTCATTTCGCGTTCTGACGGTGAAAAAAACCGAAAACTGTTTTATAGGCTCAATGGGCTCTATAGACGATTTTGGAGTGTTTGTAGTTCATTTCGCGTTCCGACGGTGAAAACAGCCGAAAAGTGTTTGTTAGGCTCATTGGGCTCTATAGACCATTTAGGAGTGTTGGTAGTACATTTCGCGTTATGACGGTGAAAACAACCGAAAACTGTTTGTTAGGCTCAATGGGCTCTATAGACGATTTGGGAGTGTTGGTAGTTCATTTCGCGTTCTGACGATGAAAAAAACCGAAAACTGTTTTATAGGCTCAATGGGCTCTATAGACGATTTTGGAGTGTTGGTAGTTCATTTCGCGTTCTGAAGGTGAAACAAACCGAAAACTGTTTGTTAGGCTCATTGGGCTCTATAGACCATTTGGGAGTGTTGGTAGTACATTTCGCGTTATGACGGTGAAAAAAACCGAAAACTGTTTTATAGGCTCAATGGGCTCTATAGACGATTTTGGAGTGTTTGTAGTTCATTTCGCGTTCCGACGGTGAAAACAGCCGAAAAGTGTTTGTTAGGCTCCTTGGGCTCTATAGACCATTTAGGAGTGTTGGTAGTACATTTCGCGTTATGACGGTGAAAACAACCGAAAACTGTTTGTTAGGCTCAATGGGCTCTATAGACGATTTGGGAGTGTTGGTAGTTCATTTCGCGTTCTGACGATGAAAAAAACCGAAAACTGTTTTATAGGCTCAATGGGCTCTATAGACGATTTTGGAGTGTTGGTAGTTCATTTCGCGTTCTGAAGGTGAAACAAACCGAAAACTGTTTGTTAGGCTCATTGGGCTCTATAGACCATTTGGGAGTGTTGGTAGTACATTTCGCGTTATGACGGTGAAAAAAACCGAAAACTGTTTTATAGGCTCAATGGGCTCTATAGACGATTTTGGAGTGTTTGTAGTTCATTTCGCGTTCCGACGGTGAAAACAGCCGAAAAGTGTTTGTTAGGCTCATTGGGCTCTATAGACCATTTAGGAGTGTTGGTAGTACATTTCGCGTTATGACGGTGAAAACAACCGAAAACTGTTTGTTAGGCTCAATGGGCTCTATAGACGATTTGGGAGTGTTGGTAGTTCATTTCGCGTTCTGACGATGAAAAAAACCGAAAACTGTTTTATAGGCTCAATGGGCTCTATAGACGATTTTGGAGTGTTGGTAGTTCATTTCGCGTTCTGAAGGTGAAACAAACCGAAAACTGTTTGTTAGGCTCATTGGGCTCTATAGACCATTTGGGAGTGTTGGTAGTACATTTCGCGTTATGACGGTAAAAACAACCGAAAACTGTTTGTTAGGCTCAATGGGCTCTATAGACGATTTTGGAGTGTTGGTAGTTCATTTCGCGTTATGACGGTGAAAACAGCCGAAAAGTGTTTGTTAGGCTCATTGGGCTCTATAGACCATTAGGGGGTGTTGGTTGTACATTTCGCGTTCTGACTGTGAAAACAGCCGAAAATTGTTTGTTAGGCTCATTGGGCTCTATAGACGATTTTGGAGTGTTGGTAGTTCATTTCGAGTTCTGAAGGTGAAACAAACCGAAAACTGTTTGTTAGGCTCAATGGGCTCTAAAGACCATTTGGGAGTGTTTGTAGTTCATTTCGCGTTCTGACGGTGAAAACAGCCGAAAAGTGTTTGTTAGGCTCATTGGGCTCTATAGACCATTAGGGGGTGTTGGTTGTACATTTCGCGTTCTGACTGTGAAAACAGCCTAAAATTGTTTGTTAGGCTCATTGGGCTCTATATACCATTTGGGTGTGTTGGTAGTACTTTTCGCGTTATGACTGTGAAAACAACCGAAAACTGTTTTATAGGCTCAATGGGCTCTATAGACGACTTTGGAGTGTTGGTAGTTCATTTCGCGTTCTGAAGGTGAAACAAACCGAAAACTGTTTGTTAGGCTCAATGGGCTCTATAGACCATTTGGGAGTGTTGGTAGTTCGTTTCGCGTTCTGACGGTAAAAAAACCCGAAAACTGTTTGTTAGGCTCAATAGGCTCTATAGACCATTTAGGAGTGTTTGTAGTTCATTTCGCGTTCTGACGGTGAAAACAGCCGAAAAGTGTTTGTTAGGCTTATTGGGCTCTATAGACCATTTGGGAGTGTTGGTAGTACATTTCGCGTTATGACTGTGAAAACAACCGAAAAGTGTTTGTTAGGCTCAATGGGCTCTATAGACCATTTGGGAGTGTTGGTAGTTTATTTCGCGTTCTGACAGTGAAAACAGTCGAAAAGTGTTTGTTAGGCTCATTGGGCTCTATAGACCATTTGGGGGTGTTGGTAGTTCATTTCGCGTTCTGACGGTGAAAAAAAACGAAAACTGTTTTATAGGCTCAATGGGCTCTATAGACGATTTTGGAGTGTTTGTAGTTCATTTCGCGTTCCGACGGTGAAAACAGCCGAAAAGTGTTTGTTAGGCTCATTGGGCTCTATAGACCATTTGGGGGTGTTGGTTGTACATTTCGCGTTCTGACGGTGAAAACAGCCGAAAAGTGTTTGTTAGGCTCATTAGGCTCTATAGACCATTTGGGGGTGTTGGTTGTACATTTCGCGTTCTGATGGTGAAAACAGCCGGAAAGTGTTTGTTAGGCTCATAGGGCTCTATAGACCATTTGGGAGTGTCGGTAGTACATTTCGCGTTATGACTGTGAAAACAACCGAAAAGTGTTTTATAGGCTCAATGGGCTCTATAGACGATTTTGGAGTGTTGGTAGTTCATTTCGCGTTCTGAAGGTGAAACAAACCGAAAACTGTTTGTTAGGCTCAATGGGCTCTATAGACCATTTGGGAGTGTTGGTAGTTCATTTCGCGTTCTGACGGTAAAAAAACCCGAAAACTGTTTGTTAGGCTCAATGGGCTCTATAGACCATTTGGGAGTGTTTGTAGTTCATTTCGCGTTCTGACGGTGAAAACAGCCGAAAAGTGTTTGTTAGGCTCATTGGGTTCTATAGACCATTAGGGGGTGTTGGTTGTACATTTCGCGTTCTGACTGTGAAAACAGCCGAAAACTGTTTTATAGACTCAATGGGCTCTATAGACGACTTTGGAGTGTTGGTAGTTCATTTCGCGTTCTGAAGGTGAAACAAACCGAAAACTGTTTGTTAGGCTCAATGGGCTATATAGACCATTTGGGAGTGTTGGTAGTTCATTTCGCGTTCTGACGGTGAAATCAGCCGAAAAGTGTTTGTTAGGCTCATTGGGCTCTATAGACCATTTGGGGGTGTTGGTTGTACATTTCGCGTTCTGACTGTGAAAACAGCCGAAAAGTGTTTGTTAGGCTCATTGGGCTCTATAGACCATTTGGGAGTGTTGGTAGTACATTTCGCGTTATGACTTTGAAAACAACCGAAAAGTGTTTGTTAGGCTCAATGGGCTCTATAGACCATTTGGGAGTGTTGGTAGTTTATTTCGCGTTCTGACAGTGAAAACAGCCGAAAAGTGTTTGTTAGGCTCATTGGGCTCTATAGACCATTTGGGGGTGTCGGTAGTTCATTTCGCGTTCTGACGGTGAAAAAAACCGAAAACTGTTTTATAGGCTCAATGGGCTCTATAGACGATTTTGGAGTGTTTGTAGTTCATTTCGCGTTCCGACGGTGAAAACAGCCGAAAAGTGTTTGTTAGGCTCATTGGGCTCTATAGACCATTTAGGAGTGTTGGTAGTACATTTCGCGTTATGACGGTGAAAACAACCGAAAACTGTTTGTTAGGCTCAATGGGCTCTATAGACGATTTGGGAGTGTTGGTAGTTCCTTTCGCGTTCTGACGATGAAAAAAACCGAAAACTGTTTTATAGGCTCAATGGGCTCTATAGACGATTTTGGAGTGTTGGTAGTTCATTTCGCGTTCTGAAGGTGAAACAAACCGAAAACTGTTTGTTAGGCTCATTGGGCTCTATAGACCATTTGGGAGTGTTGGTAGTACATTTCGCGTTATGACGGTGAAAAAAACCGAAAACTGTTTTATAGGCTCAATGGGCTCTATAGACGATTTTGGAGTGTTTGTAGTTCATTTCGCGTTCCGACGGTGAAAACAGCCGAAAAGTGTTTGTTAGGCTCATTGGGCTCTATAGACCATTTAGGAGTGTTGGTAGTACATTTCGCGTTATGACGGTGAAAACAACCGAAAACTGTTTGTTAGGCTCAATGGGCTCTATAGACGATTTGGGAGTGTTGGTAGGTCATTTCGCGTTCTGACGATGAAAAAAACCGAAAACTGTTTGTTAGGCTCATTGGGCTCTATAGACCATTTGGGAGTGTTGGTAGTTCATTTCGCGTTCTGACGGTAAAAAAAACCCGAAAACTGTTTGTTAGGCTCAATGGGCTCTATAGACGATTTTGGAGTGTTGGTAGTTCATTTCGCGTTCTGACGGTGAAAACAGCCGAAAAGTGTTTGTTAGGCTCATTGGGCTCTATAGACCATTAGGGGGTGTTGGTTGTACATTTCGCGTTCTGACTGTGAAAACAGCCGAAAATTGTTTGTTAGGCTCATTGGGCTCTATAGACGAGTTTGGAGTGTTGGTAGTTCATTTCGAGTTCTGAAGGTGAAACAAACCGAAAACTGTTTGTTAGGCTCAATGGGCTCTATAGACCATTTGGGAGTGTTTGTAGTTCATTTCGCGTTCTGACGGTGAAAACAGCCGAAAAGTGTTTGTTAGGCTCATTGGGCTCTATAGACCATTAGGGGGTGTTGGTTGTACATTTCGCGTTCTGACTGTGAAAACAGCCTAAAATTGTTTGTTAGGCTCATTGGGCTCTATATACCATTTGGGAGTGTTGGTAGTACTTTTCGCGTTATGACTGTGAAAACAACCGAAAACTGTTTTATAGGCTCAATGGGCTCTATAGACGACTTTGGAGTGTTGGTAGTTCATTTCGCGTTCTGAAGGTGAAACAAACCGAAAACTGTTTGTTAGGCTCAATGGGCTCTATAGACCATTTGGGAGTGTTGGTAGTTCATTTCGCGTTCTGACGGTAAAAAAACCCGAAAACTGTTTGTTAGGCTCAATAGGCTCTATAGACCATTTAGGAGTGTTTGTAGTTCATTTCGCGTTCTGACGGTGAAAACAGCCGAAAAGTGTTTGTTAGGCTTATTGGGCTCTATAGACCATTTGGGAGTGTTGGTAGTACATTTCGCGTTATGACTGTGAAAACAACCGAAAAGTGTTTGTTAGGCTCAATGGGCTCTATAGACCATTTGGGAGTGTTGGTAGTTTATTTCGCGTTCTGACAGTGAAAAGAGTCGAAAAGTGTTTGTTAGGCTCATTGGGCTCTATAGACCATTTGGGGGTGTTGGTAGTTCATTTCGCGTTCTGACGGTGAAAAAAAACGAAAACTGTTTTATAGGCTCAATGGGCTCTATAGACGATTTTGGAGTGTTTGTAGTTCATTTCGCGTTCCGACGGTGAAAACAGCCGAAAAGTGTTTGTTAGGCTCATTGGGCTCTATAGACCATTTGGGGGTGTTGGTTGTACATTTCGCGTTCTGACGGTGAAAACAGCCGAAAAGTGTTTGTTAGGCTCATTAGGCTCTATAGACCATTTGGGGGTGTTGGTTGTACATTTCGCGTTCTGATGGTGAAAACAGCCGAAAAGTGTTTGTTAGGCTCATAGGGCTATATAGACCATTTGGGAGTGTCGGTAGTACATTTCGCGTTATGACTGTGAAAACAACCGAAAAGTGTTTTATAGGCTCAATGGGCTCTATAGACGATTTTGGAGTGTTGGTAGTTCATTTCGCGTTCTGAAGGTGAAACAAACCGAAAACTGTTTGTTAGGCTCAATGGGCTCTATAGACCATTTGGGAGTGCTGGTAGTACATTTCGCGTTATGACTGTGAAAACAACCGAAAAGTGTTTGTTAGGCTCAATGGGCTTTATAGACCATTTGGGAGTGTTGGTAGTTTATTTCGCGTTCTGACAGTGAAAACAGCCGAAAAGTGTTTGTTAGGCTCATTGGGCTCTATAGACCATTTGGGGGTGTTGGTAGTTCATTTCGCGTTCTGACGGTGAAAAAAACCGAAAACTGTTTTATAGGCTCAATGGGCTCTATAGACGATTTTGGAGTGTTTGTAGTTCATTTCGCGTTCCGACGGTGAAAACAGCCGAAAAGTGTTTGTTAGGCTCATTGGGCTCTATAGACCATTTAGGAGTGTTGGTAGTACATTTCGCGTTATGACGGTGAAAACAACCGAAAACTGTTTGTTAGGCTCAATGGGCTCTATAGACGATTTGGGAGTGTTGGTAGTTCATTTCGCGTTCTGACGATGAAAAAAACCGAAAACTGTTTTATAGGCTCAATGGGCTCTATAGACGATTTTGGAGTGTTGGTAGTTCACTTCGCGTTCTGAAGGTGAAACAAACCGAAAACTGTTTGTTAGGCTCATTGGGCTCTATAGACCATTTGGGAGTGTTGGTAGTACATTTCGCGTTATGACGGTGAAAAAAACCGAAAACTGTTTTATAGGCTCAATGGGCTCTATAGACGATTTTGGAGTGTTTGTAGTTCATTTCGCGTTCCGACGGTGAAAACAGCCGAAAAGTGTTTGTTAGGCTCATTGGGCTCTATAGACCATTTAGGAGTGTTGGTAGTACATTTCGCGTTATGACGGTGAAAACAACCGAAAACTGTTTGTTAGGCTCAATGGGCTCTATAGACGATTTGGGAGTGTTGGTAGTTCATTTCGCGTTCTGACGATGAAAAAAACCGAAAACTGTTTTATAGGCTCAATGGGCTCTATAGACGATTTTGGAGTGTTGGTAGTTCATTTCGCGTTCTGAAGGTGAAACAAACCGAAAACTGTTTGTTAGGCTCATTGGGCTCTATAGACCATTTGGGAGTGTTGGTAGTACATTTCGCGTTATGACGGTGAAAAAAACCGAAAACTGTTTTATAGGCTCAATGGGCTCTATAGACGATTTTGGAGTGTTTGTAGTTCATTTCGCGTTACGACGGTGAAAACAGCCGAAAAGTGTTTGTTAGGCTCATTGGGCTCTATAGACCATTTAGGAGTGTTGGTAGTACATTTCGCGTTATGACGGTGAAAACAACCGAAAACTGTTTGTTAGGCTCAATGGGCTCTATAGACGATTTGGGAGTGTTGGTAGTTCATTTCGAGTTCTGACGATGAAAAAAACCGAAAACTGTTTTATAGGCTCAATGGGCTCTATAGACGATTTTGGAGTGTTGGTAGTTCATTTCGCGTTCTGAAGGTGAAACAAACCGAAAACTGTTTGTTAGGCTCATTGGGCTCTATAGACCATTTGGGAGTGTTGGTAGTACATTTCGCGTTATGACGGTAAAAACAACCGAAAACTGTTTGTTAGGCTCAATGGGCTCTATAGACGATTTGGGAGTGTTGGTAGTTCATTTCGCGTTATGACGATGAAAAAAACCGAAAACTGTTTGTTAGGCTCAATGGGCTCTATAGACGATTTTGGAGTGTTGGTAGTTCATTTCGCGTTCTGACGGTGAAAACAGCCGAAAAGTGTTTGTTAGGCTCATTGGGCTCTATAGACCATTAGGGGGTGTTGGTTGTACATTTCGCGTTCTGACTGTGAAAACAGCCGAAAATTGTTTGTTAGGCTCATTGGGCTCTATAGACGATTTTGGAGTGTTGGTAGTTCATTTCGAGTTCTGAAGGTGAAACAAACCGAAAACTGTTTGTTAGGCTCAATGGGCTCTATAGACCATTTGGGAGTGTTTGTAGTTCATTTTGCGTTCTGACGGTGAAAACAGCCGAAAAGTGTTTGTTAGGCTCATTGGGCTCTATAGACCATTAGGGGGTGTTGGTTGTACATTTCGCGTTCTGACTGTGAAAACAGCCTAAAATTGTTTGTTAGGCTCATTGGGCTCTATATACCATTTGGGAGTGTTGGTAGTACTTTTCGCGTTATGACTGTGAAAACAACCGAAAACTGTTTTATAGGCTCAATGGGCTCTATAGACGACTTTGGAGTGTTGGTAGTTCATTTCGCGTTCTGAAGGTGAAACAAACCGAAAACTGTTTGTTAGGCTCAATGGGCTCTATAGACCATTTGGGAGTGTTGGTAGTTCATTTCGCGTTCTGACGGTAAAAAAACCCAAAAACTGTTTGTTAGGCTCAATAGGCTCTATAGACCATTTAGGAGTGTTTGTAGTTCATTTCGCGTTCTGACGGTGAAAACAGCCGAAAAGTGTTTGTTAGGCTTATTGGGCTCTATAGACCATTTGGGAGTGTTGGTAGTACATTTCGCGTTATGACTGTGAAAACAACCGAAAAGTGTTTGTTAGGCTCAATGGGCTCTATAGACCATTTGGGAGTGTTGGTAGTTTATTTCGCGTTCTGACAGTGAAAACAGTCGAAAAGTGTTTGTTAGGCTCATTGGGCTCTATAGACCATTTGGGGGTGTTGGTAGTTCATTTCGCGTTCTGACGGTGAAAAAAAACGAAAACTGTTTTATAGGCTCAATGGGCTCTATAGACGATTTTGGAGTGTTTGTAGTTCATTTCGCGTTCCGACGGTGAAAACAGCCGAAAAGTGTTTGTTAGGCTCATTGGGCTCTATAGACCATTTGGGGGTGTTGGTTGTACATTTCGCGTTCTGACGGTGAAAACAGCCGAAAAGTGTTTGTTAGGCTCATTAGGCTCTATAGACCATTTGGGGGTGTTGGTTGTACATTTCGCGTTCTGATGGTGAAAACAGCCGAAAAGTGTTTGTTAGGCTCATAGGGCTCTATAGACCATTTGGGAGTGTCGGTAGTACATTTCGCGTTATGACTGTGAAAACAACCGAAAAGTGTTTTATAGGCTCAATGGGCTCTATAGACGATTTTGGAGTGTTGGTAGTTCATTTCGCGTTCTGAAGGTGAAACAAACCGAAAACTGTTTGTTAGGCTCAATGGGCTCTATAGACCATTTGGGAGTGTTGGTAGTTCATTTCGCGTTCTGACGGTAAAAAAAACCGAAAACTGTTTGTTAGGCTTAATGGGCTCTATAGACCATTTGGGAGTGTTTGTAGTTCATTTCGCGTTCTGACGGTGAAAACAGCCGAAACGTGTTTGTTAGGCTCATTGGGCTCTATAGACCATTAGGGGGTGTTGGTTGTACATTTCGCGTTCTGACTGTGAAAACAGCCGAAAACTGTTTTATAGGCTCAATGGGCTCTATAGACGACTTTGGAGTGTTGGTAGTTCATTTCGCGTTCTGAAGGTGAAACAAACCGAAAAGTGTTTGTTAGGCTCAATGGGCTCTATAGACCATTTGGGAGTGTTGGTAGTTTATTTCGCGTTCTGACAGTGAAAACAGCCGAAAAGTGTTTGTTAGGCTCATTGGGCTCTATAGACCATTTGGGGGTGTTGGTAGTTCATTTCGCGTTCTGACGGTGAAAAAAAACGAAAACTGTTTTATAGGCTCAATGGGCTCTATAGACGATTTTGGAGTGTTTGTAGTTCATTTCGCGTTCCGACGGTGAAAACAGCCGAAAAGTGTTTGTTAGGCTCATTGGGCTCTATAGACCATTTAGGAGTGTTGGTAGTACATTTCGCGTTAGGACGGTGAAAACAACCGAAAACTGTTTGTTAGGCTCAATGGGCTCTATAGACGATTTGGGAGTGTTGGTAGTTCCTTTCGCGTTCTGACGATGAAAAAATCCGAAAACTGTTTTATAGGCTCAATGGGCTCTATAGACGATTTTGGAGTGTTGGTAGTTCATTTCGCGTTCTGAAGGTGAAACAAACCGAAAACTGTTTGTTAGGCTCATTGGGCTCTATAGACCATTTGGGAGTGTTGGTAGTACATTTCGCGTTATGACGGTGAAAAAAACCGAAAACTGTTTTATAGGCTCAATGGGCTCTATAGACGATTTTGGAGTGTTTGTAGTTCATTTCGCGTTCCGACGGTGAAAACAGCCGAAAAGTGTTTGTTAGGCTCATTGGGCTCTATAGACCATTTAGGAGTGTTGGTAGTACATTTCGCGTTATGACGGTGAAAACAACCGAAAACTGTTTGTTAGGCTCAATGGGCTCTATAGACGATTTGGGAGTGTTGGTAGTTCATTTCGCGTTCTGACGATGAAAAAAACCGAAAACTGTTTTATAGGCTCAATGGGCTCTATAGACGATTTTGGAGTGTTGGTAGTTCATTTCGCGTTCTGAAGGTGAAACAAACCGAAAACTGTTTGTTAGGCTCATTGGGCTCTATAGACCATTTGGGAGTGTTGGTAGTACATTTCGCGTTATGACGGTGAAAAAAACCGAAAACTGTTTTATAGGCTCAATTGGCTCTATAGACGATTTTGGAGTGTTTGTAGTTCATTTCGCGTTCCGACGGTGAAAACAGCCGAAAAGTGTTTGTTAGGCTCATTGGGCTCTATAGACCATTTAGGAGTGTTGGTAGTACATTTCGCGTTATGACGGTGAAAACAACCGAAAACTGTTTGTTAGGCTCAATGGGCTCTATAGACGATTTGGGAGTGTTGGTAGTTCATTTCGCGTTCTGACGATGAAAAAAACCGAAAACTGTTTTATAGGCTCAATGGGCTCTATAGACCATTTGGGAGTGTTGGTAGTTCCTTTCGCGTTCTGACGATGAAAAAAACCGAAAACTGTTTTATAGGCTCAATGGGCTCTATAGACGATTTTGGAGTGTTGGTAGTTCATTTCGCGTTCTGAAGGTGAAACAAACCGAAAACTGTTTGTTAGGCTCATTGGGCTCTATAGACCATTTGGGAGTGTTGGTAGTACATTTCGCGTTATGACGGTGAAAAAAACCGAAAACTGTTTTATAGGCTCAATGGGCTCTATAGACGATTTTGGAGTGTTTGTAGTTCATTTCGCGTTCCGACGGTGAAAACAGCCGAAAAGTGTTTGTTAGGCTCATTGGGCTCTATAGACCATTTAGGAGTGTTGGTAGTACATTTCGCGTTATGACGGTGAAAACAACCGAAAACTGTTTGTTAGGCTCAATGGGCTCTATAGACGATTTGGGAGTGTTGGTAGTTCCTTTCGCGTTCTGACGATGAAAAAAACCGAAAACTGTTTTATAGGCTCAATGGGCTCTATAGACGATTTTGGAGTGTTGGTAGTTCATTTCGCGTTCTGAAGGTGAAACAAACCGAAAACTGTTTGTTAGGCTCATTGGGCTCTATAGACCATTTGGGAGTGTTGGTAGTACATTTCGCGTTATGACGGTGAAAAAACCGAAAACTGTTTTATAGGCTCAATGGGCTCTATAGACGATTTTGGAGTGTTTGTAGTTCATTTCGCGTTCCGACGGTGAAAACAGCCGAAAAGTGTTTGTTAGGCTCATTGGGCTCTATAGACCATTTAGGAGTGTTGGTAGTACATTTCGCGTTATGACGGTGAAAACAACCGAAAACTGTTTGTTAGGCTCAATGGGCTCTATAGACGATTTGGGAGTGTTGGTAGTTCATTTCGCGTTCTGACGATGAAAAAAACCGAAAACTGTTTTATAGGCTCAATGGGCTCTATAGACGATTTTGGAGTGTTGGTAGTTCATTTCGCGTTCTGAAGGTGAAACAAACCGAAAACTGTTTGTTAGGCTCATTGGGCTCTATAGACCATTTGGGAGTGTTGGTAGTACATTTCGCGTTATGACGGTGAAAAAAACCGAAAACTGTTTTATAGGCTCAATGGGCTCTATAGACGATTTTGGAGTGTTTGTAGTTCATTTCGCGTTCCGTCGGTGAAAACAGCCGAAAAGTGTTTGTTAGGCTCATTGGGCTCTATAGACCATTTAGGAGTGTTGGTAGTACATTTCGCGTTATGACGGTGAAAACAACCGAAAACTGTTTGTTAGGCTCAATGGGCTCTATAGACGATTTGGGAGTGTTGGTAGTTCATTTCGCGTTCTGACGATGAAAAAAACCGAAAACTGTTTTATAGGCTCAATGGGCTCTATAGACGATTTTGGAGTGTTGGTAGTTCATTTCGCGTTCTGAAGGTGAAACAAACCGAAAACTGTTTGTTAGGCTCATTGGGCTCTATAGACCATTTGGGAGTGTTGGTAGTACATTTCGCGTTATGACGGTAAAAACAACCGAAAACTGTTTCTTAGGCTCAATGGGCTCTATAGACGATTTGGAGTGTTGGTAGTTCATTTCGCGTTATGACGATGAAAAAAACCGAAAACTGTTTGTTAGGCTCAATGGGCTCTATAGACGATTTTGGAGTGTTGGTAGTTCATTTCGCGTTCTGACGGTGAAAACAGCCGAAAAGTGTTTGTTAGGCTCATTGGGCTCTATAGACCATTAGGGGGTGTTGGTTGTACATTTCGCGTTCTGACTGTGCAAACAGCCGAAAATTGTTTGTTAGGCTCATTGGGCTCTATAGACGATTTTGGAGTGTTGGTAGTTCATTTCGCGTTCTGAAGGTGAAACAAACCGAAAACTGTTTGTTAGGCTCAATGGGCTCTATAGACCATTTGGGAGTGTTTGTAGTTCATTTCGCGTTCTGACGGTGAAAACAGCCGAAAAGTGTTTGTTAGGCTCATTGGCTCTATAGACCATTAGGGGGTGTTGGTTGTACATTTCGGGTTCTGACTGTGAAAACAGCCTAAAATTGTTTGTTAGGCTCATTGGGCTCTATATACCATTTGGGAGTGTTGGTAGTACTTTTCGCGTTATGACTGTGAAAACAACCGAAAACTGTTTTATAGGCTCAATGGGCTCTATAGACGACTTTGGAGTGTTGGTAGTTCATTTCGCGTTCTGAAGGTGAAACAAACCGAAAACTGTTTGTTAGGCTCAATGGGCTCTATAGACCATTTGGGAGTGTTGGTAGTTCATTTCGCGTTCTGACGGTAAAAAAACTCGAAAACTGTTTGTTAGGCTCAATAGGCTCTATAGACCATTTAGGAGTGTTTGTAGTTCATTTCGCGTTCTGACGGTGAAAACAGCCGAAAAGTGTTTGTTAGGCTCATTGGGCTCTATAGACCATTTGGGAGTGTTGGTAGTACATTTCGCGTTATGACTGTGAAAACAACCGAAAAGTGTTTGTTAGGCTCAATGGGCTCTATAGACCATTTGGGAGTGTTGGTAGTTTATTTCGCGTTCTGACAGTGAAAACAGTCGAAAAGTGTTTGTTAGGCTCATTGGGCTCTATAGACCATTTGGGGGTGTTGGTAGTTCATTTCGCGTTCTGACGGTGAAAAAAAACGAAAACTGTTTTATAGGCTCAATGGGCTCTATAGACGATTTTGGAGTGTTTGTAGTTCATTTCGCGTTCCGACGGTGAAAACAGCCGAAAAGTGTTTGTTAGGCTCATTGGGCTCTATAGACCATTTAGGAGTGTTGGTAGTACATTTCGCGTTAGGACGGTGAAAACAACCGAAAACTGTTTGTTAGGCTCAATGGGCTCTATAGACGATTTGGGAGTGTTGGTAGTTCCTTTCGCGTTCTGACGATGAAACAAACCGAAAACTGTTTGTTAGGCTCAATGGGCTCTATAGACGATTTGGGAGTGTTGGTAGTTCATTTCGCGTTCTGAAGGTGAAACAAACCGAAAACTGTTTGTTAGGCTCATTGGGCTCTATAGACCATTTGGGAGTGTTGGTAGGACATTTCGCGTTATGACGGTGAAAAAAACCGAAAACTGTTTTATAGGCTCAATGGGCTCTATAGACGATTTTGGAGTGTTTGTAGTTCATTTCGCGTTCCGACGGTGAAAACAGCCGAAAAGTGTTTGTTAGGCTCATTGGGCTCTATAGACCATTTAGGAGTGTTGGTAGTACATTTCGCGTTATGACGGTGAAAACAACCGAAAACTGTTTGTTAGGCTCAATGGGCTCTATAGACGATTTGGGAGTGTTGGTAGTTCATTTCGCGTTCTGACGATGAAAAAAACCGAAAACTGTTTTATAGGCTCAATGGGCTCTATAGACGATTTTGGAGTGTTGGTAGTTCATTTCGCGTTCTGAAGGTGAAACAAACCGAAAACTGTTTGTTAGGCTCATTGGGCTCTATAGACCATTTGGGAGTGTTGGTAGTACATTTCGCGTTATGACGGTGAAAAAAACCGAAAACTGTTTTATAGGCTCAATTGGCTCTATAGACGATTTTGGAGTGTTTGTAGTTCATTTCGCGTTCCGACGGTGAAAACAGCCGAAAAGTGTTTGTTAGGCTCATTGGGCTCTATAGACCATTTAGGAGTGTTGGTAGTACATTTCGCGTTATGACGGTGAAAACAACCGAAAACTGTTTGTTAGGCTCAATGGGCTCTATAGACGATTTGGGAGTGTTGGTAGTTCATTTCGCGTTCTGACGATGAAAAAAACCGAAAACTGTTTTATAGGCTCAATGGGCTCTATAGACCATTTGGGAGTGTTGGTAGTTCCTTTCGCGTTCTGACGATGAAAAAAACCGAAAACTGTTTTATAGGCTCAATGGGCTCTATAGACGATTTTGGAGTGTTGGTAGTTCATTTCGCGTTCTGAAGGTGAAACAAACCGAAAACTGTTTGTTAGGCTCATTGGGCTCTATAGACCATTTGGGAGTGTTGGTAGTACATTTCGCGTTATGACGGTGAAAAAAACCGAAAACTGATTTATAGGCTCAATGGGCTCTATAGACGATTTTGGAGTGTTTGTAGTTCATTTCGCGTTCCGACGGTGAAAACAGCCGAAAAGTGTTTGTTAGGCTCATTGGGCTCTATAGACCATTTAGGAGTGTTGGTAGTACATTTCGCGTTATGACGGTGAAAACAACCGAAAACTGTTTGTTAGGCTCAATGGGCTCTATAGACGATTTGGGAGTGTTGGTAGTTCCTTTCGCGTTCTGACGATGAAAAAAACCGAAAACTGTTTTATAGGCTCAATGGGCTCTATAGACGATTTTGGAGTGTTGGTAGTTCATTTCGCGTTCTGAAGGTGAAACAAACCGAAAACTGTTTGTTAGGCTCATTGGGCTCTATAGACCATTTGGGAGTGTTGGTAGTACATTTCGCGTTATGACGGTGAAAAAAACCGAAAACTGTTTTATAGGCTCAATGGGCTCTATAGACGATTTTGGAGTGTTTGTAGTTCATTTCGCGTTCCGACGGTGAAAACAGCCGAAAAGTGTTTGTTAGGCTCATTGGGCTCTATAGACCATTTAGGAGTGTTGGTAGTACATTTCGCGTTATGACGGTGAAAACAACCGAAAACTGTTTGTTAGGCTCAATGGGCTCTATAGACGATTTGGGAGTGTTGGTAGTTCATTTCGCGTTCTGACGATGAAAAAAACCGAAAACTGTTTTATAGGCTCAATGGGCTCTATAGACGATTTTGGAGTGTTGGTAGTTCATTTCGCGTTCTGAAGGTGAAACAAACCGAAAACTGTTTGTTAGGCTCATTGGGCTCTATAGACCATTTGGGAGTGTTGGTAGTACATTTCGCGTTATGACGGTGAAAAAAACCGAAAACTGTTTTATAGGCTCAATGGGCTCTATAGACGATTTTGGAGTGTTTGTAGTTCATTTCACGTTCCGTCGGTGAAAACAGCCGAAAAGTGTTTGTTAGGCTCATTGGGCTCTATAGACCATTTGGGAGTGTTGGTAGTACATTTCGCGTTATGACGGTGAAAACAACCGAAAACTGTTTGTTAGGCTCAATGGGCTCTATAGACGATTTGGGAGTGTTGGTAGTTCATTTCGCGTTCTGACGATGAAAAAAACCGAACACTGTTTTATAGGCTCAATGGGCTCTATAGACGATTTTGGAGTGTTGGTAGTTCATTTCGCGTTCTGAAGGTGAAACAAACCGAAAACTATTTGTTAGGCTCATTGGGCTCTATAGACCATTTGGGAGTGTTGGTAGTACATTTCGCGTTATGACGGTAAAAACAACCGAAAACTGTTTCTTAGGCTCAATGGGCTCTATAGACGATTTGGAGTGTTGGTAGTTCATTTCGCGTTATGACGATGAAAAAAACCGAAAACTGTTTGTTAGGCTCAATGGGCTCTATAGACGATTTTGGAGTGTTGGTAGTTCATTTCGCGTTCAGACGGTGAAAACAGCCGAAAAGTGTTTGTTAGGCTCATTGGGCTCTATAGACCATTAGGGGGTGTTGGTTGTACATTTCGCGTTCTGACTGTGCAAACAGCCGAAAATTGTTTGTTTGGCTCATTGGGCTCTATAGACGATTTTGGAGTGTTGGTAGTTCATTTCGCGTTCTGAAGGTGAAACAAACCGAAAACTGTTTGTTAGGCTCAATGGGCTCTATAGACCATTTGGGAGTGTTTGTAGTTCATTTCGCGTTCTGACGGTGAAAACAGCCGAAAAGTGTTTGTTAGGCTCATTGGCTCTATAGACCATTAGGGGGTGTTGGTTGTACATTTCGGGTTCTGACTGTGAAAACAGCCTAAAATTGTTTGTTAGGCTCATTGGGCTCTATATACCATTTGGGAGTGTTGGTAGTACTTTTCGCGTTATGACTGTGAAAACAACCGAAAACTGTTTTATAGGCTCAATGGGCTCTATAGACGACTTTGGAGTGTTGGTAGTTCATTTCGCGTTCTGAAGGTGAAACAAACCGAAAACTGTTTGTTAGGCTCAATGGGCTCTATAGACCATTTGGGAGTGTTGGTAGTTCATTTCGCGTTCTGACGGTAAAAAAACTCGAAAACTGTTTGTTAGGCTCAATAGGCTCTATAGACCATTTAGGAGTGTTTGTAGTTCATTTCGCGTTCTGACGGTGAAAACAGCCGAAAAGTGTTTGTTAGGCTCATTGGGCTCTATAGACCATTTGGGAGTGTTGGTAGTACATTTCGCGTTATGACTGTGAAAACAACCGAAAAGTGTTTGTTAGGCTCAATGGGCTCTATAGACCATTTGGGAGTGTTGGTAGTTTATTTCGCGTTCTGACAGTGAAAACAGTCGAAAAGTGTTTGTTAGGCTCATTGGGCTCTATAGACCATTTGGGGGTGTTGGTAGTTCATTTCGCGTTCTGACGGTGAAAAAAACCGAAAACTGTTTTATAGGCTCAATGGGCTCTATAGACGATTTTGGAGTGTTTGTAGTTCATTTCGCGTTCCGACGGTGAAAACAGCCGAAAAGTGTTTGTTAGGCTCATTGGGCTCTATAGACCATTTGGGGGTGTTGGTTGTACATTTCGCGTTCTGACGGTGAAAACAGCCGAAAAGTGTTTGTTAGGCTCATTGGGCTCTATAGACCATTTGGGAGTGTTGGTAGTACATTTCGCGTTATGACGGTGAAAACAACCGAAAACTGTTTGTTAAGCTCAATGGGCTCTATAGACGATTTGGGAGTGTTGGTAGTTCATTTCGCGTTCTGACGATGAAAAAAACCGAAAACTGTTTTATAGGCTCAATGGGCTCTATAGACGATTTGGGAGTGTTGGTAGTTCATTTCGCGTTCTGACGATGAAAAAAACCGAAAACTGTTTTATAGGCTCAATGGGCTCTATAGACGATTTTGGAGTGTTGGTAGTTCATTTCGCGTTCTGAAGGTCAAACAAACCGAAAACTGTTTTATAGGCTCAATGGGCTCTATAGACGATTTGGGAGTGTTGGTAGTTCATTTCGCGTTCTGAAGGTGAAACAAACCGAAAACTGTTTGTTAGGCTCATTGGGCTCTATAGACCATTTGGGAGTGTTGGTAGTTCATTTCGCGTTCTGACGGTAAAAAAACCCGAAAACTGTTTGTTAGGCTCAATGCGCTCTATAGACCATTTGGAAGTGTTTGTAGTTCATTTCGCGTTCTGACGGTGAAAACAGCCGAAAAGTGTTTGTTAGGCTCATTAGGCTCTATAGACCATTTGGGGGTGTTGGTTGTACATTTCGCGTTCTGATGGTGAAAACAGCCGAAAAGTGTTTGTTAGGCTCATAGGGCTCTATAGACCATTTGGGAGTGTCGGTAGTACATTTCGCGTTATGACTGTGAAAACAGCCGAAAACTGTTTTATAGGCTCAATGGGCTCTATAGACGACTTTGGAGTGTTGGTAGTTCATTTCGCGTTCTGAAGGTGAAACAAACCGAAAACTGTTTGTTAGGCTCAATGGGCTATATAGACCATTTGGGAGTGTTGGTAGTTCATTTCGCGTTCTGTCGGTGAAATCAGGCGAAAAGTGTTTGTTGGGCTCATTGGGCTCTATAGACCATTTGGGGGTGTTGGTTGTACATTTCGCGTTCTGACTGTGAAAACAGCCGAAAAGTGTTTGTTAGGCTCATTGGGCTCTATAGACCATTTGGGAGTGTTGGTAGTACATTTCGCGTTATGACTGTGAAAACAACCGAAAAGTGTTTGTTAGGCTCAATGGGCTCTATAGACCATTTGGGAGTGTTGGTAGTTTATTTCGCGTTCTGACAGTGAAAACAGCCGAAAAGTGTTTGTTAGGCTCATTGGGCTCTATAGACCATTTGGGGGTGTTGGTAGTTCATTTCGCGTTCTGACGGTGAAAAAAACCGAAAACTGTTTTATAGGCTCAATGGGCTCTATAGACGATTTTGGAGTGTTTGTAGTTCATTTCGCGTTCCGACGGTGAAAACAGCCGAAAAGTGTTTGTTAGGCTCATTGGGCTCTATAGACCATTTAGGAGTGTTGGTAGTACATTTCGCGTTATGACGGTGAAAACAACCGAAAACTGTTTGTTAGGCTCAATGGGCTCTATAGACGATTTGGGAGTGTTGGTAGTTCATTTCGCGTTCTGACGATGAAAAAAACCGAAAACTGTTTTATAGGCTCAATGGGCTCTATAGACGATTTTGGAGTGTTGTTAGTTCATTTCGCGTTCTGAAGGTGAAACAAACCGAAAACTGTTTGTTAGGCTCATTGGGCTCTATAGACCATTTGGGAGTGTTGGTAGTACATTTCGCGTTATGACGGTGAAAAAAAACCGAAAACTGTTTTATAGGCTCAATGGGCTCTATAGACGATTTCGGAGTGTTGGTAGTTCACTTCGCGTTCTGACGGTGAAAACAGCCGAAAAGTGTTTGTTAGGCTCATTGGGCTCTATAGACCATTAGGGGGTGTTGGTTGTACATTTCGCGTTCTGACTGTGAAAACAGCCGAAAATTGTTTGTTAGGCTCATTGGGCTCTATAGACGATTTTGGAGTGTTGGTAGTTCATTTCGCGTTCTGAAGGTGAAACAAACCGAAAACTGTTTGTTAGGCTCAATGGGCTCTATAGACCATTTAGGAGTGTTTGTAGTTCATTTCGCGTTCTGACGGTGAAAACAGCCGAAAAGTGTTTGTTAGGCTCATTGGGCTCTATAGACCATTAGGGGGTGTTGGTTGTACATTTCGCGTTCTGACTGTGAAAACAGCCTAAAATTGTTTGTTAGGCTCATTGGGCTCTATATACCATTTGGGAGTGTTGGTAGCACTTTTCGCGTTATGACTGTGAAAACAACCGAAAACTGTTTTATAGGCTCAATGGGCTCTATAGACGATTTTGGAGTGTTGGTAGTTCATTTCGCGTTCTGAAGGTGAAACAAACCGAAAACTGTTTGTTAGGCTCAATGGGCTCTATAGACCATTTGGGAGTGTTGGTAGTTCATTTCGCGTTCTGACGGTAAAAAAACCCGAAAACTGTTTGTTAGGCTCAATAGGCTCTATAGACCATTTAGGAGTGTTTGTAGTTCATTTCGCGTTCTGACGGTGAAAACAGCCGAAAAGTGTTTGTTAGGCTCATTGGGCTCTATAGACCATTTGGGGGTGTTGGTAGTACATTTCGCGTTATGACTGTGAAAAAAAACCGAAAACTGTTTTATAGGCTCAATGGGCTCTATAGACGATTTCGGAGTGTTGGTAGTTCACTTCGCGTTCTGACGGTGAAAACAGCCGAAAAGTGTTTGTTAGGCTCATTGGGCTCTATAGACCATTAGGGGGTGTTGGTTGTACATTTCGCGTTCTGACTGTGAAAACAGCCGAAAATTGTTTGTTAGGCTCATTGGGCTCTATAGACGATTTTGGAGTGTTGGTAGTTCATTTCGCGTTCTGAAGGTGAAACAAACCGAAAACTGTTTGTTAGGCTCAATGGGCTCTATAGACCATTTAGGAGTGTTTGTAGTTCATTTCGCGTTCCGACGGTGAAAACAGCCGAAAAGTGTTTGTTAGGCTCATTGGGCTCTATAGACCATTAGGGGGTGTTGGTTGTACATTTCGCGTTCTGACTGTGAAAACAGCCTAAAATTGTTTGTTAGGCTCATTGGGCTCTATATACCATTTGGGAGTGTTGGTAGCACTTTTCGCGTTATGACTGTGAAAACAACCGAAAACTGTTTTATAGGCTCAATGGGCTCTATAGACGATTTTGGAGTGTTGGTAGTTCATTTCGCGTTCTGAAGGTGAAACAAACCGAAAACTGTTTGTTAGGCTCAATGGGCTCTATAGACCATTTGGGAGTGTTGGTAGTTCATTTCGCGTTCTGACGGTAAAAAAACCCGAAAACTGTTTGTTAGGCTCAATAGGCTCTATAGACCATTTAGGAGTGTTTGTAGTTCATTTCGCGTTCTGACGGTGAAAACAGCCGAAAAGTGTTTGTTAGGCTCATTGGGCTCTATAGACCATTCGGGGGTGTTGGTAGTACATTTCGCGTTATGACTGTGAAAACAACCGAAAAGTGTTTGTTAGGCTCATTGGGCTCTATAGACCATTTGGGGGTGTTGGTAGTTCATTTCGCGTTCTGACGGTGAAAAAAAACGAAAACTGTTTTATAGGCTCAATGGGCTCTATAGACGATTTTGGAGTGTTTGTAGTTCATTTCGCGTTCCGACGGTGAAAACAGCCGAAAAGTGTTTGTTAGGCTCATTGGGCTCTATAGACCATTTGGGGGTGTTGGTTGTACATTTCGCGTTCTGACGGTGAAAACAGCCGAAAAGTGTTTGTTAGGCTCATTGGGCTCTATAGACCATTTGGGAGTGTTGGTAGTACATTTCGCGTTATGACGGTGAAAACAACCGAAAACTGTTTGTTAAGCTCAATGGGCTCTATAGACGATTTGGGAGTGTTGGTAGTTCATTTCGCGTTCTGACGATGAAAAAAACCGAAAACTGTTTTATAGGCTCAATGGGCTCTATAGACGATTTTGGAGTGTTGGTAGTTCATTTCGCGTTCTGAAGGTCAAACAAACCGAAAACTGTTTGTTAGGCTCAATGGGCTCTATAGACGATTTGGGAGTGTTGGTAGTTCATTTCGCGTTCTGAAGATGAAAAAAAACGAAAACTGTTTGTTAGGCTCATTGGGCTCTATAGACCATTTGGGAGTGTTGGTAGTTCATTTCGCGTTCTGACGGTAAAAAAACACGAAAACTGTTTGTTAGGCTCAATGGGCTCTATAGACCATTTGGAATTGTTTGTAGTTCATTTCGCGTTCTGACGGTGAAAACAGCCGAAAAGTGTTTGTTAGGCTCATTAGGCTCTATAGACCATTTGGGGGTGTTGGTTGTACATTTCGCGTTCTGATGGTGAAAACAGCCGAAAAGTGTTTGTTAGGCTCATAGGGCTCTATAGACCATTTGGGAGTGTCGGTAGTACATTTCGCGTTATGACTGTGAAAACAGCCGAAAACTGTTTTATAGGCTCAATGGGCTCTATAGACGACTTTGGAGTGTTGGTAGTTCATTTCGCGTTCTGAAGGTGAAACAAACCGAAAACTGTTTGTTAGGCTCAATGGGCTATATAGACCATTTGGGAGTGTTGGTAGTTCATTTCGCGTTCTGACGGTGAAATCAGCCGAAAAGTGTTTGTTGGGCTCATTGGGCTCTATAGACCATTTGGGGGTGTTGGTTGTACATTTCGCGTTCTGACTGTGAAAACAGCCGAAAAGTGTTTGTTAGGCTCATTGGGCTCTATAGACCATTTGGGAGTGTTGGTAGTACATTTCGCGTTATGACTGTGAAAACAACCGAAAAGTGTTTGTTAGGCTCAATGGGCTCTATAGACCATTTGGGAGTGTTGGTAGTTTATTTCGCGTTCTGACAGTGAAAACAGCCGAAAAGTGTTTGTTAGGCTCATTGGGCTCTATAGACCATTTGGGGGTGTTGGTAGTTCATTTCGCGTTCTGAAGGTGAAACAAACCGAAAACTGTTTGTTAGGCTCAATGGGCTCTATAGACCATTTGGGAGTGTTTGTAGTTCATTTCGCGTTCTGACGGTGAAAACAGCCGAAAAGTGTTTGTTAGGCTCATTGGGCTCTATAGACCATTAGGGGGTGTTGGTTGTACATTTCGCGTTCTGACTGTGAAAACAGCCTAAAATTGTTTGTTAGGCTCATTGGGCTCTATATACCATTTGGGAGTGTTGGTAGCACTTTTCGCGTTATGACTGTGAAAACAACCGAAAACTGTTTTATAGGCTCAATGGGCTCTATAGACGATTTTGGAGTGTTGGTAGTTCATTTCGCGTTCTGAAGGTGAAACAAACCGAAAACTGTTTGTTAGGCTCAATGGGCTCTATAGACCATTTGGGAGTGTTGGTAGTTCATTTCGCGTTCTGACGGTAAAAAAACCCGAAAACTGTTTGTTAGGCTCAATAGGCTCTATAGACCATTTAGGAGTGTTTGTAGTTCATTTCGCGTTCTGACGGTGAAAACAGCCGAAAAGTGTTTGTTAGGCTCATTGGGCTCTATAGACCATTTGGGGGTGTTGGTAGTACATTTCGCGTTATGACTGTGAAAACAACCGAAAAGTGTTTGTTAGGCTCATTGGGCTCTATAGACCATTTGGGGGTGTTGGTAGTTCATTTCGCGTTCTGACGGTGAAAAAAAACGAAAACTGTTTTATAGGCTCAATGGGCTCTATAGACGATTTTGGAGTGTTTGTAGTTCATTTCGCGTTCCGACGGTGAAAACAGCCGAAAAGTGTTTGTTAGGCTCATTGGGCTCTATAGACCATTTGGGGGTGTTGGTTGTACATTTCGCGTTCTGACGGTGAAAACAGCCGAAAAGTGTTTGTTAGGCTCATTGGGCTCTATAGACCATTTGGGAGTGTTGGTAGTACATTTCGCGTTATGACGGTGAAAACAACCGAAAACTGTTTGTTAAGCTCAATGGGCTCTATAGACGATTTGGGAGTGTTGGTAGTTCATTTCGCGTTCTGACGATGAAAAAAACCGAAAACTGTTTTATAGGCTCAATGGGCTCTATAGACGATTTTGGAGTGTTGGTAGTTCATTTCGCGTTCTGAAGGTCAAACAAACCGAAAACTGTTTGTTAGGCTCAATGGGCTCTATAGACGATTTGGGAGTGTTGGTAGTTCATTTCGCGTTCTGAAGATGAAAAAAAACGAAAACTGTTTGTTAGGCTCATTGGGCTCTATAGACCATTTGGGAGTGTTGGTAGTTCATTTCGCGTTCTGACGGTAAAAAAACACGAAAACTGTTTGTTAGGCTCAATGGGCTCTATAGACCATTTGGAATTGTTTGTAGTTCATTTCGCGTTCTGACGGTGAAAACAGCCGAAAAGTGTTTGTTAGGCTCATTAGGCTTTATAGACCATTTGGGGGTGTTGGTTGTACATTTCGCGTTCTGATGGTGAAAACAGCCGAAAAGTGTTTGTTAGGCTCATAGGGCTCTATAGACCATTTGGGAGTGTCGGTAGTACATTTCGCGTTATGACTGTGAAAACAGCCGAAAACTGTTTTATAGGCTCAATGGGCTCTATAGACGACTTTGGAGTGTTGGTAGTTCATTTCGCGTTCTGAAGGTGAAACAAACCGAAAACTGTTTGTTAGGCTCAATGGGCTATATAGACCATTTGGGAGTGTTGGTAGTTCATTTCGCGTTCTGACGGTGAAATCAGCCGAAAAGTGTTTGTTGGGCTCATTGGGCTCTATAGACCATTTGGGGGTGTTGGTTGTACATTTCGCGTTCTGACTGTGAAAACAGCCGAAAAGTGTTTGTTAGGCTCATTGGGCTCTATAGACCATCTGGGAGTGTTGGTAGTACATTTCGCGTTATGACTGTGAAAACAACCGAAAAGTGTTTGTTAGGCTCAATGGGCTCTATAGACCATTTGGGAGTGTTGGTAGTTTATTTCGCGTTCTGACAGTGAAAACAGCCGAAAAGTGTTTGTTAGGCTCATTGGGCTCTATAGACCATTTGGGGGTGTTGGTAGTTCATTTCGCGTTCTGACGGTGAACAAAACCGAAAACTGTTTTATAGGCTCAATGGGCTCTATAGACGATTTTGGAGTGTTTGTAGTTCATTTCGCGTTCCGACGGTGAAAACAGCCGAAAAGTGTTTGTTAGGCTCATTGGGCTCTATAGACCATTTAGGAGTGTTGGTATTACATTTCGCGTTATGACGGTGAAAACAACCGAAAACTGTTTGTTAGGCTCAATGGGCTCTATAGACGATTTGGGAGTGTTGGTAGTTCATTTCGCGTTCTGACGATGAAAAAAACCGAAAACTGTTTTATAGGCTCAATGGGCTCTATAGACGATTTTGGAGTGTTGTTAGTTCATTTCGCGTTCTGAAGGTGAAACAAACCGAAAAACTGTTTGTTAGGCTCATTGGGCTCTATAGACCATTTGGGAGTGTTGGTAGTACATTTCGCGTTATGACGGTGAAAAAAAACCGAAAACTGTTTTATAGGCTCAATGGGCTCTATAGACGATTTTGGAGTGTTGGTAGTTCATTTCGCGTTCTGACGGTGAAAACAGCCGAAAAGTGTTTGTTAGGCTCATTGGGCTCTATAGACCATTAGGGGGTGTTGGTTGTACATTTCGCGTTCTGACTGTGAAAACAGCCGAAAATTGTTTGTTAGGCTCATTGGGCTCTATAGACGATTTTGGAGTGTTGGTAGTTCATTTCGCGTTCTGAAGGTGAAACAAACCGAAAACTGTTTGTTAGGCTCAATGGGCTCTATAGACCATTTGGGAGTGTTTGTTAGTTCATTTCGCGTTCTGACGGTGAAAACAGCCGAAAAGTGTTTGTTAGGCTCATTGGGCTCTATAGACCATTAGGGGGTGTTGGTTGTACATTTCGCGTTCTGATGGTGAAAACAGCCGAAAAGTGTTTGTTAGGCTCATAGGGCTCTATAGACCATTTGGGAGTGTCGGTAGTACATTTCGCGTTATGACTGTGAAAACAACCGAAAAGTGTTTGTTAGTCTCATTGGGCTCTATATACCATTTGGGAGTGTTGGTAGCACTTTTCGCGTTATGACTGTGAAAACAAACGAAAACTGTTTTATAGGCTCAATGGGCTCTATAGACGATTTTGGAGTGTTGGTAGTTCATTTCGCGTTCTGAAAGTGAAACAAACCGAAAACTGTTTGTTAGGCTCAATGGGCTCTATAGACCATTTGGGAGTGTTGGTAGTTCATTTCGCGTTCTGACGGTAAAAAAACCCGAAAACTGTTTGTTAGGCTCAATAGGCTCTATAGACCATTTAGGAGTGTTTGTAGTTCATTTCGCGTTCTGACGGTGAAAACAGCCGAAAAGTGTTTGTTAGGCTCATTGGGCTCTATAGACCATTTGGGGGTGTTGGTAGTACATTTCGCGTTGTGACTGTGAAAACAACCGAAAAGTGTTTGTTAGGCTCATTGGGCTCTATAGACCATTTGGGGGTGTTGGTAGTTCATTTCGCGTTCTGACGGTGAAAAAAACCGAAAACTGTTTTATAGGCTCAATGGGCTCTATAGACGATTTTGGAGTGTTTGTAGTTCATTTCGCGTTCCGACGGTGAAAACAGCCGAAAAGTGTTTGTTAGGCTCATTGGGCTCTATAGACCATTTGGGAGTGTTGGTAGTACATTTCGCGTTATGACGGTGAAAACAACCAAAAACTGTTTGTTAAGCTCAATGGGCTCTATAGACGATTTGGGAGTGTTGGTAGTTCATTTCGCGTTCTGACGATGAAAAAAACCGAAAACTGTTTTATAGGCTCAATGGGCTCGATAGACGATTTTGGAGTGTTGGTAGTTCATTTCGCGTTCTGAAGGTCAAACAAACCGAAAACTGTTTGTTAGGCTCAATGGGCTCTATAGACGATTTGGGAGTGTTGGTAGGTCATTTCGCGTTCTGACGATGAAAAAAACCGAAAACTGTTTGTTAGGCTCATTGGGCTCTATAGACCATTTGGGAGTGTTGGTAGTTCATTTCGCGTTCTGACGGTAAAAAAACCCGAAAACTGTTTGTTAGGCTCAATGGGCTCTATAGACCATTTGGAAGTGTTTGTAGTTCATTTCGCGTTCTGACTGTGAAAACAGCCGAAAAGTGTTTGTTAGGCTCATTAGGCTCTATAGACCATTTGGGGGTGTTGGTTGTACATTTCGCGTTCTGATGGTGAAAACAGCCGAAAAGTGTTTGTTAGGCTCATAGGGCTCTATAGACCATTTGGGAGTGTCGGTAGTACATTTCGCGTTATGACTGTGAAAACAGCCGAAAACTTTTTTATAGGCTCAATGGGCTCTATAGACGACTTTGGAGTGTTGGTAGTTCATTTCGCGTTCTGAAGGTGAAACAAACCGAAAACTGTTTGTTAGGCTCATTGGGCTCTATAGACCATTTGGGAGTGTTGGTAGTACATTTCGCGTTATGACGGTGAAAACAACCGAAAACTGTTTGTTAGGCTCAATGGGCTCTATAGACGATTTGGGAGTGTTGGTAGTTCCTTTCGCGTTCTGACGATGAAAAAAACCGAAAACTGTTTTATAGGCTCAATGGGCTCTATAGACGATTTTGGAGTGTTGGTAGTTCATTTCGCGTTCTGAAGGTGAAACAAACCGAAAACTGTTTGTTAGGCTCATTGGGCTCTATAGACCATTTGGGAGTGTTGGTAGTACATTTCGCGTTGTGACTGTGAAAACAACCGAAAAGTGTTTGTTAGGCTCAATGGGCTCTATAGACGATTTGGGAGTGTTGGTAGTTCATTTCGCGTTCTGACGATGAAAACAGCCGAAAAGTGTTTTTTAGGCTCATTGGGCTCTATAGACCATTTGGGAGTGTTGGTAGTACATTTCGCGTTATGACGGTGAAAACAACCGAAAACTGTTTGTTAGGCTCAATGGGCTCTATAGACCATTTGGGAGTGTTGGTAGTACATTTCGCGTTATGACTGTGAAAACAACCGAAAAGTGTTTTATAGGCTCAATGGGCTCTATAGACGATTTTGGAGTGTTGGAAGTTCATTTCGCGTTCTGAAGGTGAAACAAACCGAAAACTGTTTGTTAGGCTCAATGGGCTCTATAGACGATTTGGGAGTGTTGGTAGTTCATTTCGCGTTCTGACGATGAAAAAAACCGAAAACTGTTTTATGGGCTCAATGGGCTCTATAGACCATTTGGGAGTGTTGGTAGTTCAGTTCGCGTTCTGACGGTAAAAAAAACCGAAAACTGTTTGTTAATCTCAATGGGCTCTATAGACCATTTGGGAGTGTTTGTAGTTCATTTCGCGTTCTGATGGTGAAAACATTCGAAAAGTGTTTGTTAGGCTCATTGGGCTCTATAGACCATTTGGGAGTGTTGGTAGTACATTTCGCGTTATGACGGTGAAAACAACCGAAAACTGTTTTATAGGCTCAATGGGCTCTATAGACGATTTTGGAGTGTTGGTAGTTCATTTCGCGTTCTGACGATGAAAAAAACCGAAAACTGTTTTATAGGCTCAATGGGCTCTATAGACCATTTGGGAGTGTTGGTAGTTCATTTCGCGTTCTGACGGTAAAAAAACCCCGAAAACTGTTTGTTAAGCTCAATGGGCTCTATAGACCATTTGGGAGTGTTTGTAGTTCATTTCGCGTTCTGATGGTGAAAACAGCCGAAAAGTGTTTGTTAGGCTCATTGGGCTCTATAGACCATTTGGGAGTGTTGGTAGTACATTTCGCGTTATGACGTTGAAAACAACCGAAAACTGTTTGTTAGGCTCAATGGGCTCTATAGACCATTTGGGATTGTTGGTAGTACATTTCGCGTTATGACTGTGAAAACAACCGAAAAGTGTTTTATAGGCTCAATGGGCTCTATAGACGATTTTGGAGTGTTGGTAGTTCATTTCGCGTTCTGAAGGTGAAACAAACCGAAAACTGTTTGTTAGGCTCAATGGGCTCTATAGACCATTTGGGAGTGTTTGTAGTTCATTTCGCGTTCTGACGATGAAAAAAACCGAAAACTGTTTTATAGGCTCAATGGGCTCTATAGACGATTTGGGAGTGTTGGTAGTTCATTTCGCGTTCTGACGATGAAAAAAAAACGAAAACTGTTTTATAGGCTCAATGGGCTCTATAGACGATTTTGGAGTGTTGGTAGTTCATTTCGCGTTCTGACGATGAAAAAAACCGAAAACTGTTTTATAGGCTCAATGGGCTCTATAGACGATTTTGGAGTGTTGGTAGTTCATTTCGCGTTCTGACGATGAAAACAGCCGAAAACTGTTTTATAGGCTCAATGGGCTCTATAGACCATTTAGGAGTGTTGGTAGTTCATTTCGCGTTCTGACGGTAAAAAAACCCGAAAAGTGTTTGTTAGGCTCATTGGGCTCTATAGACCATTTGGGAGTGTTGGTAGTACATTTCGCGTCATGACGGTGAAAAAAACCGAAAACTGTTTGTTAAGCTCAATGGGCTCTATAGACCATTTGGGAGTGTTTTTAGTTCATTTCGCGTTCTGATGGTGAAAACAGCCGAAAAGTGTTTGTTAGGCTCATTGGGCTCTATAGACCATTTGGGAGTGTTGGTAGTACATTTCGCGTTATGACGGTGAAAACAACCGAAAACTGTTTTATAGGCTCAATGGGCTCTATAGACGATTTTGGAGTGTTGGTAGTTCATTTCGCGTTCTGACGATGAAAACAGCCGAAAAGTGTTTGTTAGGCTCATTGGGCTCTATAGACCATTTGGGGGTGTTGGTTGTACATTTCGCGTTCTGACGATGAAAAAAACCGAAAACTGTTTTATAGGCTCAATGGGCTCTATAGACGATTTGGGAGTGTTGGTAGTTCATTTCGCGTTCTGACGATGAAAAAAACCGAAAACTGTTTTATAGGCTCAATGGGCTCTATAGACGATTTTGGAGCGTTGGTAGTTCATTTCGCGTTCTGACGATGAAAACAGCCGAAAAGTGTTTGTTAGGCTCATTGGGCTCTATAGACCATTTGGGAGTGTTGGTAGTACATTTCGCGTTATGACTGTGAAAACAACCGAAAAGTGTTTTATAGGCTCAATGGGCTCTATAGACGATTTGGGAGTGTTGGTAGTTCATTTCGCGTTCTGACGATGAAAAAAACCGAAAACTGTTTTATAGGCTCAATGGGCTCTATAGACGATTTTGGAGTGTTGGTAGTTCATTTCGCGTTCTGACGATGAAAAAACCCGAAAACTGTTTTATAGGCTCAATGGGCTCTATAGACCATTTGGGAGTGTTGGTAGTTCATTTCGCGTTCTGACGGTAACAAAAACCGAAAACTGTTTGTTAAGCTCAATGGGCTCTATAGACCATTTGGGAGTGTTTGTAGTTCATTTCGCGTTCTGATGGTGAAAACAGCCGAAAAGTGTTTGTTAGGCTCATTGGGCTCTATAGACCATTTGGGAGTGTTGGTAGTACATTTCGCGTTATGACGGTGAAAACAACCGAAAACTGTTTGTTAGGCTCAATGGGCTCTATAGACGATTTGGGAGTGTTGGTAGTTCATTTCGCGTTCTGACTATGAAAACAGCCGAAAAGTGTTTGTTAGGCTCAATGGGCTCTATAGACCATTTGGGAGTGTTGGTAGTACATTTCGCGTTATGACTGTGAAAACAACCGAAAAGTGTTTTATAGGCTCAATGGGCTCTATAGACGATTTGGGAGTGTTGGTAGTTCATTTCGCGTTCTGACAGTAAAAAAACCCGAAAACTGTTTGTTAAGCTCAATGGGCTCTATAGACGATTTTGGAGTGTTGGTAGTTCATTTCGCGTTCTGACGATGAAAACAGCCGAAAAGTGTTTGTTAGGCTCATTGGGCTCTATAGACCATTTGGGAGTGTTGGTAGTACATTTCGCGTTATGACTGTGAAAACAACCGAAAAGTGTTTTATAGGCTCAATGGGCTCTATAGACGATTTGGGAGTGTTGGTAGTTCATTTCGCGTTCTGACGATGAAAAAAACCGAAAACTGTTTTATAGGCTCAATGGGCTCTATAGACGATTTTGGAGTGTTGGTAGTTCATTTCGCGTTGTGACGATGAAAAAACCCGAAAACTGTTTTATAGGCTCAATGGGCTCTATAGACCATTTGGGAGTGTTGGTAGTTCATTTCGCGTTCTGACGGTAAAAAAACCCGAAAAGTGTTTGTTAGGCTCATTGGGCTCTATAGACCATTTGGGAGTGTTGGTAGTACATTTCGCGTCATGACGGTGAAAAAAACCGAAAACTGTTTGTTAAGCTCAATGGGCTCTATAGACCATTTGGGAGTGTTTTTAGTTCATTTCGCGTTCTGATGGTGAAAACAGCCGAAAAGTGTTTGTTAGGCTCATTGGGCTCTATAGACCATTTGGGAGTGTTGGTAGTACATTTCGCGTTATGACGGTGAAAACAACCGAAAACTGTTTTATAGGCTCAATGGGCTCTATAGACGATTTTGGAGTGTTGGTAGTTCATTTCGCGTTCTGACGATGAAAACAGCCGAAAAGTGTTTGTTAGGCTCATTGGGCTCTATAGACCATTTGGGGGTGTTGGTTGTACATTTCGCGTTCTGACGATGAAAAAAACCGAAAACTGTTTTATAGGCTCAATGGGCTCTATAGACGATTTGGGAGTGTTGGTAGTTCATTTCGCGTTCTGACGATGAAAAAAACCGAAAACTGTTTTATAGGCTCAATGGGCTCTATAGACGATTTTGGAGTGTTGGTAGTTCATTTCGCGTTCTGACGATGAAAACAGCCGAAAAGTGTTTGTTAGGCTCATTGGGCTCTATAGACCATTTGGGAGTGTTGGTAGTACATTTCGCGTTATGACTGTGAAAACAACCGAAAAGTGTTTTATAGGCTCAATGGGCTCTATAGACGATTTGGGAGTGTTGGTAGTTCATTTCGCGTTCTGACGATGAAAAAAACCGAAAACTGTTTTATAGGCTCAATGGGCTCTATAGACGATTTTGGAGTGTTGGTAGTTCATTTCGCGTTCTGACGATGAAAAAACCCGAAAACTGTTTTATAGGCTCAATGGGCTCTATAGACCATTTGGGAGTGTTGGTAGTTCATTTCGCGTTCTGACGGTAACAAAAACCGAAAACTGTTTGTTAAGCTCAATGGGCTCTATAGACCATTTGGGAGTGTTTGTAGTTCATTTCGCGTTCTGATGGTGAAAACAGCCGAAAAGTGTTTGTTAGGCTCATTGGGCTCTATAGACCATTTGGGAGTGTTGGTAGTACATTTCGCGTTATGACGGTGAAAACAACCGAAAACTGTTTGTTAGGCTCAATGGGCTCTATAGACGATTTGGGAGTGTTGGTAGTTCATTTCGCGTTCTGACTATGAAAACAGCCGAAAAGTGTTTGTTAGGCTCAATGGGCTCTATAGACCATTTGGGAGTGTTGGTAGTACATTTCGCGTTATGACTGTGAAAACAACCGAAAAGTGTTTTATAGGCTCAATGGGCTCTATAGACGATTTGGGAGTGTTGGTAGTTCATTTCGCGTTCTGAAGGTGAAACAAACCGAAAACTGTTTGTTAGGCTCAATGGGCTCTATAGACGATTTGGGAGTGTTGGTAGTTCATTTCGCGTTCTGACGATGAAAAAAACCGAAAACTGTTTGTTAAGCTCAATGGGCTCTATAGACCATTTGGGAGTGTTTGTAGTTCATTTCGCGTTCTGATGGTGAAAACAGCCGAAAAGTGTTTGTTAGGCTCATTGGGCTCTATAGACCATTTGGGAGTGTTGGTAGTACATTTCGCGTTATGACGGTGAAAACAACCGAAAACTGTTTTATAGGCTCAATGGGCTCTATAGACGATTTTGGAGTGTTGGTAGTTCATTTCGCGTTCTGACGATGAAAACAGCCGAAAAGTGTTTGTTAGGCTCATTGGGCTCTATAGACCATTTGGGGGTGTTGGTTGTACATTTCTCGTTCTGACGATGAAAAAAACCGAAAACTGTTTTATAGGCTCAATGGGCTCTATAGACGATTTGGGAGTGTTGGTAGTTCATTTCGCGTTCTGACGATGAAAAAAAACGAAAACTGTTTTATAGGCTCAATGGGCTCTATAGACGATTTTGGAGTGTTGGTAGTTCATTTCGCGTTCTGACGATGAAAAAAACCGAAAACTGTTTTATAGGCTCAATGGGCTCTATAGACGATTTTGGAGTGTTGGTAGTTCATTTCGCGTTCTGACGATGAAAACAGCCGAAAAGTGTTTGTTAGGCTCATTGGGCTCTATAGACCATTTGGGAGTGTTGGTAGTATATTTCGCGTTATGACTGTGAAAACAACCGAAAAGTGTTTTATAGGCTCAATGGGCTCTATAGACGATTTGGGAGTGTTGGTAGTTCATTTCGCGTTCTGACGATGAAAAAAACCGAAAACTGTTTTATAGGCTCAATGGGCTCTATAGACGATTTTGGAGTGTTGGTAGTTCATTTCGCGTTGTGACGATGAAAAAACCCGAAAACTGTTTTATAGGCTCAATGGGCTCTATAGACCATTTGGGAGTGTTGGTAGTTCATTTCGCGTTCTGACGGTAAAAAAACCCGAAAAGTGTTTGTTAGGCTCATTGGGCTCTATAGACCATTTGGGAGTGTTGGTAGTACATTTCGCGTCATGACGGTGAAAAAAACCGAAAACTGTTTGTTAAGCTCAATGGGCTCTATAGACCATTTGGGAGTGTTTTTAGTTCATTTCGCGTTCTGATGGTGAAAACAGCCGAAAAGTGTTTGTTAGGCTCATTGGGCTCTATAGACCATTTGGGAGTGTTGGTAGTACATTTCGCGTTATGACGGTGAAAACAACCGAAAACTGTTTTATAGGCTCAATGGGCTCTATAGACGATTTTGGAGTGTTGGTAGTTCATTTCGCGTTCTGACGATGAAAACAGCCGAAAAGTGTTTGTTAGGCTCATTGGGCTCTATAGACCATTTGGGGGTGTTGGTTGTACATTTCGCGTTCTGACGATGAAAAAAACCGAAAACTGTTTTATAGGCTCAATGGGCTCTATAGACGATTTGGGAGTGTTGGTAGTTCATTTCGCGTTCTGACGATGAAAAAAACCGAAAACTGTTTTATAGGCTCAATGGGCTCTATAGACGATTTTGGAGTGTTGGTAGTTCATTTCGCGTTCTGACGATGAAAACAGCCGAAAAGTGTTTGTTAGGCTCATTGGGCTCTATAGACCATTTGGGAGTGTTGGTAGTACATTTCGCGTTATGACTGTGAAAACAACCGAAAAGTGTTTTATAGGCTCAATGGGCTCTATAGACGATTTGGGAGTGTTGGTAGTTCATTTCGCGTTCTGACGATGAAAAAAACCGAAAACTGTTTTATAGGCTCAATGGGCTCTATAGACGATTTTGGAGTGTTGGTAGTTCATTTCGCGTTCTGACGATGAAAAAACCCGAACACTGTTTTATAGGCTCAATGGGCTCTATAGACCATTTGGGAGTGTTGGTAGTTCATTTCGCGTTCTGACGGTAACAAAAACCGAAAACTGTTTGTTAAGCTCAATGGGCTCTATAGACCATTTGGGAGTGTTTGTAGTTCATTTCGCGTTCTGATGGTGAAAACAGCCGAAAAGTGTTTGTTAGGCTCATTGGGCTCTATAGACCATTTGGGAGTGTTGGTAGTACATTTCGCGTTATGACGGTGAAAACAACCGAAAACTGTTTGTTAGGCTCAATGGGCTCTATAGACGATTTGGGAGTGTTGGTAGTTCATTTCGCGTTCTGACTATGAAAACAGCCGAAAAGTGTTTGTTAGGCTCAATGGGCTCTATAGACCATTTGGGAGTGTTGGTAGTACATTTCGCGTTATGACTGTGAAAACAACCGAAAAGTGTTTTATAGGCTCAATGGGCTCTATAGACGATTTGGGAGTGTTGGTAGTTCATTTCGCGTTCTGAAGGTGAAACAAACCGAAAACTGTTTGTTAGGCTCAATGGGCTCTATAGACGATTTGGGAGTGTTGGTAGTTCATTTCGCGTTCTGACGATGAAAAAAACCGAAAACTGTTTGTTAAGCTCAATGGGCTCTATAGACCATTTGGGAGTGTTTGTAGTTCATTTCGCGTTCTGATGGTGAAAACAGCCGAAAAGTGTTTGTTAGGCTCATTGGGCTCTATAGACCATTTGGGAGTGTTGGTAGTACATTTCGCGTTATGACGGTGAAAACAACCGAAAACTGTTTTATAGGCTCAATGGGCTCTATAGACGATTTTGGAGTGTTGGTAGTTCATTTCGCGTTCTGACGATGAAAACAGCCGAAAAGTGTTTGTTAGGCTCATTGGGCTCTATAGACCATTTGGGGGTGTTGGTTGTACATTTCGCGTTCTGACGATGAAAAAAACCGAAAACTGTTTTATAGGCTCAATGGGCTCTATAGACGATTTGGGAGTGTTGGTAGTTCATTTCGCGTTCTGACGATGAAAAAAACCGAAAACTGTTTTATAGGCTCAATGGGCTCTATAGACGATTTTGGAGTGTTGGTAGTTCATTTCGCGTTCTGACGATGAAAACAGCCGAAAAGTGTTTGTTAGGCTCATTGGGCTCTATAGACCATTTGGGAGTGTTGGTAGTACATTTCGCGTTATGACTGTGAAAACAACCGAAAAGTGTTTTATAGGCTCAATGGGCTCTATAGACGATTTGGGAGTGTTGGTAGTTCATTTCGCGTTCTGACGATGAAAAAAACCGAAAACTGTTTTATAGGCTCAATGGGCTCTATAGACGATTTTGGAGTGTTGGTAGTTCATTTCGCGTTCTGACGATGAAAAAACCCGAAAACTGTTTTATAGGCTCAATGGGCTCTATAGACCATTTGGGAGTGTTGGTAGTTCATTTCGCGTTCTGACGGTAAAAAAACCCGAAAAGTGTTTGTTAGGCTCATTGGGCTCTATAGACCATTTGGGAGTGTTGGTAGTACATTTCGCGTCATGACGGTGAAAAAAACCGAAAACTGTTTGTTAAGCTCAATGGGCTCTATAGACCATTTGGGAGTGTTTTTAGTTCCTTTCGCGTTCTGATGGTGAAAACAGCCGAAAAGTGTTTGTTAGGCTCATTGGGCTCTATAGACCATTTGGGAGTGTTGGTAGTACATTTCGCGTTATGACGGTGAAAACAACCGAAAACTGTTTTATAGGCTCAATGGGCTCTATAGACGATTTTGGAGTGTTGGTAGTTCATTTCGCGTTCTGACGATGAAAACAGCCGAAAAGTGTTTGTTAGGCTCATTGGGCTCTATAGACCATTTGGGGGTGTTGGTTGTACATTTCGCGTTCTGACGATGAAAAAAACCGAAAACTGTTTTATAGGCTCAATGGGCTCTATAGACGATTTTGGAGTGTTGGTAGTTCATTTCGCGTTCTGACTATGAAAAAAAACGAAAACTGTTTTATAGGCTCAATGGGCTCTATAGACCATTTGGTAGTGTTGGTAGTTCATTTCGCGTTCTGACGGTAACAAAAACCGAAAACTGTTTGTTAAGCTCAATGGGCTCTATAGACCATTTGGGAGTGTTTGTAGTTCATTTCGCGTTCTGATGGTGAAAACAGCCGAAAAGTGTTTGTTAGGCTCATTGGGCTCTATAGACCATTTCGGAGTGTTGGTAGTACATTTCGCGTTATGACTGTGAAAACAACCGAAAAGTGTTTTATAGGCTCAATGGGCTCTATAGACGATTTGGGAGTGTTGGTAGTTCATTTCGCGTTCTGACGATGAAAAAAACCGAAAACTGTTTGTTAAGCTCAATGGGCTCTATAGACCATTTGGGAGTGTTTGTAGTTCATTTCGCGTTCTGATGGTGAAAACAGCCGAAAAGTGTTTGTTAGGCTCATTGGGCTCTATAGACCATTTGGGAGTGTTGGTAGTACATTTCGCGTTCTGACTATGAAAACAGCCGAAAAGTGTTTGTTAGGCTCATTGGGCTCTATAGACCATTTGGGAGTGTTGGTAGTACATTTCGCGTTATGACTGTGAAAACAGCCGAAAAGTGTTTGTTAGGCTCATTGGGCTCTATAGACCATTTGGGAGTGTTGGTAGTACATTTCGCGTTATGACTGTGAAAACAACCGAAAAGTGTTTTATAGGCTCAATGGGCTCTATAGACGATTTGGGAGTGTTGGTAGTTCATTTCGCGTTCTGAAGGTGAAACAAACCGAAAACTGTTTGTTAGGCTCAATGGGCTCCATGGACGATTTGGGAGTGTTGGTAGTTCATTTCGCGTTCTGACGATGAAAAAAACCGAAAACTGTTTGTTAAGCTCAATGGGCTCTATAGACCATTTGGGAGTGTTTGTAGTTCATTTCGCGTTCTGATGGTGAAAACAGCCGAAAAGTGTTTGTTAGGCTCATTGGGCTCTATAGACCATTTGGGAGTGTTGGTAGTACATTTCGCGTTATGACGGTGAAAACAACCGAAAACTGTTTTATAGGCTCAATGGGCTCTATAGACGATTTTGGAGTGTTGGTAGTTCATTTCGCGTTCTGACGATGAAAAAAACCGAAAACTGTTTTATAGGCTCAATGGGCTCTATAGACGATTTTGGAGTGTTGGTAGTTCATTTCGCGTTCTGACGATGAAAACAGCCGAAAAGTGTTTGTTAGGCTCATTGGGCTCTATAGACCATTTGGGAGTGTTGGTAGTACATTTCGCGTTATGACTGTGAAAACAACCGAAAAGTGTTTTATAGGCTCAATGGGCTCTATAGACGATTTGGGAGTGTTGGTAGTTCATTTCGCGTTCTGACGATGAAAAAAACCGAAAACTGTTTTATAGGCTCAATGGGCTCTATAGACGATTTTGGAGTGTTGGTAGTTCATTTCGCGTTCTGACGATGAAAAAACCCGAAAACTGTTTTATAGGCTCAATGGGCTCTATAGACCATTTGGGAGTGTTGGTAGTTCATTTTGCGTTCTGACGGTAAAAAAACCCGAAAAGTGTTTGTTAGGCTCATTGGGCTCTATAGACCATTTGGGAGTGTTGGTAGTACATTTCGCGTCATGACGGTGAAAAAAACCGAAAACTGTTTGTTAAGCTCAATGGGCTCTATAGACCATTTGGGAGTGTTTTTAGTTCATTTCGCGTTCTGATGGTGAAAACAGCCGAAAAGTGTTTGTTAGGCTCATTGGGCTCTATAGACCATTTGGGAGTGTTGGTAGTACATTTCGCGTTATGACGGTGAAAACAACCGAAAACTGTTTTATAGGCTCAATGGGCTCTATAGACGATTTTGGAGTGTTGGTAGTTCATTTCGCGTTCTGACGATGAAAACAGCCGAAAAGTGTTTGTTAGGCTCATTGGGCTCTATAGACCATTTGGGGGTGTTGGTTGTACATTTCGCGTTCTGACGATGAAAAAAACCGAAAACTGTTTTATAGGCTCAATGGGCTCTATAGACGATTTGGGAGTGTTGGTAGTTCATTTCGCGTTCTGACGATGAAAAAAACCGAAAACTGTTTTATAGGCTCAATGGGCTCTATAGACGATTTTGGAGTGTTGGTAGTTCATTTCGCGTTCTGACGATGAAAACAGCCGAAAAGTGTTTGTTAGGCTCATTGGGCTCTATAGACCATTTGGGAGTGTTGGTAGTACATTTCGCGTTATGACTGTGAAAACAACCGAAAAGTGTTTTATAGGCTCAATGGGCTCTATAGACGATTTTGGAGTGTTGGTAGTTCATTTCGCGTTCTGACGATGAAAACAGCCGAAAAGTGTTTGTTAGGCTCATTGGGCTCTATAGACCATTTGGGGGTGTTGGTTGTACATTTCGCGTTCTGACGATGAAAAAAACCGAAAACTGTTTTATAGGCTCAATGGGCTCTATAGACGATTTGGGAGTGTTGGTAGTTCATTTCGCGTTCTGACGATGAAAAAATCCGAAAACTGTTTTATAGGCTCAATGGGCTCTATAGACGATTTTGGAGTGCTGGTAGTTCATTTCGCGATCTGACGATGAAAACAGCCGAAAAGTGTTTGTTAGGCTCATTGGGCTCTATAGACCATTTGGGAGTGTTGGTAGTACATTTCGCGTTATGACTGTAAAAACAACCGAAAAGTGTTTTATAGGCTCAATGGGCTCTATAGACGATTTGGGAGTGTTGGTAGTTCATTTCGCGTTCTGACGATGAAAAAAACCGAAAACTGTTTTATAGGCTCAATGGGCTCTATAGACGATTTTGGAGTGTTGGTAGTTCATTTCGCGTTCTGACGATGAAAACAGCCGAAAAGTGTTTGTTAGGCTCATTGGGCTCTATAGACCATTTGGGAGTGTTGGTAGTACATTTCGCGTTATGACTGTGAAAACAACCGAAAAGTGTTTTATAGGCTCAATGGGCTCTATAGACGATTTTGGAGTGTTGGTAGTTCATTTCGCGTTCTGACGATGAAAAAACCCGAAAACTGTTTTATAGGCTCAATGGGCTCTATAGACCATTTGGGAGTGTTGGTAGTTCATTTTCGCGTTCTGACGGTAAAAAAACCCGAAAAGTGTTTGTTAGGCTCATTGGGCTCTATAGACCATTTGGGAGTGTTGGTAGTACATTTCGCGTCATGACGGTGAAAAAAACCGAAAACTGTTTGTTAAGCTCAATGGGCTCTATAGACCATTTGGGAGTGTTTTTAGTTCATTTCGCGTTCTGATGGTGAAAACAGCCGAAAAGTGTTTGTTAGGCTCATTGGGCTCTATAGACCATTTGGGAGTGTTGGTAGTACATTTCGCGTTATGACGGTGAAAACAACCGAAAACTGTTTTATAGGCTCAATGGGCTCTATAGACGATTTTGGAGTGTTGGTAGTTCATTTCGCGTTCTGACGATGAAAACAGCCGAAAAGTGTTTGTTAGGCTCATTGGGCTCTATAGACCATTTGGGGGTGTTGGTTGTACATTTCGCGTTCTGACGATGAAAAAAACCGAAAACTGTTTTATAGGCTCAATGGGCTCTATAGACGATTTTGGAGTGTTGGTAGTTCATTTCGCGTTCTGACGATGAAAAAACCCGAAAACTGTTTTATAGGCTCAATGGGCTCTATAGACCATTTGGGAGTGTTGGTAGTTCATTTCGCGTTCTGACGGTAAAAAAACCCGAAAAGTGTTTGTTAGGCTCATTGGGCTCTATAGACCATTTGGGAGTGTTGGTAGTACATTTCGCGTCATGACGGTGAAAAAAACCGAAAACTGTTTGTTAAGCTCAATGGGCTCTATAGACCATTTGGGAGTGTTTTTAGTTCATTTCGCGTTCTGATGGTGAAAACAGCCGAAAAGTGTTTGTTAGGCTCATTGGGATCTATAGACCATTTGGGAGTGTTGGTAGTACATTTCGCGTTATGACGGTGAAAACAACCGAAAACTGTTTTATAGGCTCAATGGGCTCTATAGACGATTTTGGAGTGTTGGTAGTTCATTTCGCGTTCTGACGATGAAAACAGCCGAAAAGTGTTTGTTAGGCTCATTGGGCTCTATAGACCATTTGGGTGTGTTGGTTGTACATTTCGCGTTCTGACGATGAAAAAAACCGAAAACTGTTTTATAGGCTCAATGGGCTCTATAGACGATTTTGGAGTGTTGGTAGTTCATTTCGCGTTCTGACTATGAAAAAAAACGAAAACTGTTTTATAGGCTCAATGGGCTCTATAGACCATTTGGTAGTGTTGGTAGTTCATTTCGCGTTCTGACGGTAACAAAAACCGAAAACTGTTTGTTAAGCTCAATGGGCTCTATAGACCATTTGGGAGTGTTTGTAGTTCATTTCGCGTTCTGATGGTGAAAACAGCCGAAAAGTGTTTGTTAGGCTCATTGGGCTCTATAGACCATTTGGGAGTGTTGGTAGTACATTTCGCGTTATGACGGTGAAAACAACCGAAAACTGTTTGTTAGGCTCAATGGGCTCTATAGACGATTTGGGAGTGTTGGTAGTTCATTTCGCGTTCTGACTATGAAAACAGCCGAAAAGTGTTTGTTAGGCTCATTGGGCTCTATAGACCATTTGGGAGTGTTGGTAGTACATTTCGCGTTATGACTGTGAAAACAACCGAAAAGTGTTTTATAGGCTCAATGGGCTCTATAGACGATTTGGGAGTGTTGGTAGTTCATTTCGCGTTCTGAAGGTGAAACAAACCGAAAACTGTTTGTTAGGCTCAATGGGCTCTATAGACGATTTGGGAGTGTTGGTAGTTCATTTCGCGTTCTGACGATGAAAAAAACCGAAAACTGTTTGTTAAGCTCAATGGGCTCTATAGACCATTTGGGAGTGTTTGTAGTTCATTTCGCGTTCTGATGGTGAAAACAGCCGAAAAGTGTTTGTTAGGCTCATTGGGCTCTATAGACCATTTGGGAGTGTTGGTAGTACATTTCGCGTTATGACGGTGAAAACAACCGAAAACTGTTTTATAGGCTCAATGGGCTCTATAGACGATTTTGGAGTGTTGGTAGTTCATTTCGCGTTCTGACGATGAAAACAGCCGAAAAGTGTTTGTTAGGCTCATTGGGCTCTATAGACCATTTGGGGGTGTTGGTTGTACATTTCGCGTTCTAACGATGAAAAAAACCGAAAACTGTTTTATAGGCTCAATGGGCTCTATAGACGATTTGGGAGTGTTGGTAGTTCATTTCGCGTTCTGACGATGAAAAAAACCGAAAACTGTTTTATAGGCTCAATGGGCTCTATAGACGATTTTGGAGTGTTGGTAGTTCATTTCGCGTTCTGACGATGAAAACAGCCGAAAAGTGTTTGTTAGGCTCATTGGGCTCTATAGACCATTTGGGAGTGTTGGTAGTACATTTCGCGTTATGACTGTGAAAACAACCGAAAAGTGTTTTATAGGCTCAATGGGCTCTATAGACGATTTGGGAGTGTTGGTAGTTCATTTCGCGTTCTGACGATGAAAAAAACCGAAAACTGTTTTATAGGCTCAATGGGCTCTATAGACGATTTTGGAGTGTTGGTAGTTCATTTCGCGTTCTGACGATGAAAAAACCCGAAAACTGTTTTATAGGCTCAATGGGCTCTATAGACCATTTGGGAGTGTTGGTAGTTCATTTCGCGTTCTGACGGTAAAAAAACCCGAAAAGTGTTTGTTAGGCTCATTGGGCTCTATAGACCATTTGGGAGTGTTGGTAGTACATTTCGCGTCATGACGGTGAAAAAAACCGAAAACTGTTTGTTAAGCTCAATGGGCTCTATAGACCATTTGGGAGTGTTTTTAGTTCATTTCGCGTTCTGATGGTGAAAACAGCCGAAAAGTGTTTGTTAGGCTCATTGGGCTCTATAGACCATTTGGGAGTGTTGGTAGTACATTTCGCGTTATGACGGTGAAAACAACCGAAAACTGTTTTATAGGCTCAATGGGCTCTATAGACGATTTTGGAGTGTTGGTAGTTCATTTCGCGTTCTGACGATGAAAACAGCCGAAAAGTGTTTGTTAGGCTCATTGGGCTCTATAGACCATTTGGGGGTGTTGGTTGTACATTTCGCGTTCTGACGATGAAAAAAACCGAAAACTGTTTTATAGGCTCAATGGGCTCTATAGACGATTTTGGAGTGTTGGTAGTTCATTTCGCGTTCTGACTATGAAAAAAAACGAAAACTGTTTTATAGGCTCAATGGGCTCTATAGACCATTTGGTAGTGTTGGTAGTTCATTTCGCGTTCTGACGGTAACAAAAACCGAAAACTGTTTGTTAAGCTCAATGGGCTCTATAGACCATTTGGGAGTGTTTGTAGTTCATTTCGCGTTCTGATGGTGAAAACAGCCGAAAAGTGTTTGTTAGGCTCATTGGGCTCTATAGACCATTTGGGAGTGTTGGTAGTACATTTCGCGTTATGACGGTGAAAACAACCGAAAACTGTTTGTTAGGCTCAATGGGCTCTATAGACGATTTGGGAGTGTTGGTAGTTCATTTCGCGTTCTGACTATGAAAACAGCCGAAAAGTGTTTGTTAGGCTCATTGGGCTCTATAGACCATTTGGGAGTGTTGGTAGTACATTTCGCGTTATGACTGTGAAAACAACCGAAAAGTGTTTTATAGGCTCAATGGGCTCTATAGACGATTTGGGAGTGTTGGTAGTTCATTTCGCGTTCTGAAGGTGAAACAAACCGAAAACTGTTTGTTAGGCTCAATGGGCTCCATGGACGATTTGGGAGTGTTGGTAGTTCATTTCGCGTTCTGACGATGAAAAAAACCGAAAAGTGTTTGTTAGGCTCATTGGGCTCTATAGACCATTTGGGAGTGTTGGTAGTACATTTCGCGTTATGACGGTGAAAACAACCGAAAACTGTTTTATAGGCTTAATGGGCTCTATAGACGATTTTGGAGTGTTGGTAGTTCATTTCGCGTTCTGACGATGAAAAAAACCGAAAACTGTTTTATAGGCTCAATGGGCTCTATAGACGATTTTGGAGTGTTGGTAGTTCATTTCGCGTTCTGACGATGAAAACAGCCGAAAAGTGTTTGTTAGGCTCATTGGGCTCTATAGACCATTTGGGAGTGTTGGTAGTACATTTCGCGTTATGACTGTGAAAACAACCGAAAAGTGTTTTATAGGCTCAATGGGCTCTATAGACGATTTGGGAGTGTTGGTAGTTCATTTCGCGTTCTGACGATGAAAAAAACCGAAAACTGTTTTATAGGCTCAATGGGCTCTATAGACGATTTTAGAGTGTTGGTAGTTCATTTCGCGTTCTGACGATGAAAAAACCCGAAAACTGTTTTATAGGCTCAATGGGCTCTATAGACCATTTGGGAGTGTTGGTAGTTCATTTTGCGTTCTGACGGTAAAAAAACCCGAAAAGTGTTTGTTAGGCTCATTGGGCTCTATAGACCATTTGGGAGTGTTGGTAGTACATTTCGCGTCATGACGGTGAAAAAAACCGAAAACTGTTTGTTAAGCTCAATGGGCTCTATAGACCATTTGGGAGTGTTTTTAGTTCATTTCGCGTTCTGATGGTGAAAACAGCCGAAAAGTGTTTGTTAGGCTCATTGGGCTCTATAGACCATTTGGGAGTGTTGGTAGTACATTTCGCGTTATGACGGTGAAAACAACCGAAAACTGTTTTATAGGCTCAATGGGCTCTATAGACGATTTTGGAGTGTTGGTAGTTCATTTCGCGTTCTGACGATGAAAACAGCCGAAAAGTGTTTGTTAGGCTCATTGGGCTCTATAGACCATTTGGGGGTGTTGGTTGTACATTTCGCGTTCTGACGATGAAAAAAACCGAAAACTGTTTTATAGGCTCAATGGGCTCTATAGACGATTTGGGAGTGTTGGTAGTTCATTTCGCGTTCTGACGATGAAAAAAACCGAAAACTGTTTTATAGGCTCAATGGGCTCTATAGACGATTTTGGAGTGTTGGTAGTTCATTTCGCGTTCTGACGATGAAAACAGCCGAAAAGTGTTTGTTAGGCTCATTGGGCTCTATAGACCATTTGGGAGTGTTGGTAGTACATTTCGCGTTATGACTGTGAAAACAACCGAAAAGTGTTTTATAGGCTCAATGGGCTCTATAGACGATTTGGGAGTGTTGGTAGTTCATTTCGCGTTCTGACGATGAAAAAAACCGAAAACTGTTTTATAGGCTCAATGGGCTCTATAGACGATTTTGGAGTGTTGGTAGTTCAATTCGCGTTCTGACGATGAAAAAACCCGAAAACTGTTTTATAGGCTCAATGGGCTCTATAGACCATTTGGGATTGTTGGTAGTTCATTTCGCGTTCTGACGGTAAAAAAACCCGAAAAGTGTTTGTTAGGCTCATTGGGCTCTATAGACCATTTGGGAGTGTTGGTAGTACATTTCGCGTCATGACGGTGAAAAAAACCGAAAACTGTTTGTTAAGCTCAATGGGCTCTATAGACCATTTGGGAGTGTTGGTAGTACATTTCGCGTTATGACGGTGAAAACAACCGAAAACTGTTTTATAGGCTCAATGGGCTCTATAGACGATTTTGGAGTGTTGGTAGTTCATTTCGCGTTCTGACGATGAAAACAGCCGAAAAGTGTTTGTTAGGCTCATTGGGCTCTATAGACCATTTGGGGGTGTTGGTTGTACATTTCGCGTTCTGACGATGAAAAAAACCGAAAACTGTTTTATAGGCTCAATGGGCTCTATAGACGATTTTGGAGTGTTGGTAGTTCATTTCGCGTTCTGACGATGAAAAAAAACGAAAACTGTTTTATAGGCTCAATGGGCTCTATAGACCATTTGGGAGTGTTGGTAGTTCATTTCGCGTTCTGACGGTAAAAAAACCCGAAAACTGTTTGTTAAGCTCAATGGGCTCTATAGACCATTTGGAAGTGTTTGTAGTTCATTTCGCGTTCTGATGGTGAAAACAGCCGAAAAGTGTTTGTTAGGCTCATTGGGCTCTATAGACCATTTGGGAGTGTTGGTAGTACATTTCGCGTTATGACGGTGAAAACAACCAAAAACTGTTTGTTAGGCTCAATGGGCTCTATAGACGATTTGGGAGTGTTGGTATTTCATTTCGCGTTCTGACGATGAAAAAAACCGAAAACTGTTTTATAGGCTCAATGGGCTCTATAGACGATTTTGGAGTGTTGGTAGTTCATTTCGCGTTCTGACGATGAAAAAAAACGAAAACTGTTTTATAGGCTCAATGGGCTCTATAGACCATTTGGGAGTGTTGGTAGTTCATTTCGCGTTCTGACGGTAAAAAAACCCGAAAACTGTTTGTTAATCTCAATGGGCTCTATAGACCATTTGGAAGTGTTTGTAGTTCATTTCGCGTTCTGATGGTGAAAACAGCCGAAAAGTGTTTGTTAGGCTCATTGGGCTCTATAGACCATTTGGGAGTGTTGGTAGTACATTTCGCGTTATGACGGTGAAAACAACCGAAAACTGTTTGTTAGGCTCAATGGGCTCTATAGACGATTTGGGAGTGTTGGTAGTTCATTTCGCGTTCTGACGATGAAAAAAACCGAAAACTGTTTTATAGGCTCAATGGGCTCTATAGACCATTTGGGAGTGTTGGTAGTTCATTTCGCGTTCTGACGGTAAAAAAACCCGAAAACTGTTTGTTAAGCTCAATGGGCTCTATAGACCATTTGGGAGTGTTTGTAGTTCATTTCGCGTTCTGATTGTGAAAACAGCCGAAAAGTGTTTGTTAGGCTCATTGGGCTCTATAGACCATTTGGGAGTGTTTGTAGTACATTTCGCGTTATGACGGTGAAAACAACCGAAAACTGTTTGTTAGGCTCAATGGGCTCTATAGACGATTTGGGAGTGTTGGTAGTTCATTTCGCGTTCTGACCATGAAAAAAACCGAAAACTGTTTTATAGGCTCAATGGGCTCTGTAGACGATTTGGGAGTGTTTGTAGTTCATTTCGCGTTCTGACGGTGAAAACAGCCGAAAAGTGTTTGTTAGGCTCATTGGGCTCTATAGACCATTTGGTAGTGTTGGTAGTTCATTTTGCGTTCTGACGGTAAAAAAAACCGAAAACTGTTTGTTAAGCTCAATGGGCTCTATAGACCATTTGGGAGTGTTTGTAGTTCATTTCGCGTTCTGATGGTGAAAACAGCCGAAAAGTGTTTGTTAGGCTCATTGGGCTCTATAGACCATTTGGGAGTGTTGGTAGTACATTTCGCGTTATGACGGTGAAAACAACCGAAAACTGTTTGTTAGGCTCAATGGGCTCTATAGACCATTTGGGAGTGTTGGTAGTTCATTTCGCGTTCTGAAGGTGAAACAAACCGAAAACTGTTTGTTAGGCTCAATGGGCTCTATAGACCATTTGGGAGTGCTTGTAGTTCATTTCGCGTTCTGACGGTGAAAACAGCCGAAAAGTGTTTGTTAGGCTCATTGGGCTCTATAGACCATTTGGGAGTGTTGGTAGTACATTTCGCGTTATGACGGTGAAAACAACCGAAAACTGTTTGTTAGGCTCAATGGGCTCTATAGACGATTTGGGAGTGTTGGTAGTTCATTTCGCGTTCTGACGATGAAAAAAACCGAAAACTGTTTTATAGGCTCAATGGGCTCTATAGACCATTTGGGAGTGTTGGTAGTTCATTTCGCGTTCTGACGGTAAAAAAACCCGAAAACTGTTTGTTAAGCTCAATGGGCTCTATAGACCATTTGGGAGTGTTTGTAGTTCATTTCGCGTTCTGATGGTGAAAACAGCCGAAAAGTGTTTGTTAGGCTCATTGGGCTCTATAGACCATTTGGGAGTGTTGGTAGTACATTTCGCGTTATGACGGTGAAAACAACCGAAAACTGTTTGTTAGGCTCAATGGGCTCTATAGACGATTTGGGAGTGTTGGTAGTTCATTTCGCGTTCTGACGATGAAAAAAACCGAAAACTGTTTTATAGGCTCAATGGGCTCTGTAGACGATTTGGGAGTGTTTGTATTTCATTTCGCTTTCTGACGGTGAAAACAGCCGAAAAGTGTTTGTTAGGCTCATTGGGCTCTATAGACCATTTGGTAGTGTTGGTAGTTCATTTCGCGTTCTGACGGTAAAAAAAACCGAAAACTGTTTGTTAAGCTCAATGGGCTCTATAGACCATTTGGGAGTGTTTGTAGTTCATTTCGCGTTCTTATGGTGAAAACAGCCGAAAAGTGTTTGTTAGGCTCATTGGGATCTATAGACCATTTGGGAGTGTTGGTAGTACATTTCGCGTTATGACGGTGAAAACAACCGAAAACTGTTTGTTAGGCTCAATGGGCTCTATAGACGATTTGGGAGTGTTGGTAGTTCATTTCGCGTTCTGACGATGAAAACAGCCGAAAAGTGTTTGTTAGGCTCATTGGGCTCTATAGACCATTTGGGAGTGTTGGTAGTACATTTCGCGTTATGACTGTGAAAACAACCGAAAAGTGTTTTATAGGCTCAATGGGCTCTATAGACGATTTGGGAGTGTTGGTAGTTCATTTCGCGTTCTGACGATGAAAAAAACCGAAAACTGTTTTATAGGCTCAATGGGCTCTATAGACGATTTTGGAGTGTTGGTAGTTCATTTCGCGTTCTGACGATGAAAACAGCCGAAAAGTGTTTGTTAGGCTCATTGGGCTCTATAGACCATTTGGGAGTGTTGGTAGTACATTTCGCGTTATGACTGTGAAAACAACCAAAAAGTGTTTTATAGGCTCAATGGGCTCTATAGACGATTTGGGAGTGTTGGTAGTTCATTTCGCGTTCTGACGATGAAAAAAACCGAAAACTGTTTTATAGGCTCAATGGGCTCTATAGACGATTTTGGAGTGTTGGTAGTTCATTTCGCGTTCTGACGATGAAAAAACCCGAAAACTGTTTTATAGGCTCAATGGGCTCTACAGACCATTTGGGAGTGTTGGTAGTTCATTTCGCGTTCTGACGGTAAAAAAACCCGAAAAGTGTTTGTTAGGCTCATTGGGCTCTATAGACCATTTGGGAGTGTTGGTAGTACATTTCGCGTCATGACGGTGAAAAAAACCGAAAACTGTTTGTTAAGCTCAATGGGCTCTATAGACCATTTGGGAGTGTTTTTAGTTCATTTCGCGTTCTGATGGTGAAAACAGCCGAAAAGTGTTTGTTAGGCTCATTGGGCTCTATAGACCATTTGGGAGTGTTGGTAGTACATTTCGCGTTATGACGGTGAAAACAACCGAAAACTGTTTTATAGGCTCAATGGGCTCTATAGACCATTTGGGGGTGTTGGTTGTACATTTCGCGTTCTGACGATCAAAAAAAACGAAAACTGTTTTATAGGCTCAATGGGCTCTATAGACGATTTTGGAGTGTTGGTAGTTCATTTCGCGTTCTGACGATGAAAAAAACCGAAAACTGTTTTATAGGCTCAATGGGCTCTATAGACCATTTGGGAGTGTTGGTAGTTCATTTCGCGTTCTGAAGGTGAAACAAACCGAAAACTGTTTGTTAGGCTCAATGGGCTCTATAGACCATTTGGGAGTGTTTGTAGTTCATTTCGCGTTCTGACGGTGAAAACAGCCGAAAAGTGTTTGTTAGGCTCATTAGGCTCTATAGACCATTAGGGGGTGTTGGTTGTACATTTCGCGTTATGAAGGTGAAAACAACCGAAAACTGTTTGTTAGGCTCAATGGGCTCTATAGACGATTTGGGAGTGTTGGTAGTTCATTTCGCGTTCTGACGATGAAAAAAAACGAAAACTGTTTTATAGGCTCAATGGGCTCTATAGACCATTTGGGAGTGTTGGTAGTTCATTTCGCGTTCTGACGGTAAAAAAAACCCGAAAACTGTTTGTTAAGCTCAATGGGCTCTATAGACCATTTGGGAGTGTTTGTAGTTCATTTTGCGTTCTGATGGTGAAAACAGCCGAAAAGTGTTTGTTAGGCTCATTGGGCTCTATAGACCATTTGGGAGTGTTGGTAGTACATTTCGCGTTATGACGGTGAAAACAACCGAAAACTGTTTGTTAGGCTCAATGGGCTCTATAGACGATTTGGGAGTGTTGGTAGTTCATTTCGCGTTCTGACGATGAAAAAAACCGAAAACTGTTTTATAGGCTCAATGGGCTCTATAGACCATTTGGGAGTGTTGGTAGTTCATTTCGCGTTCTGACGGTAAAAAAAACCCGAAAACTGTTTGTTAAGCTCAATGGGCTCTATAGACCATTTGGGAGTGTTTGTAGTTCATTTCGCGTTCTGATGGTAAAAACAGCGGAAAAGTGTTTGTTAGGCTCATTGGGCTCTATAGACCATTTGGGAGTGTTGGTAGTACATTTCGCGTTATGACGGTGAAAACAACCGAAAACTGTTTGTTAGGCTCAATGGGCTCTATAGACCATTTGGGAGTGTTGGTAGTTCATTTCGCGTTCTGACGATGAAAAAAACCGAAAACTGTTTTATAGGCTCAATGGGCTCTGTAGACGATTTGGGAGTGTTTGTAGTTCATTTTGCGTTCTGACGGTGAAAACAGCCGAAAAGTGTTTGTTAGGCTCATTGGGCTCTATAGACCATTTGGTAGTGTTGGTAGTTCATTTCGCGTTCTGACGGTAACAAAAACCGAAAACTGTTTGTTAAGCTCAATGGGCTCTATAGACGATTTGGGAGTGTTGGTAGTTCATTTCGCGTTCTGACGATGAAAAAAACCGAAAACTGTTTTATAGGCTCAATGGGCTCTATAGACCATTTGGGAGTGTTGGTAGTTCATTTCGCGTTCTGACGATGAAAAAAACCGAAAACTGTTTTATAGGCTCAATGGGCTCTATAGACCATTTGGGAGTGTTGGTAGTTCATTTCGCGTTCTGACGGTAAAAAAACCCGAAAACTGTTTGTTAAGCTCAATGGGCTCTATAGACCATTTGGGAGTGTTTGTAGTTCATTTCGCGTTCTGATGGTGAAAACAGCCGAAAAGTGTTTGTTAGGCTCATTGGGCTCTATAGACCATTTGGGAGTGTTGGTAGTACATTTCGCGTTATGACGGTGAAAACAACCGAAAACTGTTTGTTAGGCTCAATGGGCTCTATAGACGATTTGGGAGTGTTGGTAGTTCATTTCGCGTTCTGACGATGAAAAAAACCGAAAACTGTTTTATAGGCTCAATGGGCTCTGTAGACGATTTGGGAGTGTTTGTAGTTCATTTCGCGTTCTGACGGTGAAAACAGCCGAAAAGTGTTTGTTAGGCTCATTGGGCTCTATAGACCATTTGGTAGTGTTGGTAGTTCATTTAACGTTCTGACGGTAAAAAAAACCGAAAACTGTTTGTTAAGCTCAATGGGCTCTATAGACCATTTGGGAGTGTTTGTAGTTCATTTCGCGTTCTGATGGTGAAAACAGCCGAAAAGTGTTTGTTAGGCTCATTGGGCTCTATAGACCATTTGGGAGTGTTGGTAGTACATTTCGCGTTATGACGGTGAAAACAACCGAAAACTGTTTGTTAGGCTCATTGGGCTCTATAGGCCATTTGGGGGTGTTGGTTGTACATTTCGCGTTCTGACGATGAAAAAAAACGAAAACTGTTTTATAGGCTCAATGGGCTCTATAGACGATTTTGGAGTGTTGGTAGTTCATTTCGCGTTCTGACGATGAAAAAAAAAGAAAACTGTTTTATAGGCTCAATGGGCTCTATAGACCATTTGGGAGTGTTGGTAGTTCATTTCGCGTTCTGACAGTAAAAAAACCCGAAAACTGTTTGTTAAGCTCAATGGGCTCTATAGACCATTTGGGAGTGTTTGTAGTTCATTTCGCGTTCTGATGGTGAAAACAGCCGAAAAGTGTTTGTTAGGCTCATTGGGCTCTATAGACCATTTGGGAGTGTTGGTAGTACATTTCGCGTTATGACGGTGAAAACAACCGAAAACTGTTTGTTAGGCTCAATGGGCTCTATAGACCATTTGGGAGTGTTGGTAGTTCATTTCGCGTTCTGACGATGAAAAAAACCGAAAACTGTTTTATAGGCTCAATGGGCTCTGTAGACGATTTGGGAGTGTTTGTAGTTCATTTTGCGTTCTGACGGTGAAAAGAGCCGAAAAGTGTTTGTTAGGCTCATTGGGCTCTATAGACCATTTGGTAGTGTTGGTAGTTCATTTCGCGTTCTGACGGTAACAAAAACCGAAAACTGTTTGTTAAGCTCAATGGGCTCTATAGACGATTTGGGAGTGTTGGTAGTTCATTTCGCGTTCTGACGATGAAAAAAACCGAAAACTGTTTTATAGGCTCAATGGGCTCTATAGACCATTTGGGAGTGTTGGTAGTTCATTTCGCGTTCTGACGATGAAAAAAACCGAAAACTGTTTTATAGGCTCAATGGGCTCTATAGACCATTTGGGAGTGTTGGTAGTTCATTTCGCGTTCTGACGGTAAAAAAACCCGAAAACTGTTTGTTAAGCTCAATGGGCTCTATAGACCATTTGGGAGTGTTTGTAGTTCATTTCGCGTTCTGATGGTGAAAACAGCCGAAAAGTGTTTGTTAGGCTCATTGGGCTCTATAGACCATTTGGGAGTGTTGGTAGTACATTTCGCGTTATGACGGTGAAAACAACCGAAAACTGTTTGTTAGGCTCAATGGGCTCTATAGACGATTTGGGAGTGTTGGTAGTTCATTTCGCGTTCTGACGATGAAAAAAACCGAAAACTGTTTTATAGGCTCAATGGGCTCTGTAGACGATTTGGGAGTGTTTGTAGTTCATTTCGCGTTCTGACGGTGAAAACAGCCGAAAAGTGTTTGTTAGGCTCATTGGGCTCTATAGACCATTTGGTAGTGTTGGTAGTTCATTTCGCGTTCTGACGGTAAAAAAAACCGAAAACTGTTTGTTAAGCTCAATGGGCTCTATAGACCATTTGGGAGTGTTTGTAGTTCATTTCGCGTTCTGATGGTGAAAACAGCCGAAAAGTGTTTGTTAGGCTCATTGGGCTCTATAGACCATTTGGGAGTGTTGGTAGTACATTTCGCGTTATGACGGTGAAAACAACCGAAAACTGTTTGTTAGGCTCAATGGGCTCTATAGACCATTTGGGAGTGTTGGTAGTTCATTTCGCGTTCTGAAGGTGAAACAAACCGAAAACTGTTTGTTAGGCTCAATGGGCTCTATAGACCATTTGGGAGTGTTTGTAGTTCATTTCGCGTTCTGACGGTGAAAACAGCCGAAAAGTGTTTGTTAGGCTCATTGGGCTCTATAGGCCATTTGGGGGTGTTGGTTGTACATTTCGCGTTCTGACGATGAAAAAAAACGAAAACTGTTTTATAGGCTCAATGGGCTCTATAGACGATTTTGGAGTGTTGGTAGTTCATTTCGCGTTCTGACGATGAAAAAAAACGAAAACTGTTTTATAGGCTCAATGGGCTCTATAGACCATTTGGGAGTGTTGGTAGTTCATTTCGCGTTCTGACAGTAAAAAAACCCGAAAACTGTTTGTTAAGCTCAATGGGCTCTATAGACCATTTG